>CAWUFW010014855.1:0-392112 GCA_963921515.1 Calotriton arnoldi
ATTAATTAAAACCATTACAAAAATACACAATAGTAAAAGTCATATATATTAAAACAGGTGGAAACATGTTTAAAAAAACTGAAGGATCTCTGGTATAAAAGAAGCTCTTATTTGCGTTGTACTGGAGACAGTCCAATATCTGTCCTTACAGGGTGCAGTTATGAAGGCTAAAACCCTGTATAGTTTTTACAATTACTCAGGGTGCCGCTGATCCTTGCTTAGATGCTGCTAATGACAGGAACTTTACTAATTTCCCATTTAGCTGTGGGTCCTTAGGATCGAAGCAAGCAATCACAGCCTGTCTCCGAGTTTGAATCCCACGCTCGTTGAATTGTGCTTTTAATAGGCCTACCCTTTCCTCTTTTAATTCGGTGCAAGAGCATATTAGATGTTCTATATCCTCAGCTCCGTTCCCACATAGCCTGCATGAGTTCCCATGGTTCTCTCTCTGCCAGGGTGGAAGGTGTGGTATGGCTGGCAGGATTCCTAACCTATATTTTAAAAATTGCTCTTTGATCTTCCTTGAATACCCTAATTTAAAATATGCCTGTGGCCCGAGTAGTTTGTAACTGCTTAATGTCATCCATGGATGGCTCCTACGGGCAACGGCAGCTTTGTCTTCAACAAGAGAGAGCTTCTTGATGACCTTGTTTACTACATACTTGAAGTACGAGTGGGTAGTGTGGATTTCCCATAGGTCGACTAATCCGGTAATGGCCAGTGACTCCTCCAGGTATTTTTGGGCCGGCGAGGTGGTTGTGCTGGACAGTTCTTGCCAGAGCTGATGATTCAATGTATTCGTGGGAGAGTTCTTAATTTTATGCCAACACTTGATGTAAGACCCTCGCCTTGCAAGAAGTTGTTTGGGTAGGCCAAACTCAAGTCGAATCTGTGCAGGCGAAACGTAAAACAGGAGGTTTAACATGACTCTATATGCTTTGGCCAGGGTGGTATCCAGCAATTTTGCGTCCCTGCACCTCAGGGCTTCGCTGCCGTAAGTGATCGACGGTGGAATTTTTGCTTGCGCTACCCGAATCAGAGGGGATAATATAGGCCCAGTGAGTTTTGTTTTAAGTTGCCTTAATGTTGTCGCTATCGCCATCCCTTTCCTCTTGATAGCCTCAAATTGGTTGGTGAATTGGCCACCTTTATCGATAATTACCCCTAGATATTTGTACTCGGGGGTGTTCGCAATTGGAGTATTTTCCAAAGACCAGGAGTGAGACTGTCGTTTGCCGTTTATTGTCAGAGTTTTTGTTTTATTATTATTTACATCTAGGTGGTTTTCAACTGCATATTCGTGCATCTTATTGAGTAGCCGTTGTAGACCAACTTGAGTATGGCTTGCCAGGACAACATCATCCGCGTATGACATACCGGGGTTGGCTTTGCCACCAAGTCGGGGGGCATGCGCGTTGCAGGTGCTGAGGGCTGATATCATGCCTGCTGTATAAAGATTAAACAGAGTTGGCGCAAGCACGCATCCCTGTTTGAGTCCTTTGGTAGTTGGTATGCGCCTCGAAAGATGGGAACCGTTACCTAGTTTGACCTGTATCCATGTGTTGGTGTGTAGATGTATCAGGAATTTCAAGAGAGATGGGGGGATTTCCCAGAGTGCCAGTTTCTTCCACAGTGTTGATCGATTGACACTGTCAAACGCGGCCTTAAAATCGATAAAGCAGAAGTGAAGTGTTTGTTTAGATGTTTTTGCCTTGTCGATAAGTAGTGACATAGTTAGTATGTTAGTTGTTGTACCAGTATCTTTGCAAAACCCTGTTTGGTAAGGGGGGATTATTTCTTTCTCTTTTGCCCAGTCCTGTAGCTCTGCTCGTAGGATGCCTGGAAAGTATTTTGCCTCTACATCTAAAAGTGCAATCAGGCGATAGTTTTTCGGTGAAGTTTTATCGCCGGCCTTATAAATCCGTGAAATAATGGAGCCCTTCCACGATGCAGGTAGGAGCCCGGACTGCCTGACAGTACAGAAGAGGGGGGCCAGTGTTTCTGACCAATAATCTGGGTCTTGTTTGAAAAGGGCTGGTGGGATCCCATTTGGTCCAGGTGCTCCTTCTTTCCTCCCTTTTGAAATTTGCTTCCTAATCAAAACAGCATCGGTTCCATTATCCTCTTCCTCTGTATTCGTCGCGGTTTGAGTGGAAGGAGCTAATTGATAGTCCGGAAGTGCTTGTGATCCAGGTGTGTGTTGATTGAATTGAGATTCTAAAAAAGATGTCCATGAGTTCTCTGTAACGTGTGATGTTAAGCCTCCATGTGCCGGTTGTAGAATTTTGTTTATAGTGGACCAGAAAAGCGCTATATTGGTTCCTTTGGAGTCATGGTAGAGCTTTGCCCAGAAATCGTTTTTGTTGGACCTGTTAATGTCCCACTTGAGTTTTTTCAATTTGGCCTTTCTGTTACGGAGTTGATGGTTTAGATTTTCATCCCCTGGGCAAAGCCTCAGTGATCTTAAAAGTTTGTTTACAGATTTTTTGAGAAGTGTCAAGTCGGTCCTCTGTGTGCGCGTGGCTCTACCTGCGACCAGTGGATCAATGAGAGCGCAATATCTGACTACGGTTGAGAAGGAGTTTGCAAACAAAGCAGTGAAATTTTCCCATATACTAGTAGGGTTTTCAGTAGGGTAATTAAGCTCGTTTAACTGTGATTTCGCTGCCAGGAGCACCTCCCTGGTGTTTGCTAAGGACGACTTGATTCTTTTTAAATTTATAGTATGGCATGCGTGCCTACCAGCTGGATTAAGTGTCGGTTTATATGAGAGAGCTTTAATTGAGACTTCCTGGGGCCGGTGGTCACTATCCCCTTTGTCTCCTATGCAGAAGCCTCTTATGTGTCGAAAAAATGAAAGAGAAACTAGAGTGTAGTCTATGGTAGAGTTTGCAAATTCCATATAAAATGAGGCAACCGGGGGAGAGTCGTCGGAAAATCTTCCGTTTAATGCCCTTAGGCCGATATGCTCCAGGTCTTCTAACAGCTCTAGGCCGCTCTTAGATGGTCTTCAATGGCTGCTTTTGGTTTGAGCTGGTATGTTCCAATAGAAGGACTGGACCTGTATTTCGTCATTTGTCGATGTGCCTAAGATTTGTTGGTTTAAGTCAGCAGACAGAATAAGGTTAGGAACGCCGTGCAAACTTATTGATTGAAGCAAGGGTTCGATTAAAATATTTGACTCTTGTTTTTTCCGTTTCGGGTTTATGTATGTGTTGATCAATAGCACCTCCTCCTTAGAGCCGCTAAGGTTTAGCTGGACCTCAACAGTGTTTACAGATGATACAGAGGAACGAGATTCCTGGGCGCTATTCATTTTTGTTATGTCAATGTAGGTGGCTAGTCCCCCTGATAGGTGGCCATATTTGGATTTCCTCAGTGCTGGGGTGTGGAAGCAGATGTACCCCTTTAGTTGGAAAGGGTCCACTAACCATGTTTCCTGCAGGAGGACAATGTCAAAGGTTTTTAGATAAACAAGATGTTCGACATCTGCTACTTTACTATTCAACCCATTAATGTTCCATGAGCATAGCTTCAGATTTGTTTTATCGTAGTCTTCCCAGTTATTATATGGATTGGTTTGTCATTGTGAATGTCTGGCTATGCTGATGGTTCTAAGAATCTGGGGATGTTCAAAAATAGTAGGATGGTGGTAGTCAGTGCCTGTTTGTATACTCAGCCCCTGCTCACTGAGGGGTTATCGTCCTCCAGCTCCCCTAAGCACTGAGGATACTTTTTATCTGTTACTGTTCGTTCGTTCTCGATTACTGGCGAGTAGTGGGAGCGGATAACCTATGTTGTAATGCGCAGAGGTTCATATACCCATGCTTTAAAAGTTTCCCATTCTTCCAAGACTTTGTTTGCAATTTGGATAGAGCCCCAAGTGGCTTTGGTGGATTCCCTGCCCAGAGTCTTGTCTGGCTTTATGAATTCTATCGATAGAAGATCGGTTGTATTGATGCCTCTTAATGTAGGTATTGCTCCTAATAATTGGAGAATGTTCCCTCTGTTCAGGGTGTCACAGAGCCCTTTCGAGTCATACTCTGGAGTGAAAAGTGTGATGGTGGAGTTTGTTGAGTGTTTGACTGGAGGTGCTCCAAGTGAGTTTTCTCCCAGGTGGGTTTCCCCAAAAATACAGAGGGGCTGCTGGGTTGGCCCGCTACAGTTATTCGGTCTTGGGGTTTCTCTGCACCTGGGGCCTAGGGAGGCTTCTGTGCCACGGTCTGTGCTTTTATTTTGATTTTGCAGTGTAGGAAGGCCCTGGTGCCTGGTTGTCGTTGTTATTGAACCATGCAATGCTCCCTGCGCCTCCTTTTGGGCTTTATTATTGTTGGCGTTTTCTCGTTTCACTGCTCCTGGCACTGGAGTTGGGACATGGGTAATACTGTGGACTGAGAGCTCATTTGCCGTGATAGTTGTATTATGCTGGTGGCTCTGTAGTTGTAATGATGGTGAGTTTGAGGTTACCTTGTCCCATGGATTTCCCCTATGTGAGGTCAGCGTTTCTGTTAATGCTTGCGTCTGAATTGGTCCCTGCGTATGAGGGGTCCCCCTATCATCTGTTATCAATAAGAGACGGCTGTTGTTACTGTCTTCTTGATTCTGTTCAATTGCAACTTTTCTGGTGCCTGGAGTGCCAGTTGGATAGCCTACTAATGCCAAATCCGCCCGAGCGAAGCTGTTGCCACTAGTGCCACTTTCTTGGCTACCGTGGACAGAGTTTCCTTTGGCTGACTTATTCTTTCCTGAGCTGTTGAATCTTGTGCTGTAGTGTCATGTGTGGTTATCTTTTGCTGTTGTATTTTTGTGACAAAGAGGGGATATACTTTTGTGTGACTCGGGAATGTTGTTTTATTGCGGCCTTTTCTCCGAAGTTGGCGACGTTGCTTGGCGTTCTGAGATGTTGTTTGTTCCTTTTGTGGCTGATGCGTCCCAGAGGCCGGACTGCCCCCTGGGCAGCTAAATTGGTTTGAGGCAGTAGTGTTTTTGACTACAGGATCTTTTTTGAATAGTCCCTTGGGCGCTGCTTTGTCTGGATTTTCTGTGGCTTTTTCATGATTTAGGCCCTTTGGCAAGCCCTCTATGAGTGTCGATACAATAGAGGGAAGTAATGACAGTTTGTCAATGATGGGACCGCAGCTGCAATTCAGTTGAACCTCCTGCTGGGCTCTGCTGATTAGTAAGTTTAATTGCCCCAATTTTTCGTCTATCCCCCCCTACAAAGAGAGCCAGGGCGTCAAGTAGTGACAATTGCAGGTCCATTTTGTCGGACTGATAGTGTAGCACATCAACAGTTCGTTGCATAGTGTTTAGTAGAGTATCCCATGTGTTCTGTGCTTGGCTTTCAGTTTGGCTTGTTGAGTCCAAGGTGAGTCTTAAGGGGCTATGGAATCGGTGTGTTTTTTGCTGGTTTATGATCCCTGTCTTGTTCGATACCGATTCTGGTCATGGGTAGTGGCGGTTTTTCAGGAGTGTCCAAGGTGTAGGAGGCGACTAGATCAGCCCACTCCTGGGATCCTAGGTAAGAGAGGGCATCGGACCCACCACCCCTGGATTCCGGTGATGCTTCGGAGGTCGCTTTTGGGGTCTCTGCCGTACCCCCCATTGTGGTTTCCAAGAGGGCCTTCGCAACCTTGATGGCTTGTGACTGAAAGGGCTGATCTTGAGAGGGCTTTTGGAGGTGTTGTGCGGGTGATTGATTCTGTTGGGACTCACTTTTGGCATCATGCGCTGACCCTGACCCCTTACTATCTGATCCCGCTGTCAATTGCACTAGTTGTGCTACTTGAATTTCATTGTACTTGTCTGGGTTGTTTGTTGTGGTTCCCAGAATGATGGAAACTTGGGGAGCTGCCCCCTTCCCGCTGTTGTTTGTTTGGGTATGGGCCGGGGGCTAACCAGTGGGTCGGTTGCCTAGAAAGCAAAGAGGGGGAGACGTGGGCGGCTAGGGTTGGAGAGCTGGCTCGCTCCTCTACTTTCATTTCCACTTCCTCCACTCTTATTTGTGAATCAATTTTGTTAAGTTCGAAAAAAAATTCCAGTGTTTGTGGGACGACCGCTGGTTGGGCCGCGGAGGTTTCCGCAGTAGCTTGTATCATAGCGGGTTCATTAGTCGATTGTAGAGGGAGAAGCGGATCTTGTAAGCCTTGAATTTTGCCACTGGAAGAGAATATAGATGATGTTGCGTCTTTTAGGAAATGGAATTTTGAATAGATTTTTTGTTGGAAAAGGTATGATGGAGGCCCCCCCCCCGGGTGATCTCCTGTCTGCGGGTGGTCCGGGTTGCTGATGGGCTGGGCCGGGGCCAGAGGGACCCACTGCATCCTCAGAAAGCGCTACCAGGTCTTTATTGCTTGACCTTATGTTCCCGTTGCATTTGATTTTGCACGTTGGCACCAAAGGCTGGCCCCTTTGCCTTCCGGACCTCATGGTGGGGAACGTTCTGAAAGCCCCACCCCGGTCTTCACCTATAGCCGGTGCAGGTACTGATGTGCTGGAATAGACTGACAGCCTCTCCACTCCAGGCCCTGCTTCCCAGTTACTTTCCACCTGTTTGTTTTTGCCCGCTTTAACCTGACTTGCCGTCCTACGCTGGGCTGGGTGGTCTCTGGGGGTCTCTAGAGATCTCTCTTCGGTAGGGGAAGTTGGTAGTTGGAGTTCTGGTAATTTCCCCACGCTGGCCTGCCAGTCTGTTGCACTGCGCCCCCTGCCGCCTGTCGCCAGTCACCAGAAAAGTTCAGCACCTCCTGTGCCTGTGCCTGCCTGGGCCTGGGCTTGCTACCCTCTTGCTGCCTTCTGTTGCCTTCTGCTGCCTTGTAGCTCCTGCACAGCCTGCCGTATGAATCACATGCTGTGTGCTTCTCATCCGACTCCACGCTCTGTGTTCCTCACTCTTCACTCCTCACCCCACAAGCCGCACCCGGTCTGGAGATACCGGGCCGCTTCCACAGAAAAGGGGGGGGGGGGGCGGGGCTCGATCAAGCGGCTGCCGTCATGAACTAATCAGGAGCTTGACCCGTTCTTCAGCGCGTATGTTTACAGGTTTGTGGAGCAGGCGCTGCGCGGATCTCTCCAGTAGTAAAGAGCTTATCCGCGGCTCGATATTCAGCTCAAAGCTAGGTAGGGCTGAGCAGACCGGTGGGATGGGGGGGTAGGAGAGCAGATGGGCAGGAGCAGGGCACTCTGGTGAGCCGCAAGCCGTGCCCAACCTAGTTGGGCCGCTTCTGTGGACTCACCAGGCTCGCACTCAGCGGCCGCTGCTAATGGCAGCCGCGCTCTCTGCACACACACTCACACTTGCCCCCGCTTACCCCTGCAACTGCTGCCACCGTGTCCTGCCGCAGTTTTCAGGTGCCCCTGGTGCTTCTGGTGTTGCCACCGCTGTTGACCTTCAGGGGAGGTGTTTGGCCGCTATTCTCTGCTGGATTCTCTGGGTTACAGCCCTCTGCTGCGACTCACACTGCTTTCCTGATGACTGACGTACCTTGAGGCAGAACTCTAGCAATCAGTGTACATTGACCCGGTAGGGTCCTGGTTTGAACCACCAGCCTGCATAACTCCTGCTCGGGCTGGTTGAAAGATGGAAGATGGAAGGAAATGGAAGGAAGGAAGGAAATGCCAGCTGGGCAGGGTTCGCAGGTGAGAGCTTGTCGCACCCTAATTCCACCCCTATGCTGGGGGCTCCGGGGCTCAGGGCTCGGCGTGGCGCCCCACTGAATGCCCCCCGCCAGCAACGCTGCCGAATCTTGCCGAATCTTACCGCCTGCCGCTTGCTGTCCCGCTGTCCTACTACGCGGCACTTCACGGTTCCCGTAGCCCCCGCGTGTTACCAGCAGCAGCAACAGTGGTTTGCTTCGGTGCTTCGCCGCACTTCACGGCTCTTGCGGCTCCTGTGGCTCCCGTGGCTTCCACAGCTTCCTGGCAGCCGCAGCAGTGGTGCTCCGTCGGCTCCGTCAGCACACTGGATCAGGATCAGGATCGCGGAGCGTCAGACAGAGTAAGTGGCTAGCCGAACTGCTCAGCCTGGTGGTTCTCGGGGCCAGTGCAGCATTAAGCTGCCACATGCATGCGTTTTTCTTCTTCAACCGGCCGGTCCGCATCCTCTGCAGTCACACAGTTGTCAAGAGGAATACCAATTAGGAACCTACTTGGTTTCCCAAACACCAGCAGCTTGTGACACTGTCTCCATTTTATGGGTATCACAGCCTAGAAACAGGTGAGGTGTTACTCAACTGTCATTCTAGATAAGGCAGCTTCATTCTTTTGATCAGTGTGGCACAAGGAAAATGTAATACTTTGGAAAATCTCACCCCATTCCTTGGTAGTGGTCTAGAACTAGTGTTCAGTCAACCAAATTACATTGAGTTTCACATGTGGCAGATAGCTCTCCTCACATTCTCCTCACAATAACATATAAGTGGTGTCCTCCAACCTCCAAGAATTTCCGCTGCAAATATGCCAAGGCCCTGATTTAGATAATGCTTTTAAACATGCTATGACATTATAAACCAGTGATTGTGTTACCATGCGTGCCATGTGTGGTATGACTGCAAATATATCTTTAAATGGTAAACAATTTGAGAAAACAGAGTTCACCAGCATTTTTTCACACTTATAAGCGCAGTGTTATCTCTAAATTCTGATGATAGCAAGAGGCAGAGCTTTCTAAAAAGATGTATAAGTTGCCAAGGAACACGTCCAGCACGCATGTGTGTAATGCCCAATTCAACTAAATTATAGCTCTTAACTGTGCTTGGCCATGTTTTAACATACTCAAGTCATCCTGTAGTAGGCCAAATGCAGATGTCAATATTTATTCAAGGAATAAAAATGTCTAAAGGATGTATTCATGCCATTGTCAACCACTTGCGATGCTTTTTCTAAATTTTCTTTGTCAATTTGCCTAATTCTTCCAGCTGCCTCCCTCTGTGAAAATTTCCATAATTCATTGTAAACAGCATAAATTATGTGTTTTTCTCTAGAAGCTTGTGGACCTAAAATGAAGTCAGGAATATCCATGTTTTCTCTAATTTGTGGCAAGTATTGTTTTACAGCCTGTAAACTGCAGTGCTGTAATCAATGTTGACATAATTTTCCTACACTGTATGTGGTAACTATAACAGGTATACTCCCACAATTATACCTTGTATCAGGATGGTTGGCTTTGAAACCTCAAGTGTTAGAAAGGATGCTGCAGATGCATTCATCTGTATCAGCTGGCCATACAGTTAAACATTCTGGGGCAGATTTACAAGCCCCTTGCGCCACTTTTGCGTCACTTTTCCCATGTTAAAAATGATGCAAAAGTGGCGCAAGGGGCTTGTAAATAAGCCCCTCTGGGCCTCATTTATGAAAAGTGACGCATTGCTGCGTTAAAACAGAGATGCGTCACTTTTCATTGCACCCTCCTTGAGACATGCTGGATTCGTCATATTTACAGTATGACGCATCATGTCGCAAGGAGTTACAGATACGTCAGTATTTCTGACGTATCTGTAGGTGCAAAAATGACACATTGCTGGAGTGTGTCCCAAAAGTGACGCAACTCCAGCAATGGGTCATTTCACATGAGCAAGCCCCATGTTAAATGTTCTTGCGTCAGTCTTACGCCTACCATGAGGCAGGCATAAGATATTGACGCATTTGCATCCTAGAAATGGCGCAGTGAAATCTCATAGATTTCACTGCGTCACTTCTACAAGGCTTACTTGCGTCAGAACGCCCACCCTGCATACATTATACCTGGCGCAGGTATAATGTGGCGCAGGGGTTTACAAAGTGCCGCATCTACCTAGATGCGTCACTTTGTAAATATGACGCAACATGGCGCATTTCTTACGCCACTGGTGCGTCACAAAAAGTGATGCACCGGTGGCACAAAAGTGACGCAAGGGCTCATAAATAAGCCCCTCTGTATTGCACATGAATGAATTGTAAGTACCATTTTTAATCATGTAATTTGTCGTGTCTTCAGACATGTTTATTTTCCGTTCCTAATCTATGAATCGTGCTGCTTTAGGAATGGCGGAGTTTCTACTATCTTTCATATTACCAAATCCTAAACTTGTAATCTGCTGTAGTTTGCTGAATTATTTTATTTAGAAAATCATTTCCATGTGTATCAGGCATGCTCCAAATCGGGCTTCCGTGATTTGTATTTGCCAGGATTTCATTCTCTACACACTTTTCAAGTCTACATTTTCTTTCCCAATACTCATAACCTTGTAGATTTAATTTTCTATTGAGTTCATAAGACTAAATCAATCTAGTGCTTGTCAGCATCTGCTTTTGCGATGCTTCTGGATTCTGCTTGAAATAAAAAGCAAAAGGGTCTGCTCTTTTCTCATCTGAAAAATAGGGAAATGTCTTCATGCAATTTGCAGTTCTGTCTACAGGAGGCATCATTCAGTGTTCCTACTGTGTGCAATTGTATATCTCACCAAGGCACGCTGTTTCTGTGTAAGTAAAACTGTGCATAATGATGGTAACAATACATTTATCTATAATTATAAGCATTTAAATAAGGCACTTAATTTTGAAAGGTCGTATGTGTTTCTAAATCAGACATCATACTTTTTACAGATTCTATATCCCATTCATCCGAAATGGAACCAGCAGTTATATTTTTATCCATTGAAACTTTTATGACATACAGTAATTGTAAAATCTACGTAGGTCCTATAATCTGGGAATGAACTCTTTCCCAGGCCATATCATCTGGTGTAGGATAAGCCATAATGTTCACACCTTACAAATCTCTTTGAACTCTGCCGTAAGAGCAATGAGGTTGCAGCTCTGTTACTCCTATCTGTGGTAAAATGTTGTTCGGAATGTGGTGTCTATTTAACACTAAATCACAATAGTTATCATCACAAGCCACATAACAAAGAAGAATGCTCCTGCAGCAATCCAAATATAGGACCACGGTGGCATCAAATACCTGTCACAAAACCAATGCCAAAATGCAAAACATTTCATGCATGCTGTGTTTGAAGAATTTGAAGATTGTTCAATGTCAATGTATTGAGATTCAGTCTCATCAAAAGTTCTGGATCTGATGGCCAGCATTTCCATTGATGTTGGCTATGTAGAGGGTTCATAATACACCACAGCACTTGATTGGGCAGTAGTCTTCATAGGAACTAAAGGCCTAATTTCAGTGGCGGCTGGTGACATTTGAAAGCAGTGGGGCGTAAAAGTTGGGCATGACTTTTAAGCCGCAAGCAAAGCGAGCAAGCGAAGCTAACAAAAGTGGGTACAGGTTGGGTCCTCCTCCCAAGAGAAAATTGGAAAAAGATTGGCAAATGGTGAATTTTAAAGCAAAAGTATTCTGCTGTTAAGTGGCTGAAGAAGATTTGCTTTCAATGCAGGAATTCCTCCCTGCCAAGTAATAAAACCTTCCTACTGAACAAAAGCCACACTTTACATTATCAATATCGATTCAATGGCAAAAAACACTGCTGGCATGGGAAAGCTATTAATTTAACAGTATGGCAACCATACTCACACCCGCTTTAAACACTTATGTGACCATAGGCGCCTCAGTGCGGGGATTGAGGGACGGCAACGGGTGTGCATCACACGCTCATTGCTGCTGACATCATCTAACACCTGCGAGACAGTTGGCACTGCTTGGCAAACACAGTGGCAGCATTAGAGACCGACAGCAAAGTTAAGGAATATCCCCAATCAATGACCTCTGTGGTTTTTAAGGCCCGCTGCTCGTGAATCTGGGTTAGAGCTGCCAGGGAACCTTAAGTGGGTGAGTCACTTAGAGGCACTTAACATAGCAAACAGAGCGGAAGACAGCCCTCTCAGGGCTCCAGAGAAAGCTTGCTACGTCTGCTCGTATCAGCCAGCAGGCAGGGTTTAAGGCAGTACAAACAATGCGGTCCCTACAATCTGTGGTGCCCAAGTGTTGCTAAAATATAGCGCCTCTGTCTTCACTCTCCGAGGCAGGTTCACGACAAGAAGCTGTTACACTCGGAACCACTGGACGTCTAACACAAACAGTGCACACTCCACCCTGTGTGAGAAAAGACAGCCCACTCGCACGTGTTCCAAGACACACGAGTGTGCATTAGCAATGAGCACCTCATGCGCCCTCTGTTTCAAACAACTAAGAAACAGACCGCCGGGCTGCCTGAATAGCACACCAAGTGTGTTTATGTGGGCAGGTGGGAGGCGGGGACAGAGGGCCAGAAGTCCCATCTGGTGTCTAATGCTACAAGCGGCCTCCAGCCCTCCCTTTAACAGACCAGCAGTGAGAGCACAAACCACACTGGTGGTAACTGTGGACTCTGCAAACAGCAGCTGCAATCTCACAGCTGATGTAAAACACTCAAAGTCCTCAAGTCGTAAACTCCTGGAAACCAACACAGCGCGAGATTAATGTCATTAAACAAAAACAACGAGCGCGAGATTAATGTCATTGAACAAACAAACAACACAGCAAGCGATTAATGTCATAAAACTGAAACACAACACAGCGGGTTATTAATGTCATTAAACAGACACTGAAATGCCTCTTCCATAGCATGGGCGGAGCAGGAAATAAAACGAGCATAATCCGTGGTGAGAGCACATACTGCCACCCTTCACTTTTCAATGTGATACAAACTCGCAGCACCAGTGGTTTCGGGTCCACTCACTATAGTGCACTGCCCACCACACTGCGAGCCTGCTTTGTGCTCCCGCTCTCTCAGCACCACGGTTTGAGAGACAACTTAGTGCTCGGCAATACCCCAGTCCCCAAACGCTCGCGCAACACGTGAGTGTGCACACTTTTCAACTCACGCTGCCACCCACTATCAGTGGTTAAAATGGTGTTATAGAAGTTTAGATACACACAGTCCCAGGGTACCTGTGTGCTATCGAGAAGGGCCGGTACACTTCCATTAAAAGTATTGAACGCCCACTAAGAAGTGTAGGCACTCTCCGTTTACAAAAAAAATGTAAGTAAGTCTGTTTTTATATAGCGCAGCTACTCACCCTTACGGGTCTCAAGGCGCTGGGGGCCGTCGTGGAAATTAAGTGAGATATTGCCCAGAGTCACATGGTGCTGAGCTGAGCTGCCGCCGGAGCCGGGGATCGAACCGTGAACCCTGTGCTCCGAAGTCAGCTGCCCTGGCCGCTGCACCACACCTCTCCGAAGTTCTGAAAGAAGTGCAGGCACTCAGTGACTGAGTATCTGCCCATTTAAAGCACTGTCTGCTATACTTGCACCACCAACATCCTTGGGACACCTGGGCATGCTGCTCTGCCCCCTCTGGTCTGAACTCCACCGTACTCGTGCACTGATGACCTCGCGCCTAACCTGCCCTCACCGTCCGCATTGGCCATATGGTGTTTGTGAAGTAAGTGCTCAGCAGCATACTCACCCTAATCTTTACCTGTCCCTTACGCCATGTTGACATTTTCTTTTCTCACTAGAGCAAACTCTTATGGAAGCACTTACCGCGATCAAAATTACTGCTTTCCCAAACTTTCCTAACATAGTTTTTTTTTCATTTATTAACCCCCGCCCCCCGCCCAACGAGTCCAGGACTGGAGTTAGATTAGTTATTACGGCTACTGGCCCATGCTGTGGAAAGTTGTCTTTTCCCCACAAACGTCCTTGTAGTACAGCTCCATGAACTGCTCACAATTGTCTGAACTCGCCCGCACAGTCGAACAGCAGTTTGTGTGGCATGTATGCAGCTCATCTCACCTCAGACTTGTCTGCGTCCCCTACACACACACACCAAACCACCACAGTAGTGTTTGTGGCAGAGCCCACGCCCTGCTCACCTGTCTATGAACTGCACCCTTGCTCTTCCCACACACACCTGCCTTCAATGTTTTAAGGACATGCAGTTCGCCACACTATTCACCTGTGTTTGCCCCCACTACACACTCGCATGATTAAGTGTTTGCGTGACATCTCGAGATAGCGCCTAGTGCCCAACACACACTGTGGTGAGCCACCGCTTCACACCACTGACATCTTTAGCGCTCGCACCACAGTATTGTAGCGAGTTCGGCACTATGCTAGCCTCTGAACTATCCCCTATCACAAACTGGCGGCATCAGTGATGTGGGACACCTCGGTGAACTGCCGCTCCCTCTGAACTCGGTCCTTCCTGCGCACTCACCGCCAGTCTGTGAGGCAGTGTAAAGTGGTGTGACTCACTCCAGGTTCAGCCCTTGCACACGCTACTCCCACTTCTGGGCTACCTCAATAGGAAATATAGTTTGATAACAGATTTGTGAGACCTAGTTGCCTAACACACTTATTCTGATACCAGTTAGCCAGAGGTGCCCGCACGATGTGAAATTCGTATCTGTGCAAATCAATGTACATGTCCACTAAAATGTCCTACGATCAGGAGATCGGTGTGCTTAGCCGCTTACACATTCGAGTTCTTTAACTAGTCACACACAATAACTATTGCAACGACCACCACTCTGCAAATCAGGGTATCAGAGTGCACATTTCTACCAACAACAGTGCCTAACAGTAGAGCGCATATTTTCACGGAAACGTGATGTACAAATCCAGCCGCGGCTCGCAGTACTCGCGGGGGGGTCGCGCGGGGGTGGGGGCCGAGGGAGAATAAAATTTAGAAAACAAAAACTTACCTGACCGCCTTTGCTCCTGGTCCGCGTTGGCAATGGCGCCTCTTCAAACAGGAACAGCACTGGAGTGGCAACCCCTCAGCCAATCCTGGCGCTGCTGCAGCGCCAGGATTGGCTGAGGGCACGGTTACTCTTCGCCCGCCGCCTGCCCATTAGGAGACCGAGGGGCTCCTAATGGGCATGCCCAAGCCAGTGGAAACACAAGTGCGCATGATTGGGCACGGGCGAAAAATTCGCTCACCTTCCCCACTCATGCGCACTTGTGCTGCTGCCTTTCCCTGGCTGGTCTGACAATGCACATCAGTCAACATGACGCCGGACCGCCCACCCCCTTCAGACTCTGAAGGGGGTGGGCGGTCCGACGTCATGCTGACTGACATGATTGTCAGACTCAGTTCTCCCTCGGCGTCTCTGAACTTAAGTAAACTAAGTTCAAAGACGCCGAGGGAGCTGCGGGCACGGGCGGGGGGCAACGCCCCAACGCCCCAATGGACGCACCGCGCCTGCCTAATTTAGATACTGGTGGACGTCCCATTCCTCCATCTCCCCGACGGAGGTGCCGTCAGTTGAATTGAGAAATGACAGCAGTTCCTGTCAATGCTTTTTGAAGTTTGGTGCATGGCTCCATCAACATGACGGAGCCTTGCAACAAACTGGTTTCTTTTTTATTCTTAAAAAGAGAATCCCAAAGAGGAATTTTCTTTTTGAAAATAAAGAAGAAAATGCTGCCCTCACCGTGGGAGTCCTCTCTGTTGTATCTGAGTTTGATGACTGTAGAGAATCGGCCAGATGATGCTTTTTGATGTAATCAGTTGATACTTGTCTGTTCTTTTTTGAGCCAGCGAAGGGAGGCAAGACTATAGGGCATGTGCCTTTTACTCCCAACACAGGTACGATATACATGTAGAAACACTTGTTTAGCTGGAATCTTTTCTATAAATCAGATCTCCTACTTTTGTATCCACCCTTCTGTGACTGGCAAAACTTCTCTTTGCCGGTGGCAGGACCGGAACGCTTGGCATATCAAACGGTGCCTCTGACTTCTTGTATTTTCTGCAAAACAGTCAAAGGTTGGTCTAGGTCAAAGCGATTTTCATTTGCCACTTTCCCAAACTTGTCTAGGTCAGGCACATACATAGGTTATCAGAAGAGTACCTTGTATGGAGTGTGACCTCCCAACACTCCGCTCTGCTAGTTATTTAATTCTCTCTGGACTCCACACAGATGATGGACCCAACTAAGACCTATATTCAACACCTAGGCTGTTAGGGCTTGCTTGAGCATGCAGTTTGTGAGTTCTGCTAACCATTTGTATTTCTTTTAAATGGACTACAGTGGAGACACACTCCTAACGACCTCATGGCATCCTTGTAAGCCTCTGAGGTGAACATTGTTCAAATTAAATGTGTGTACCCCTTATTGGGCAATCAGACACTGCACATCCTTTATAACAGTTCTAGCATTGGGAGATCTTCCAGCCCACACCTATAGGAACCGAGAACATGAAAAAACCACCACTAAAATATATTTGAAGAGGTAATCAGGTTGTATGGACAAGAAGGTATAGAAATAAAATTTGAAATCTTTTAATGGAGATCAATCATGGGGTTGGCTCCGGTCTCTTGATTGTGGAATGTTCTATTTGTTCACAGTTATCACACTTTTTTACATAATCTTTATTTTAATTTTTTAGGTAATCCAGGCCACCAGTACCGTTGCTGAACTAAGGAAACTGTATCCCCCATTCCAGCATGTGCAGGTGCCAAACCCTCACAGGCTGCTTTAATTAAATCTAATCTAGACAGATTATTAGGTATTACTCTCTCCGCACTTGTGGTAGACACACCATTGGAGTCTTTTCTGAATTAAGGGTGTAGGAACATGTATGAGGAAACTCAACTGGATAGGCTTCACTCTTTAAGGTTACCTCAATGGCAGCCAGTATGTCTATTCTCATTTGAGATCGTGTCACAGCAGCTATTTTTACAGTCTGCATCACAGCTTTGGTTGTGGAGTCAGCTGCAGAGTTCCCTAACATATGAATTCCACCACCCTGATGTCAAAATGTGCGCCTCATATGAACCAGTGGAAGTGCATCCCTTAAGATGGCAACCTTTCCCCAGAGCTGTTTATTTTTAATGGGTTTCCCTTTTGAGTCTTTAAATCCATTCATTCTCCAATGCAGTTAATCCACAATGTAGGCTTGCACATAGAAGAAGTGCGAGCAATAAGGCATTTATTTCTGAAATTTCTGCGGTGGTGTCACCTAGAGTTTAAGTGTAGGTGTGCTGAGGTTCAAATTTACTATCTTTAATCATTCCCTGCACTGCTGCACAGGCTGCTGAATATTTTCGTTTTGTTACAACAGTTGGTTGCGCTGAACCATCCGTATATTTCAAGCCCATAGTTCTAAATGGGTAATGTTCCTGGAGTTATAGTCACTGTTGCTCATACTGGAGAAATTCTTGTGTTTTTTTTTAAATTGTTTTTTTGTTAGAGCAGAGCAAGAGCTTTGTTACAAAAATAAAAGAGAAGTTTATACATGTCAAATTCTTATCAATCATACAAGCAGCGGTAGGAGAAAACCATTAAAGTGCGTATATACATAGCAGCATACTCATTAGTACATATTATCACATAGAAACCTAGAGAGTCTTGAATTGATCATCACCAGTAGCACCCCAATTATAAAAGTGCTTAGGTAATAGAAGGAAAGTGCGAGAGTGCAATTAAATTACTTATCTTATTACAATGAAATTAATTAATTAAAAAAGTAAGAGAGGAGAAGCTTGTCCATGCTCCCATAAATCTTTGCATGGCTCCTACCCTCTTTGCAGAAGCCTCCTCAAATCTATATGTTATACACATTTTATTAACCCAGTGACAAATCATTTGTTGAATAGTTGTTCTCCAATTCTGTAAAATAAGTGACCTTGCCACTGTTATAGCTATGAGTATAAAATACTGCTGATATTTTCTTAAACATTTTACCTCCCCAGAAGATCCAAATAAGACCAACATACAAGATGGAACATTTGTAATAGACATACACCAAGTCACATTAAAAAATCTTTCCAGAATTACTGCAAATAACTGCACTTGAAAAATATATGCACCCAGCCGCCTTCATCCTGTTTTTTTCATCTAAAACATTGGTTACATATTGTTGGAAACATCTTATGTAATCTCAATGGCGTGTAATATGCTAGCCATCTAGATAAAAAATTAATTCTCTTGAAATTGGCACTCCGCAGCACTTTATAACTCATCTCACTAAGCTGTGACCACTCCTTTATATTAAATTTGCAGCCTGTCTCTGAATAAATTTTCCAAATCCAGCCCATAGTAGATTTTCCTCTTTAGTACTCTGGTGCAGCAGGTGGTACCATGTGCCTACACCCACTATCCTATTTGCCATCTGCCTGGCGAGCTGATGTGCTGATTCACTCAACGTACCATAATTATTTTTTAGGAAATTCACTACCTGGTCGAAGCTTATACACAAAGCCATGCTTAGGTTTTCAAATTGCATCTTTATTGTTTCCCATGTAATTAATCTATCCGAATTATAAACATTCCCAAGGTGAACAAAGCCAAAGTCTTGCCATGATTGAGAAAGCCCTTTAGACATCATTAAGCCTCCAGCTTTACAGTCTTGGATAGGGGAATATGCATGGTAAGCAGGTATATCTCTGGATTTGAAAAACAACTCAATTCTAGCTAATGTCAAAAGAACCTTATATCTGGTTTTCTTGGGAAGCTTTGCCACCCATAAAAAATTGGTAGTTTGATTGCACTCTCATTTATCATATAATTCAGAAGAAAATGATCAAACATTGAATTTGGTGCACCTACTTGTGTTATCTAATTAACAGGAGGCCTGATAGTATGTTGCCATAAGTGGTAATGCTAGTCCTTCATGAGCTATATCTAATTGTAGTGCAGCTAATTTTACCCGTGGTTGCTTATTATTCCAAACAAACTTCTGAATCATTTCATCCAGCTCTTTAAAATACAAGCGAGGAATTTTTAATGGGAGATTATTAAAAAGAAATAAAAACAGTGGGAGTACCGGCATTTTCACCATGGAAACCCGTCCAATTAACGATAAATTCCAGAGGGTCCATTTATCAAGTAATCTTTTTACTTTCCCCAGTATATTGTCATAGTTTAATGAAAACAGTTCAGCATATTGATTCGTTACCAGAATACAGAGATATCTAAAACGGCCGGATGGTATACACTGTAGACATGCTGGGGTCTCTGAAATACTCAAATAAAATGTAAGAATTTCTGTTTTGGCTTGGTGTACTCTGTATCCCCCAATTTTTGTAAATTTCAGAATTTCGTCCAACGTATTCTTTTCATTTGGTCCCTCCATATTAAGATATAAAAGTATATCGTCTGCATATAATTTCATTTTTGTCATCCCTACAATGGGAGATATAATCTGTGGATTAGCACGTATTTTTGCCGTGAGCGGTTCAATAAAAAGAGAAAACAGAACCACTTGTTGAGCATATGGAGCAATTCTCATTGCCCAAATTTTCATAAAAATCTTATAATCTGTGTTTAGCAGACAGATTGGGTGATACGAGTTGGGATCCCATGGATCTTTGTCTTTTTTAAGAAAAATAATTACCACTGACTCCTTAAATCCTTTAGAAATACCAGCCCAGTCTTTTATTTGGTTGAAAAAATTAGTTAAAACGGGGAGTAAATAGTTCATCTTGGAATATCTTATACACCTCTACCGGAATCCCATCGCACCCACTGGCCTTAGCATTAGCCATGCTTTTCAGCACTCCCTGAATTTCCATAGGTTCTATGGCATCATTAAGCTTCCTGATACATTCCCCCAATAATTGAGACAGATCTAAAAATTCTAAATATGAAATTAGTCATGTTCTGCTATTATCTGTGTTTCTGTATAGATTTATTTTAAGTGCGTAAGGAAAATATCTGCAATCTTATGATTATCTTCTTCTAACTGACCGGTGATAGTATCATTAAGCTGATTTATTATTTGGGCATTTTTCTGGTTGTTCATGGTCCACACCAGAAATCTACCAATGTGTTAGTTTTCCTCGTACAGTTTTTGTTGGTATGTTTTGCTAACTGTAATTTCTTCTAGCACAAAGAAATCTTTCAGCTCTTCCTTGGCAATTGATAATTCATTCTGCTGTGTTTCAAACGAATACTCCCCTAATGGGGTTAAATTTATTTTTTGTCTGGCTTTATCAACCGCGGCCTGTAAGTCCTCCACTTTGTGCTTACTCTGTTTACTTATCCTTGCTTGATAGGAAATAACTTGCCCCCTGAAGGCGGCTTTAAATATCTCCCAGACCATGCAGATTAAAGCAGTGTTAAATTAAATTGGAAAAATTCCTTTATAAAAATTCTGGTTTCCCTCAGCCACATGACATCCTCCAATAAAGATTTATCAAACTGCCATCTTGATTTCTTTTTTTGTGGCAGTCCCGAGAAGAAATGCAAAGGAAACTACTGAATGATCCCAGAAAGAATTAGCCAATATCTCTGTCTTGCCAGTAGCCAATAATGTATCTACCAGAAAAAAATCCAGTTGTGATGCTGCCTGTACCTAGATGAGTAACAAGTGAACTGAGAGAAACCAGGGTGCCCCATCCTCCATGGATCTGTTAATGCAAAATCTGTTTACTAACCTCGCTGTTTTAGGTTTCAATTGTTGTTTTGTTTTATTGGAAGTATCAAGTGTCAAGTTTTGAATTAAATTAAAATCACCCCCGATAATCAAGAGACCTTCTGATTTCAAAGCTATATCATAAATGTGTTCAAATGCTACGATATAATCATCAATGGGGTCATATTAATTCACCAAATTTAACAGTTTCCTCAACATTAACCTTAGCCCATAACCATCTCTCCCACCTATCCCGTATTACTTCCTCAACCAGCCACTCAATTGTATTTGATAATAAAATTCCTACACCCCGAACCGCTATAGTAGCCGATGTAAAGTATTCAAGTGCATATTTCTTTGGCAGGCTAATCTTAGGAGCATTAGTCCTTAAGTGAGTTTCTTGCAGAAAAATTACCCCAGGGGCGAAAGATACAAGCCATTTAAGAAGAGCACCACTTTTACGTGGATTCAGAAGACCATTCATGTTACATGTAATTATTTTAACATGCTGTATCATCTAAATTATTCTCTATATCATAGACCTGGATCACCTTTTCCTGCAGCTTTGCCCCCGCTTTTTTTCCTTCTTTTCTTTTACCCCCTGACATGTATTGTAAAACATTTGCTGTTGCCCTGTTCACTTTTTGTGACATGTATTGTAAACCATTTGCTCTTTCCCTGTTCACATTTTGTCTGCAACCTCAGCCCCAACCCCCTGTACTGCCCAAAACCTCCCCCCCTTCCTAGAGCTGGGGAACCCCCCACCTGCCAGTCTCTCACCCACCCTCCACCTATTGGTGCTGTGGTAAATCACCTGTGCCCAAAACGTCGTCTGCCCCACCAAAAAAAAAAAAAAAATGAACTCCTTTATCTACATTCGAGAATTATATAAATTTACTACAAAACACAGAACTCCAGTATCTACAATTATTCTTGAAATAAGTTTGATAAAAAGAGTTTTGCATCCTCTATTGATGAAAAAACATGGAATTGACCATCTAGCAGCACTTTGAGTTTGGCTTGTTGTGTCACAAAAGCTTGTCACCCCCAAGCGTTTAAATTCTAGAATCAGACCCTGGAATGCCTTCCGACGCCTGGCCATCACTGTGGCCAAATCCGAGAACACCCTCATTTGAACGTTGTCAGAAATAGCAATAGATTTTTGTCGGATTTCTATAGCCAAACTCTGTTCTTTAATGAGGAAGTCTGCAAAATTAACTAATATCGTCCGTGAATACTTGGCATCTGCAGAATGCTGGGCAGGGACCCTATGAGCTCTCATAATGGATAAATCGATTGGGACATTTGGCAGTATTCATTTCTTAATGAGAGAATTCATCAGCTGGGGGACGCTCTGAATCTCCCCCTGTGACTCGCTTCCTTCTGGAATACCAATAAACCTTAAGTTGCTGCGTCACAAATGATTTTCCCGCATCTCCATTTTAGTTTCAATCTGTTGCAGTTTTTTTAACTCTGGGAGAATGTTCCAATCCATTCTTTGAAAACGATCTTCAAGATCAGAACACTATGTTCAGCCTCCAGAAGACGTTTAGTTAGCTGAATTAGCTATTTTCAATTTTGGACAGTCTTTGATTAACTATTGCCATTTCGAGAGCTTGCTGTGTTTTTAGCCTCCAAATCTCCATCAAAATCACTTCCAATAATGGTTGCAGCGTCTCTGAAGTAGAGTCTAGGCGGAGCTCTGCATTATCCGCTCCTAATGATGTCACCTGTCTCGTTTCTTTTTGTTTGCCCTGAGCCGGATCTTGACCAGCATTTACTACCTCAAGAGGACATGCCAGCCCTATACCACTTAATAGCCTTCCTGCCTCTGGAAAGCCTGACGTAAGCATCGCCTGAATCTGGGTCAACTTTGATGGTTCTTGTGGGCTTGGGACAGCTCCCAATTTTGCTAAACCTGTTATGGGATTGAATTTTTGAAACAGAGGATAATCTTTAGATTTCCCAAGTGTGTCAAAAGGTGCAGTAGATACTCCAGCAAATGGGGGAGGGGGCTGGCTAATCAATAAAAGCGATTGGCCCTGGAATGGATCATTAGCCGCTTCTGCACTCCCTTCCTCCAAAAGGGTTTCCTCCCCTGTTTTGAACATGATGAATGGGCAGATTCCGCCATTCCCAAAGACTGTTTTTCCACAGTGAATGACATGTTTGGACTTGCAAGTATCCTCTTCTCTCGCCAGTCCACTACCCGGTACTGAGATGCTTTTTTACGTTACTTTGGTATGACTGGGGTAGTTGGGAGAATAGAATAGTGGCCTGTTTGAAGCGCTGTTGTCGCATAACATTGGGACGCATGAGCCCCCCTCTTGCTCTGTAAGTTGAGCCCACCTCGTGACTCCTTGTGCGCTGAGCCCACCTACCTTGGGTGAGTTGAGCTTGTCTGCTGCACGTCGCAGTATACCCCTGCCAAGTCCTGGAAACCTGCTCTCGTGCCTTTGACTTGCCTCATTAGGTGCTGCTCATCTCGTCTCTACGGCGATATATCCCGCCGGGGTACCAGCCTGTCCTTTATGTATAATAACGGGACTGATCCGCCCAGGAACTCTCCTGGTAAACTTCAACCACGGATGAATGGGGGTTACCATGTCTCCAATCTGCTGCCAGGGGCCGTAATTAGCCCCCTCTGTAAAGTTTTCCAAATGTGGGACAAAGGGAAACACAGCGGCACTGCGGCTCCTATCCTACTGCCAAAAGCCATTAGGCAGCATTGTGCAGGAGCATGTGACGTCAGCTGGTGGGAGGAGGCACGTCTCGGAACTCAGCGGTCAGTCATGGGGGAATGCACACAGAAGAAGTTCGAGCAACAAGGCAATTATTTCTGAAATTTGTGGGGTACTGTCACCTAGAGTTTAAGTGTAGGTGTGCTGAGGTTCAAATTTACTATCTTAAATTATTCCCTGCACCGCTGCTCAGGCTACTGAATATTTTTGTTTCATTCCAACAGCTGGTTGCGCTGAACCATCCATATATTTCAACTCATAGTTCTAAATGGATAATGCTCCTGGAGTTATAGGTCACTGTTGCTCCTACTGGAGAAATTCTTCTGTCCTTATTGTAGGATCATATTGAAACTGCACATCTATTGCATTAAGGGATGACGCCTATTGAATCCACCTAGAGTTCAGTGCTCGAGCATTGGGAATGCTGGCTTTGGTGGCAGCCTCAAGGGCAGGTACGGAAGAAACAATAATGATTTGTTTAGCCTGCGCCAAAGGACACTCAATTAAAGAGGCTGTTTGTACAGCTGCAAGAAGTTTCTCTGTGGATGAAAAACAGGATTCTGCATTTGAGTACAAGTGTGATTTGTATGCTATGGGAGCTGTCTGTACCTAATTGTAGAGAACATAAGTATACCTGAGATACTTGGTATGATTCTCAAAACTAAGTAAGTTTTGTTATCTCAAGTTTGTAACTATTTTGATTCCAGTATGTCTGCTTGGAGAGAATCCAGAATTTTGTGTGCCCCGTCTGTCCAATATTTTGGAGAAAACATAGAAGTTATCAAATTATACAATGGTTTAACTCTATTAGCCTAGTGTAGTAAATGGGCTTGTCTGATGTTCAGGAATCCCAACAGGGCCCGCAAAATTTCTAAGAGTATTTGGAGGTTGCAAAGTTGCACATTTCTGAAGGAAGTCAGGCACTAGTCCTTTTCCCTTGCTAGGGAGACTGCATTTAGGTAAGCTATCTTACATTTTCAAAATTTATTTTGTAACTGTGTGAGGCCAATATGGTCACTACCCGATCCACTCAAGTTAAGCGTGTATTTCAATAATCATCTGTGATGTAGCTATCATCAATGTAGGATAAAGCTTCAGGATCCAGTTGTAAGATCTCTGTAATGTGGGCTGTGAATAGAGCTAAACTTTTCTTATACCCCATGGGGATCCTTTGAAAGGAATACTGAGCTCCAAAACTAGTAAATGCGGTCATAAAGCTACATTCAGGCATTATATTTTGACTAAAAGATCCATTAGCAATACTGATGAAGCAAGGACTCACAAAGAGACTTGCTCGTAAACAATCTTCTCACAGTGGTAATTAATTTGTACTAAAACTTTGTAATGTCCTATTAACAATGCACAAACACGACATTTGTTATCTAGATAACGCTTGCCTATGTGTTTTCTACTAGCAAATAACTCTTGTCTAATCCAAAATGGCTGCTAAAACGCGGGAACTCTACTGCGCATGTGTCAACCATATCACGTGGAATGACGTCTTTCTTTGCTTGGAGGGAATTCTTTGCTTCTGCGCAGTGTATGCTAAAATGGCCGCTTTAATGTTCTCACATGCTAAGCTTACGCATTGTCGCAATTAATAATGTGGTATTTTAACGCTACTAATGCGGGATGGACATTGATAATTAAATGGGATTAGAGTAGATGTAGGAGGTATAGAGTGCAAACATTTATTTGTGATTTTAATGTTTTCTTCTTTGACTTTTCTATTAGTTCGTAAATGGGCCTGGGTTGGTTAAACTGCAGCTTGAAAACCACACGTGATCTGCACATGCGCTCTGAAAGCTAACAAGAGGAAGCTATGAAGTCAACTTGGAAGATATCCAAGGCCATGACCCGCTGCACAAGTTCATCTGAAATGTTTTACCAGCCGATACAATTGTATACACTTTGTATTACAGAATCAATGGGAAACGGGTGGGAAATAAAGCAAATGTATTAATTGAGAGGGGCGGTATTTTAAAAACAATGGGCTTAAGAAAATGAACTAAATTGACATGGTGTGAGGATCAACACCCTGTCCCTGTCCAATCAGAACTAGTGGCTCCATAATTTTGAAACATTAATGGGAGGTACATGGGCGTAGAAGGGTATAATAGATATAGAATTAGCTAATTAGTTAGCGCGCAGACGACACACTGCATAAGCTCAGACTTAAGCTGACAGACACAGAAGGGCAGGCGTACAGAACGAGCTGATCGATTGCAGACTGAACCGCTGTCCAGAGAGGTCCTGAGGTGAGGGCGGCGGATTCCATTAGAAGGAAGAGACGGAGGAATCGAGGAGGAACGAAGTATCAGAGAGGGGAACGACGCAGGCGTTGTTGGTAGAGTGGTCACCTATCTTGTCCTGAACCTGGTCCGGAGGTCTTTGGTCCTCATCTTTCCGGGAATCTATTTCCAACTCCTTGTCCGCGGGGTGTGGTTCTCACACTTCTAGGTAACTATAAAGCAAAACTTTAGAAAATACTGCTGTCTCTATCTTCTCCTTTCTGAGGGACCGTCATTTGTGATTATTAGGTGATCCATAACGAAAGTGCTTCCTCTTTGGTTTACGATTAAGTGCCATGTGTCTTGTATTTTACTCTGCTAAATATTTTAGATAAACATTTTAAAACTTCTTGAGTCAGTGATTATTTCAGGTTTATGAATTGTATTGCATCTTCTCATTTTAAACTTCCTAATTATCAAAGGGTCCATTGGTAAGTCATTACTCTTCAATCGGAAAGGTAATTGGTAGCAGGGATTTTTGATAAAGAGTATAACTGACCCCACCAGCGGAAATTGCTAGAGTAGTGTGAATGAATGGGCCCAGGTGAGTATTCTGTGTATGAATGCTTGTTGCTAGTAACCCGCTGGATCAGTTTTCTGGCTATCAGAGGATGGTTGCACTTTGTTAATTGGGTAATGAGAATTTTATTTTTATAAACTAACATCTGTTTGTTCAAAAGTTTTGTTTTATGTTGTCTAGAAATCCCCGGGGGAAATTTGAATAGCGGATGGTAAGTGGAAGCCATACTGCAGTGAGGTTATCTCTCAGGCAGAATTGGTACTGAAAAGTTAAGCAGGGCTATCAGTACTTGTTAGGGACTCTGTGTGTGTGTGAGTGACAGCAAAGGAATACACTGGTAAAAATGTGATGTTATATCACCTAGAAAGGGTAACATTGAAGAAGTAGCAGGTATTTCTGAAGCTTACGTGAAGAGTAAACGGAAGGGTTTTACTCATAGTGTATGTCTAGTAAATGGAAGGGTTTTACTAAGTATGAGAAAATCTATCCTTTAATTTAGAGAAACTGGCACGATAGCGAATGTTTTATGTTGTTACTGAAATTTAATGAAAAAGTATTAAGAATTACAGTTAGCGTACGAATTTGTAAAGGGAGGGTCAGCAGCAGGAGTAGAAGCTGACATCACAAGTGCCGCGCTGGGATTGGTTGAAACAGCGGGCGTGGAACGACTCTTGTAAAGGAGGGGTCAGTAGTTAGGAGTAATACTGACGTCACAAGTGCCGCGCTGGGATTGGCTGGAACAGCGAGGGACAGAGAAGCGCATATTGTAAAGGAGGGGTCATCAGATAGACGTCACTGAAAAGCAGCGCTAGGATTGGTTCCGAGACAATTGTTAGCTGAAATTTGATTGGTTATCAGAATAAAAAATTGAAATATTAGTGGATAGTGGAAATTGTATGTGGAAACGTGATCCGACTTTGACAGGAACCCGTCCAGACAGGAGATTTTTAGGATTTGCAGAATATAATTCAATACATAGATATTTACCTAAAATGTACGGAGAAGAGAGAAAAATGTCATTTTTACAAAAGATCAAGAATTATTTTAAGAAAGATAAAACGATCAAAACTAGAGAAGGAATTATCATTCCACCAGCAAAAACACCTGCATCATTCATGATGATGGAGAGAGGTTATCATACTTGTATATGGTAGAAAATTGGATAGAATATACAAAAGATGATGGAATATTAGCTTTCCCCGAGAATGGTACTTTCAATGGGAGAGTTCTGCAAAATTTGAGAATAAGAATGAATGAACTAGAACCCAGACCAAGATTAACGCAATACGAAGCCCTGGAAGAATGGGAAACAGAGACATTTGACCCAGAAGCAATAGGGGTTATAGGGGATTTTTCCCTAGGCACCAAAATGAGTCAAGAGAAAGTCAGATGAAGCAGTGGAGATGAGTGATGCTTACCGAGGGTTTGTATCCAGTATTCATGGCAGATGAGCCATTAGGGAGTAAATGCAAAGAAAAGACTAAACATATGACAGGGTTTGGAGATTCCGAAGATGAATTTATGGAAGAAATATGAAAGAACCCTCCACCATATCAGGAAGGGTCAAGTGGATGTTCACCCAGTGCACCAATTCTGAGGACACCATTGGTACCTCAAGTACTTCATAATCCACCAGTCAATAGGGTACTTCATGATAAAGAAAGAGAGGCTTTAGACAGAAACAGAGCAGAATTGATACAGAAAATCACGCAGTTAAATGTACATCCTGATTCTCTAACTATACCAGTAACCATTGGTCCCGTAGTTCCTTTATATAATGACAAAGTAAATTACCCGAAACCTCTAGTTATGCCTACACCTGTAGATATTCCTGAACCTGAAGCTGTAATAATTGATGATCACATCAGTGACTGTGAATCTATGATTTCACTAATGAATTTGCCTATTCGAGAATCTGTAAATAGTACTCCTAGAAGAACCACACCTGGTTGCTCAAAGGATGTAAATATAATAACATCTTCAGGAACTAAAAGTGCCAACGTAGTAACACCAGAAGATTTAGAAAGATGGGCACAGGGAACAGACAGACAAAGTTCACCTCCAAAGATCATGGACCTCTACAAATTAAAAGTCGAGTTAAAAGAAATGATAGCAGGAAATGTAGGAATAGATCGTCTGAATACTTACAATGAAGAAGAACTATTGTTCGTATGTAGGAGCATAACCAGAAATGTAAATATATTTCATGAGAAATTATCAGATTTGGCCTTAGAGATGGGAATTGAAATAAGGAAGTCAAAAGTGTTGCAGAGACCATATAGAGCAGAATTTACTGACAAAGATTTAGAAAATATGAATACATCTGGAAGAAAATTACAAGTGAAATAATTAATGTCAGTATTGCAGAAATGGGGAGAACTGGATAAATGGAAAACCAGATGGACAAAGAAAAAGGAAGAGGCACGTTTCAGTAGAACGACTTCTGATTATTTATTGAAGGAAACAGGGAAAGTAGAGCAGATGTACCGATGCGGGAGGTTCCAGGAGGAGGTTACGTCCATGTCCCCTGGAGTAGGCAAGATATTTTGTCATTTACGAATGATTTCCCAAAGTTGAGAGAAAAACCAATTGAATGGTACAAGCAGGTTGAAAGGTTTGTGAAGGTTTCAAAGGTTTTGTTGAAGGACTTAGATGGTTTGTTCGATATAGTGGTATCTGCTGATTTATGGACAGATTGTAAAATTACAGTTGATTGGCCTAGTGAGGAATATCCTAGGGACTCAAAGACAGGTGCCCCATCAAATGATGTAATGAAGAAATTTCACCAGGTGATAACCTATTTGAAAGGGAAAATTCCACCAAAAGAAACAGATTGGGTGAAAATAGATAGAACAACCCAAGAAGCAAATGAATCAGTACATTCCTACTATGAACGTCTATTACAGGTGTTCAAGCAGTATAGTGGGTTTGAAGATATTGGAGACAAAAATATGAGCCAGTTTGTCTATCATTTTGTTTACGGTCTAAAACCAGAGATTTGTCAGATGATTAAGCAGCATATGTTGTGCTGGCAAGGGAAGCCCATAGATGAGATTCTGAAATATGCTAAGTATTGTGGGGATAATATCGAAGACAGGCACAAGAAACTACAGGAAAAAGTAATGTGGACACAAGTGAAAATGGCTGAACGACAGGAAATTAATTTAGATAATCCAACAGAAACTCAGGGAAAAGAATCTGGAGTGAATGGTGACACAGGAAATGGTGGGAAGGTAAGAGGACGAATGAGTAGAGAAGAGGCTAAAAAGAAATTTCCTTGTCATGGATGCGAAAGTTGGGACATTGGAAGAACGAATGTAAAAAGATTCAAAGTAATAATGGCCCAAATCATAATTTGAATCCACAGACGCAGAATGACTCACCGCAGGGTGTAAATCTTCAAAGTCAGTTGCCACCTGCTCCTATACAGGGTAATGTAAGCAGAGCAAAGCACGGTACAGACATCGGATACCAAGGAGGAAGTGGTAAGAATGAATATGTAACTTCACAGTTTCTTTTACAGGATGATTTTAGTCCATATAGTTATCAATGAAGGTGGCTAAAAGAGGGGGAGAAGGAGTGCGTACTTGGCGCATCCTTACCGGTAGATCAGTCAGGTCCATATGTTGAAGGAAAAATAAAAGGTAATGATATCACCTTTCTTTTGGACACTGGTGCTACCCGTTCTACTGTAAGGACAGCAGACATCCCAGACCTTCCTCTCTCTGGAGAAGCTATCCAAGTTGTAGGTGTAGCAAATCAAAAGATTAGAACACCCCTTACAGAACCAATGGAAGTAAGAATCGGAAACTTCCGAGAAATGCACCAATTTGTAGTGTGTGATTCAAGTCCAGTAAATTTATTGGGCAGAGACTTGTTGTGCAAAATGAATTGCACTATTTTCTGCACACCGGTTGGTGTTGCAGTACAGAACCCGGATGAAGATCATGTTTACAAATTCATGATAGCCAAACAAGGTACAGAGGTAGATGAAATGTTCTTCTTGATAACAAAAGATGAATTACCCGAAGAGTTAAAAACAACAGTGAGTTCAAAAGTATGGGATTTTACTGGAAAAGAAGTAGGTCTAATGGCAAATATAGACCCAGTCAAAATAACCGTAAAAGAAGGCGCAATTTTCCCAAATACTAGACAGTATAAAATGAGTGCTGAAGTAAAAGCAGGAGTTATTGACGAAATTGACAGAATGGTAAAACAAGGCATATTAAAAGAAGTGTTGAGTAGCCCTTGTAATTCACCAATCATGGGATTGAAGAAGCCAAGTGGAAAATATAGGCTTGTTCAGGATTTGCGGAAAATTAATAAAATTGTGGTACCTTGTTGTCCCATAGTACCAAATCCTGCAGTAATTCTATACCAGATACCCTGGAATGCGGAATGGTTTACGGTGATTGATTTGTGCCAAGCATTCTTTTTGATTCCATTGCATCCAGACAGTCAGTATTTGTTTTCGTTCAAGTTTGAAAATCATGTTTATGTGTGGAATCGTGTTCCTCAGGGGTACACAGAAAGTCCTTCCATCTTTAATCAGATACTGAAAAAGTGCCTAGAGAAGGTAGTGATGCCTAGGAGCTCAGTCTTGGTTCAATATATAGATGATTTACTAATCGCATCTAGAACCTATGACGATTGTGTCACTGATTCGATTGTACTACTCAACCATCTGGCTGAGGAAGGTCATAAAGTATCACCTGAAAAGTTACAGTTTTGTACAACCACAGTTAAGTATCTGGGACATCAAATTGAGAGAGGCAAGAGAAGAATAACATCTGAGAGAATAAAATTAAATAAGCAAATGAAAATGCCAGTAACACAAAGAGAAGTGAGAATGTTTCTTGGAATAGTAGGTTACTGTCGACAATGGATTATAGGATTCTCACTACTAGCAAAGCCTTTAATTCAGTTAACGAAAAAGAAAGCAAAAGATCCAGTTGAATGGGATGATGAAAGTGCCAAAGCATTTGTAAAATTAAGAAATGCTTTGTGTGAGGCACCTGCCCTGGGCATGCCTGACTATACAAAAGAATTCACATTATTTTGCTATGAAAGAGAAAATTGTGCACTTTCAGTCTTAACGCAAAGAGATGGACTTGGCAGACGTCCTATAGCATATTTTTCTGCTACTTTAGACCCAGTAGCCGCAGCATTGCCAGGCTGCTTAAAAGCAGTAGCTGCTACATGTATGAGCATTGAACAAAGTGAGTCAATAGTAATGGGATATCCTGTTACAGTGTTTGTCCCACATGCAGTCGTAATACTGTTGACGAGAACTAGAACTCAGCATCTCACACCCAGTCGGATGACAAAGTATGAGCGAATAATTCTTGGAGCTGAAAATGTGACTATAGAAAGGTGCACAGTTGTTAATCCAGCTACAGTTACCAGATCCAAATTGCGAAGAAGTTAGGGATGAAACAGAACATGACTGTTTACAGGTCACAGAATTGTGCACCAAACCGTGCCCTCACATACAGGAAATGCCTCTTAAAAACTCCAGACAGGGAGCTGTTTGTGGACGGATCATGCCTCCGGCATGAAGATGGCAAATTAAGTGCAGCTTATGCTGTATGTGAACTTTCTGGAATAGTCGAAGCATCCTATTTACCAGGAGTCAAATCTGCACAAGTAGCCGAATTAATTGCTTTGATCAAAGCCTCCAAAATTGGGAACAATTTAAAGGTAACCATATTCACGGACAGTCAATATGGGTACGGGATTGTGCATGATTTTGGCCAACTGTGGATGAGGAGGGATTTCATGACTTCTTCAGGGTCCCCAATCAAAAATGGGCAGTTTGTAAAGGAATTATTGGAGGCAATATAATCACCAAAAGAATTGGCAGTGGTGAAATGTGCCGCACATCAGTCAGGAGATGACTGGGTGGTAGCCGGTAACAGATATGCAGATTTAATTGCTCAACACTGTGCCAGGAACAGACTGGCAGTAAACAGAAGAGTCGAAAGAATGGGAATCAGCTGCCAACTTATGTTATGTTCAACACCTGAAACATGGAATGATGTGAGACGTTTGCAGGATGAGGCTGAGGAGAGTGAAAAAGATGTTTGGACAAAAATAGGATGTACTCGAAGAACAAATGATGATGTGTGGGTCTATACAGATGGCAGACCAATCATGCCTGATTGTCTGATTTCACAAATGGCTAGAATGTATCACGGAGACACACATGTAGGGAGAGATGCCATGATTCGACTTTTCAGACAAAATTGGTACAATCCAAAGTTTAGGGCTGCAGCAGAGAGTCTTTGCCAGAGGTGCTTAACTTGTCAAATGTACAATCCAGGAAGAAAAACAGTAATTGGGTTGGGAAAAATAGGAAAAGCAGAAGGTCAATTTGTGAGATTGCAGTTAGATTTCATTCAGTTACCACCATGTAAAGGGCTAAAATACGTACTTGTCATAGTATGTCTGTTTTCAAAGTGGGTGGAGGCTTACCCTACTAGGAGGAATGACAGCATAACAGTTGCAAAGTTATTGTTGCGAGAACTCATTCCACGGTTCGGTTTCCCAGTAACTTTGGAATCAGATAGGGGAAGTCACTTCAATAACGATGTAATTCGAGTAATCTGTGAAGCATTTAACATCGAACAAAAATTGCACTGTGCATATCGCCCAGAGGCTTCTGGAGTGGTTGAACAAATGAATGGCACAATAAAATCAAGATTGTCAAAAATGTGTGCATCTACATCGTTAGATTGGCCAGATGCATTGCCTCTTGTCCTAATGGGACTCAGAAGCATTCCTGATAGAAATACAGGATTGAGTCCGCATGAAATCATCATGGGACGAGCAATGAGACAAGCACATGTACCTGGAAATAAACTGCTGAACATATCTGATGATATGGTTCTAGATTATTGCAAGGGATTGGCTGACCTAGTGCGTTCTGTCTCTCACCAGGTTGGAGAAGACGCAGTTTCCAGGCAGCCTGAACAAGAGCATGATCTGAACCCCGGAGATTGGGTGGTAGTTAAGCATCACACCAGAGAAACGTGTCTATCACCCAGGTGGGGCGAACCTCGTCAGGTTATATTGGTGACAAACTCAGCGTGAAATGTGCAGGTTTACCTAATTGGATTCATGTAAGCCATACCAAAAGGGTGCCAGCTCCTGAAGAAAAAGATCCTCAGACAGCATCAATAGCTGAGGAAGCTGAAGGTTGGACAGCTGAAGAATCGCAAGTGATAGATTCTGGAATAGATGACGAAGAACAACCGAGCACAAGTCAGGACTGGATACCAGTGGTTGAGATACCTGAAGTCTTTATCAAAACAAGGAGCAGAGCTCGATTGGAAGAATTTAGTGAGGACCAGATAGGTGTAGAAGAACGAGCTCAGGATAGGGAGGTCAAAGCTACAAAAGAACCTGAGCAGGACCAGATAGGGAAAGGAAATTGGGCTCAAATCGACAACGGAGCAACAATATTTGAGCAGGGACAGTCAAGTTTAGAAGAATGCGGTCAGGCTGCAGAAGTACAAAGTGCAATAAGCCCTGATCAGGACCAGTTAGGACAAGAAACTGACGTTCAGGGAGAAGAAAATCTAGAAAACATTGAATACGAAAAATTCAAGCAGGAAGATGACAAACCTGAACAAGGTCAGTTAGCAGAATCACACATTCAGGCAACAGAAGAAAAATCAATAAGACCTGAACAAGAACAGACCGAATGGGAAACTGAAGTTGAAGAAAACCAAATTGTGCCACACCTTGATAATAAAGGAATTGTTGGAAATGACTCGGAAGGCGAAAATACATTGCAACCCAAGAAAGCCAGAAAAGGTGATCATTGGCCTAGTGTCGTCAAGAGAGTGAAGTATCATATCGCAACACGAAGTGAAGATCCAGAACAAGTAAATGAAATAACAAGTTTATCTGGGAAAACAAGTGGGACTGAAAAACGAAAAAGTAAAAGACTGAAAGTCGTGAACAATAAGTTCAAAGGTCCTGATTGGACTTATATAATTCTCGAAGATTGCGAAAGCTCTGAGACAAGCGAAAGTGGTGACGAAGGAACAAGTGCAGAACTGACGTATGAAAAAGAAGTGAAACCACCTTGATAACTCTAAAATTCCAAAAGAGAAGAAGAAAGAAGAGAAATCTTCTTAGTAAAAATGGCTGAGGATGGAGTTTCTGGGAAACCGAAACGAAAATGTTGCAAAAGATGCTGTGCTATATGCATATGTAGCCTGGTAGTGGTACTTATAGTATGGTTAGTTCTGATTGTAGCAATTCCTTACATTATGTTAATGGATAAAAAGAATAACAATGATACTAAAGGAAGGATAGATAACGTGAAAAGTGACAGAGTAGAACTAGAAGCAGAGGATGAACCAGATTTTCATCACATGGTAACAGACAACGATACTAGCTTAAACGTTTTTACTAAATTATTATTTCAGTATGTAGATACCATGGATGTTAATGACTGTTACGTCTGTATGAAGTTACCTGAATCAGTAGCAGAAGGTTTGACCTATCATCATTTGCCTTTAACTTATGGCATATCTTGTAGCGTATTAAGTAGTTTATTTTATAGAACAGGGAGACTTCAGTATTATTACTCAAACACAAATGTGATATTTTCAGAGGTTCCTATTCAAAAGAAATTGAACCCAGTGCAAGTCAAGATGCACAGTTTATGGGAGAATTTTTCTTAACAATGAAGTCAATAGATATAACACATGCGCATAGAAGCAACTTAACATGTTCATTACGTGAAGAAGAGAAGGTATTCTTAAACTTAGTTGAAGATAGAAGACAGAATTTCCAACGGAAGGCATCAGAGCATAAAGTTCATCTTCCACCTTGGGTTGAGAAAGAGGGTATTTATACACCTGGCAAGGCTCAAGCTGCTATGGCTCTAGATTTTGAAAAGACAGGGAAAATTTTTCTTCATAGATTAAAAACTGAATATAACAATGTTTTTATTGGTACCAGTGTATGTGAACATAATCTCTTAATTCTTGGAGGTTGGGGACTAAAAGGAGGAACAGATACAGTTTTTCCTGGAATATATTATGTGTGTGGGAATAAGGCTTACTTTAGGCTTCCTGCACGGTGGTATGGAAGTTGTTATTTTGGAATAGTTTTTCCAAAGGTATACCACGTAAAAAGAAGCACTGGGAACAATGAAAATACTAGTGAATTAACACGTAGTAAGAGAGCTAGTTTTTCAGAAATATTAGGAGATATATTTGGTGCATTGATACCTTCAGTGGGAGTAATTCTGAACTCAAGGAGAATATGAAAATTGTCTATAGTGGTTGATCATTTATCAACGGATACTGCTGGAGGTTTTCTAATGATTAATGCAGAAATGGTTGCGATTAGATCTATGGTTATGCAAAATCGACTTGCTCTTGACATATTATTAGCAAAAGAGGGCGGAGTCTGTAAAATGTTGAAAACGAAACATTGTTGCACGTATATTCCTGACAAAAGTGCAGAAATTGGGACATACATAAAGAATATTACTAAACTTGAGAAGGAACTAAAACCACTGGAAGTTGATAGTGTATGGGAAAGATTGACAAATAGTATTGCGTCAGTTGGCACCTGGTTTGCTAATGTAGGGAAAGGATTTATAGGTGAAATATTAGTACCATTAGTAGGAGTAGCAATGACAATATTGTCAATAATAATATGGTGTAAATGTTGTAGAAAGAAGGAAACATATAAGGTGACAGGAAGAGGAAAGAAGAGAAAATTTGATGAAATCGAAATAGAAGACATAAAAAGTGAAATATACAAGAAACTGAAGGGAAAAGACAAGAATAGACAGTGTAAAAATGAAAATGTGATAGAAAATTGTTAAGTTGGCATCTGGTTGTGGGTATTTTGATGGCTCAGAAACGCCATGAGAGAGGGGATTGATGGAGCAAGGACTCACAAAGAGACTTGCTCGTAAACAATCTTCTCACAGTAGTAATTAATTTGTACTAAAACTTATGTAATGTCCTATTAACAATGCACATACACGACATTTGTTATCTAGATGAACGCTTGCCTATGTGTTTTCTACTAACAAATAACTCTTGTCTAATCCAAAATGGCTGCTAAAACGCGGGAACTCTACTGCGCATGTGTCAACCATATCACGTGGTATGATGTCTTTCTTTGCTTGGAGGGAATTCTTTGCTTCTGCGCAGTGTATGCTAAAATGGCTGCTTTAATGTTCTCACATGCTAAGCTTACGCATTGTCGCAATTAATAATGTGGTATTTTAACGCTACTAATGCGGGATAGGTATTGATAATTAAATGGGATTAGAGTAGATATAGGAGGTATACAGTGCAAACATTTATTTGTGATTTTAATGTTTTCTTCTTTGACTTTTCTATTAGTTCGTAAATGGGCCTGGGTTGGTTAAACTGCAGCTTGAAAACCACACGTGATCTGCACATGCGCTCTGAAAGCTAACAAGAGGAAGCGATGAAGTCAACTTGGAAGATATCCAAGGCCATGACCCGCTGCACAAGTTCATCTGAAATGTTTTACCAGCCGATACAATTGTATACACTTTGTATTACAGAATCAATGGGAAACAGGTGGGAAATAAAGCAAATGTATTAATTGAGAGGGGCGGTATTTTAAAAACAATGGGCTTAAGAAAATGAACTGAATTGACATGGTGTGAGGATCAACCCCCTGTCCAATCAGAACTAGTGGCCCCATAATTTTGAAACGTTAATGGGAGCTACATGGGCGTAGAAGGGTATAATAGATATAGAATTAGCTAATTAGTTAGCGCGCAGACGAAACACTGCATAAGCTCAGACTTAAGCTGACAGACACAGAAGAGCAGGCGTACAGAACGAGCTGATCGATTGCAGACTGAACTGCTGTCCAAAGAGGTCCTGAGGTGGGGGTAGCAGATTCCATTAGAAGGAAGAGACGGAGGAATCGAGGAGGAACGAAGTATCAGAGAGGGGAACGACGCAGGCGTCGTTGGTAGAGAGGTCACCTATCCTGTCCTGAACCTGGTCCGGAGGTCTTTGGTCTTCATCTTTCCGGGAATCTATTTCCAACTCCTTGTCCGAGGGGTTTGGTTCTCACACTTCTAGGTAACTATAAAGCAAAACTTTAGAAAATACTGCTGTCTCTATCTTCTCCTTTCTGAGGGACCGTCATTTGTGATTATTAGGTGATCCATAACGAAAGTTCTTCCTCTTTGGTTTATGATTAAGTGCCATGTGTCTTGTATTTTACTCTGCTAAATATTTTAGATAAACATTTTAAAACTTCTTGAGTCAGTGATTATTTCAGGTTTATGAATTGTATTGCATCTTCTCATTTTAAACTTCCCAATTATCAAAGGGTCCATTGGTAAGTCATTACTCTTCAATCGGAAAGGTAATTGGTAGCAGGGATTTTTGATAAAGAGAATAACTGACCCCACCAGCGGAGATTGCTAGCGTAGTGTGAATGAATGGACCCAGGTGAGTATTCTGTATATGAATGCTTGTTGCTAGTAACCCGCTGGATCAATACTCAACTTTGTTTTATATTTTTACGTACCAGGTTTGTAAGAAAACCTGCATTGTGAGCATTCTGTGCAGCGTATATGTATGTGTGTTTCAGTTTAAATTTCTATAAACTTAAACTAGTGGTGAATCTCAGCCATGACGTGTGCCACAATTGTACTATAAGACTCCAACTATGGCATCACAACTGTACCAAAGGGCTCCAAGTTCGGTGACTCATATCTCTCTCATATGGCTGAACTAAGAACTAAGAAGGTCACCGTGTGGAGTTGCAAGTGGAAAAGACTTTCAGGGACAGGATGTATCCCAAATGTGTTGAAGTGCTACTGAGTGCATACTTGTTATGGCAACTAAAGTGCTCCAGCTACTTGGTGAGCGCATGTCAGGTCAAGAATACTCTGGAACCCGAGGTTGCTCAAGAGTTCCAAGTCGCGGCAGCCATCTTGGATGGCATTATTATAAATACCATGCCCTGACTGCTGCACCCTTGCCAGGCATTTGGGACGCGATGAAAGAACATCCTGTAAACTCGTTCTCTTATGTGCTTCTTGATCTCCAGGTCATCCTGCCACCTAAAACCCTCCCCATTCTGCCAATCTACTCACAGCATTGTATCTGAATTAAGAAACGGAGTTAAGAGATAAGTACCTCAGATAAACCTATCCAACAAGCAAGGTAAGACCATAATAAGGAACTTGGCAAGCACTGAGAGATTTGTAATGCACAAAAGACTTGAGTAGGAAGCACAGAAAGTTTGCACAACATCACAGAACTTGTATGTAAACACAGATCTGATTTCAAGATAAGAGAAGGCTTTATTCTTGAAAGAAGTGAGTTGTGATGTAACAGTTTATGAACTCTGAAGTTTGGAAGTAAGAGACTCTGTCAGTCTCAGTGACTTCTGTTTGTCAGAAAACAAGGTATTGCTGTAGACTAACAGAAGTCATTTAAGCAATGATTGCACTGTTAATTATGTGTCTGGTGTTTTAAAGCTATTATCTGTGATTGTAGGTTCTGAGAGAGCAAATCCAGGACAGTAATATTCAGGTGGAAACCTAGGAGGGTCCAAACCCAGGTTGGACATTGAAAGCACACGTTGACTCAGAGACGATCATCTCTTTCTGTTTCTCTTCCCAATTGCCCCCTTACCTTTGGTGTCCCATTTGGTGCAGTTGTCCTATCACTGTTCAAAGGGGTACATAGTCGGGCATTGAAGGACCAGCGTCATTCATCGCTCCTGCTGGGCCAGCGAACAGAGGTTAGTCAATTACAGCATGCTCAGTTTGAACTTGCCTGTTCCTGACAATCCTGTCCGGTATTAATACGGGAAACAAAGAAGTAATCATTGGTGAGTTAGAAAGAGCTAATATGCCGTGATATTTTAACTGTGTTAAAATTGCTTTTATGCCATGCTTTGCTTCCGGTTTTATTGGGTATTGAGTCTTTACTTGAGGCTTGCTTCTTAAGGTAATGACATGATGGATTGAATATCCATCCCACCCCAACTGGTTACCATATAAGGCTGAATAGAGTTTTAAAGCCCATTTTCTGTTATATATTTCCCTGATTTCCTCAGGTATTATAGAGGAGAAAGCCACTTGTATCACCTCCTCCCCAGGGGAGGGGGAGGGGGAGTTCCCTAATGTATACTGGAGGCCAATCCTCTTCTGCTAAGATTATATCATGGGCTTCAGATAAATGTTGCCGCTTTATCGTGCGCTGAATTTCTCCCTCTATTTTTATTTCTACATCATAAACCCTCAAATGTCTGTCTGGAATTTCGACTTGTATGTACTCCTCAGTTGCATTCACCACCAGAAACTCTGGTAGAGTCTGATGCACTATAGATAATTGTGCTGCACTGTCTAGCAGAGTTTGTGCCTAAGTCCCGTTCCACAGAAGTTCCCGAAGTGTGCCTGGCATGTTTTTTAGAAAGACTAGCTTCTTTCTTCTTTTACATATGTGTTTTAGAGTCAGGACCCTTCTCTTCTTTCTTCACACAAAGCTCAGTGCTTTATCCTTATCCTTCCTTTTGTTTTGTATAATCATCTCAGCATCTGTAGTCACTTGGACTCCCTCTCTATGTCCGCCTATTGTCAGAGTCCTGAAAAGAACTGGAAGAACAGCCATCAGAATTACAATACCAATCTGGCTTCTTAATTTTGTTGCGGTCCCTCAAATTGTGACCACCTTGTCTGGACTCCGGATCTACAGGAGATCCAGTCTATTTTTTCTCTTTCTCCCTTCCCTGCTTATTCCTTTTAGCTTCAGGTGCAGGTTTATCTTTAATGTTACCCTCAGTTTTATTCTTACTTATAATATGCAGTTTCACCACCTATGTCCCTAAGGAATCACAACCCACAGAAGTGTAGGGCTCAGCTATGATATTAGGTAGCTCTCATTCCTGATCCTGTGCATTAACAGCTACCAATCTCTGCCGTTTAGCCAGTGCTTATACTTTCCTGTGAATATTGCTTAAAATAATGTAGGATGCCATAGCAAAATTACCAATGAAATTCATTCCCAGATTCAGGGCTCGTGTAGCTTCGTGTTAATTTTTTACTTAATTAGTCACCTATAGGAGTACTGCAAATTAGATTGTTCCATGCATTGTAGTATAAATACATGCAAAAATGCTTCTAACTGGTTGGTCTTACGAGCAATCCAATAGGCTATTTTGTCACGCTCCAGGGGCATCATACCCATAATAGATTTTTCTTGTCTGTGAACGCATTGCCTGACTGGCAACTTGTCATTGTGCCATAGGCCCCACTGGAGCCTGTCTATTATTTAAGATCCTTAAACCATATTGTAGAAGTTGTCTATATGTCCGAACTAAATTATTTAGTAGTGCTACTACTTCCAATGTAGTAAGTGCACCTAGATTCAATATTGTGTGTGTCCTGCCAAGACTAAAAATCAGATCTGGGAAACCCCAGATGGAGATTCTACCTTTTAAGAGGCAAGCTTGACTAACCTACAGAAGGCATAAAGGTTCCCATGATTACAGCAGATGCTTTCGTATACTTGTAAAGATGGGTCTTTTGAGTGTGCTAATTCAAGACTACTCAAGGCCCCAAAAAAATCAGAAGCCAATGTCGGGTGCCATTTTACTTATTTTAGGAGTATACCCTAAGTATGTCGGTTTAGATATCCTAGCCCAATACCACCAGGACTGAGTTCACTGCTCTATGTATGAGAAAGGCAGGGCTGGTTTACCACAGACCTGTAACCTACCCCATTTCACTGGGGAAGATGTATACTCTGGTAAGGGAATAGTTCCTCTCTTAGGGACGCAGTGATATTCAAGAAAACACCTTTTTGTACTTAGAATATCACACTCATGCATCTTTACTTATAATGGCAATGTATGTTCAGAAACATGTATTGCATTATTCTACAAATGACAAATTAGTACAAATTAATACGTTATCACCAATGAGCAAAAGTGTTACAATTGTTGCTCTGCATATCCGCCACACATCTGCCACACAGAGGAGCAGGGAGCCTTCTGTGATCAGAGTTCAGCCAAACTCAGAACATTACTTTTTATGGCATTCTGGTGGCAATAAACCCTTCACCTTATTTACAAGGCGGCTTTAAGCCACTTAACGTGGCTTATTGCCACCTTGTAAATAAGACCCCTTTTCATGCAGCACTTAGCCTGAAAGGGGCAGGCAATGGGTGTTGCAGTGGGTGTACCACAGGAAACACCCACTGCTTTTGATGCTGTCCCCGATCTACAAGGGTGGCATAAATATCGGGCAGCACCAAAATTAAGACCAGGGAAAGCCTGGTCTTAACCTGGTGAAACGAGGAGAAATTATAAATTTCTCCTTGTTTTTGCTGTTTCTATGTGTGCTATATTGTGCAGCAGACACAGAATGAGCAAACCGCCACTAGTGATTGTTCATGTGCAGGAAGGTTTCCCATCCTGCACATAAACAATCATTGAATAAGGACGAATTGCAACTTCTAAGTGTGCTGCACAAAGCAGCACACATAGAAGTTACAATTAGTGATTGTTTATGTGCAGGAAGGTTTCCCTTCCTGCACATGAACAATCATTCCCAGCAACACAGACACCTTTGCACTATGGTGCAAGGGTGCCTCCGTTGGTGCTAGGCAGCTAGATTTAGCGCCAGTGTTAGGGGAAACACAGGGGTGCACCGCATTCTTGTGAATACAGCACATCCCTGCGTTTTTAAACTGACTGAGTGTGGCATTAGCAATTTTGGAGCTTCACCACGCGCCACCAGTTCCTTGTAAATATGCTCCTCAGGGGCATATTTATAAGGTTTTATCACCACCAGAAAATCACTTTTTATGGCGTTCTGGTGGCGATAAGCCCTTGGCCTTATTTACAAGGTTGTGTTAAGCCACTTAACGTGGCTTAATGCTGCCTTGTAAATAAGACCCCTTTTCATGCAGCACTTAGCGTGAAAGGGGCGGGCAATGGGTGTTGCAGTGAGTGTTCCTCTGCAACACCCATTGCTTTTGACGCTATCCCCTATTTACAAGGGTGGCGTAAATATGGGGCATCACCAAAATTAAGACCAGGAAAAACCTGGTCTTAACCTGGCGAAATGAGGTTTTTGCTGTTTCTATGTGTGCTGTATTATACAGCACACATAGAAAGAGCAAATCGCCACAAGTGATTGTTCATCTGCACGGAAGGTTTCCTTTCCTGCACATAAACAATCATTGAATAATGACGAGTTGCAACTTCTATGTGTGCTGCACAAAGCAGCACACATAGAAGTTACAAATCGACATTAGTGATTGTTTATGTGCAGGAAGGGAAACCTTCCTGCACATGAACAATCATTCCCTGCAACACAGACGCAAGGGTGGCTGCGTTGGCGCTAGGCATCTAGATTTAGCTCCAGCGCTAGGGGAAACGCAGGGGTGCGCCACATTCTTGTGTATAAAGCGCATCCCTGCATTTTTAAACTGATGTAGCGTGGCGTTAGCAATTTTGGAGCTACACTGCACTCCCCCAGTTCATTGTAAATATACCCCTCAGTTTAAGCTCCATGGATCCAACATAGGTCCAGGAAAGACAGCAGCCAGTGATCTGGAATCTGACACAGTGGCGAGTCCTCCGCTAAGGCGGAGGAGCATCGCCTCACTGGTCAAAAGGAAAAAAAAATTATAATAAAGTATCTTCATTATCATTTTATTTTTCCTATTGCAGTCAGTGGCTCTATTTCATGTAGGGCGGGGCTGGCAAGAGCAGGGGGGGTGAGTCGTGGCACTCTCTAAGTGCGCATGACTGTTTGGCCGGCTGTCTTAGGCAAGCCAAATAGTCATGTTCCCCACCAGGCTGTAATGCACATTCTAGTTGGGAACATGCAGAGCCTCCCAGTCCCCATCTGAGCGCTTAGCCACGGCGCTCAGACCAATCACAACACTGCAGGTAAGTGCTTTTTTTCTTTGTTTTTTCATCCCACTGCTCTCTCCGCCCCACCACCCCTGTCCGGTAGCAGAAATTACTGATCTGACATCTCTCTGGATTGCTTAGGGGCAAAGACATCTCTAATCTGAATGGCCAAATCCCAGTGTTTATATAGTAGAATGACCATTGTCTTATCTAACTGATTGAACAGAAACACATTGGCAAAATACAGCCAAATCAAGTATTCTTGGGATGCGTCATCTCTTGTGCCTATCATTATTAAATGTACCAGACAGCCCTCAGTTATAGATATTCTAGGGCACTTTAGCCAGACGTATGTCTCCTATGCTGCTGATAAGCTAACAAGAAAAAGATTGTACCCTCATGTCTCGAAAATGTGTAAAATAACTCATTAAAAACTGACAAAAGTGAAGAACCTAAAGCAGGCTAATACTACATACTTTTAAAGATGGAGTCTGGTGTAGGAATCTATATCACCATGCTGAGATGTGATATTAGCATATTACAATATGTTAGTATTTTATTTGTTATGTGGTAATACCACAGCACTTTAAATTGCAAGATGTGCTTAATATGCTGTAATCTGATTGTCACACATTTAACACAACTTTATTCACTTCTGAATGTCTGTAAGTAAGTTCATCCCTGTTTTGCCAACAACCACCCTCAAGATTTTCACTAACAATCCAACATTAAAGTCATACCTGATCTCCAGCCACCACAATTTTCCTGCCTCAGCTCCTTCAAAGATTTATTTTGCAAGCCTATCTCATTCCTTTCAGAAATGTTCCCTTCCTCTGAACTTGAGAATCATGCTTCTTCTCTAGCTGCAGTTCCGCATGACTCCTGCATGCCACCAATTATGGAATCATACCTGATCTCTTGGCACCTTCTTAACCAGCCAATAAAGCACGCACACCAACACACATACACACACATACCCGCAATCATACACATACACACTCAGTCACACACACCTATTCATACATATTCACACAACACACACAGCAATACCAGAGGATTGTGAGCAATCCTAGGCCCCGGGCGGAATTATAATTCTGCTCACCGAGTTGGCAGAGTTCGGTAACTCTGCACTACATGTGTGACATGGAGTTCCGGCTAAATTCCGCCATCCGGCGTGTGGCAAAATTATAATCCAATTGGTGCATGCAAGACTTGTATTAGTGTGCTCTGGCAAGTGTGATAAGATTTGCTGGGCGCTAGCGAGCATGAGTGAGATTTGCCGGCCGCTAGTGCTGTTTCCAGTTTTCAAGGAGCCCTCCGGAGCTGTTTTCATGATGCTGGCGAGTGCAAGCAGCCACGGCTGCTTCTCGAGCAGATTCTTTGCTCGAGAAGCAGAATATTCTACTCCTAATGACCATTCAGGTTGATTTTTAGTGTGAAAAGCAATCCTTTTTTAGTTTACTTTTTTTCAATAATAAGGAAGTGCCCCAGAGACTCCAGCTTCCTCTTCCTGTCCAGCAGGCTTCTCCCAGTGCCATGTCTATCTCCTGCTCACTTTTTATATGGATTTAGAGGTGGAAGGAGCACTCTCTTGGTCTGCTATTCCCGCTGCATATATACTATTGGGTTTTAAAGACTTTGTTTTTGTGACATCACAAGTAAGTTCAAAAACTTTTGTATAAGGGTGTTGTTTGTTTGATAGAGGGCATGCACAAATATTTATTTGTACGTTTATTCAATTTTTTTGATTTGATTGTGGTTGCGGTGGGTGGTCTGGAGTTTCAGTAGGGGACTAGTTATTTTTGGGGGATTTACTTTTTTATCTTTTGCAAGGGAAAAGGGTTGCATAGTTCAGTATATTATGTCCATGTTTGTTAAATTTGCACTATTCATTTATTTTTTCTATGTGGCCTAGTCTGGCCATGGGCCATTTCTGTAGAATATGTTCTTTTAAAACATCATTTAGGCCAGGGATTGCACTGGATTTGATAAAAAAATGTCGGTTTTCTTTTTTTTTTGTATTTCATGATTTTTCTGCAAAAAGTGCATTTTCTTGGGGTAATATTTGATGCCTTAAGGGAAATGTGTTGTAAAGTTTTTATAGCTCACTTAATTTTCATTTTTGTCAGTGCTGAATTAATGGTAGTGTTTTCTTCATTGTTTACCATGCCTCTTTTTTCTGGCCAGTATGTGTGTGTGTTTGCAATAGGCCACCATTTGTCTTTGTTCTACATGCCATGTGTCCATCAGCCATTTTGTGCAGCCAACCAGTGTGCTTTTGCTTTAGGCCTGCATGTGTTCTTTGTTTTCCATGACTCCTTGCTTGTTGTTGTTGTTTGACCATTTGGCCAGCAGCCATTTTGTGTAGCCAGCCAGTATGCTTATATCATAGGCCTACATGTGTTCTTTGGTGTTGCTGTTTGGCCATTTTGTGTAGCCAGACAGTGTGATTTTGCCATAGGCCTGCGTGTGTTCTTTGTTGTGTGCATGCCTCCTTGCTTGTTGTTGTTTGACCATGTGCCTGGTGACCATTTTGTGTAGCCAGCCAGTGTGCTTTTGCCATAGGCCTGCATGTGTTCATTTGTTATCCATGCCTCCTTGCTTGTTGTTGTTTGACCATGTGGCCAGCGACCATTTTGTGCAGCCAGCTAGTGTGCTTTTGCCATAGACCTGCATGTGTTCTTTGTTTTCCATGACTCCTTGCTTCCTGTTGTTGTTTGACCATGTGGTTGGCTGCCATTTTGTGCAGCCAACCAGTGTGTTTGATCTTTTTTTCCAGTTTTCAATGCCATTCTCTAGGGAGATTGATAGAAGAGGGCTATGTCTTTTTCTTTTTGCACATTTTTTTAACTTTTCCTTGATAACAGTTTAATGTGCTTTAGGATCATTGTAGTATCTGTATATTTCATATTATATGCATTTTTTCCATTTCCCCCTGCAACTCCTTGCCTCCCAATGGGTTTTTCATAGCACCCTAGTACACCAGATTTAAAAAAAAAAAACATGTTTTACATTGTCCCTCCACCCCCTGCCTGCCATAGGCACCTTCTGCACACCAGCATTCATTTTTAAGGATTCTCTTCACTCATGTTCCCCTGGACCCCCTGCGCACCAGCATTAATTTTTTAAGGATTATTTCATTTTTCCATGGACCCCCTGCCTGCCATGGGTGCACACCAGCATTTATTTTCTAAGTATTATTCCATTTTCCCCTGGAGCCCCTGCCTGCCATATGCACACACCTGTATTAATTTTTTAAGGATTATTCAATTTTCCCCTGCACCGCCCTTCCTGCCACAGGTGTCTCCACTTAGGTGCACATAAAGCAAACAGTTACATTTGTATGTTGTTATCCTGATTGAAATATTAAGTTATGGTGGTGTAGTTTGACTTCGGAATGGATGCACTAATGTTGCTAATTATTTAGGATAACCACACTAACTTATATTGTCTGTATTATGAATAATTCAATTTGCAAAATGGCATGTTTCATTAAATGTTTTTCTGGCATGTTTGCTTTTTATGTGCCCACAAAAACAAAATGGGGAGTGAAGAGGTAGTGTCCAAGAAAGGAACACTGGAGGTGGATACGTCCTCCTCTTGAAATGTTTCAAAAACACAAAGATCCACCCTCAGATAGATTCAGAATTATGTACTCACAGTTTGCGTGTGTTTCCTACAGTGGTTGGAAGCATACAGTGTTTGTTTAAATACCCCTCACACACCAAAAGGGCCCTTGGTGTCATGCTTCATCATGGGGGTCTTCCCGCCCCGCTGCGGGACGGGGCGTGCACGACCTACGACTACGTGGGAGCACTGATTTTCAGAAAACTATGTGTTGTGTAGGAAAGTGAGTGGAAGGGTCAGGAGTGAGCGAAGTAGTGGATTAAAAAGTACCTGGCCCTTTGGACTAAAAAACTTTAATATTCCTTGGAGCTGGTACTGTTAAAAAGGTGGGTTGGAGGTGTATTGCTTTAATGGGCAATCCCTCCTGTGTACGTCAAAATGTTTCAAAGCTCTCAGGCTTCTTCTTCAGGACCAAGAAAGATCCCTTCTATACTCACTATAATATCGAGCAGATGTCGAGAGAATAGTCACAAGTAAATAAATGTTTAAAAGTGATATATGTACAAGTAGTGTTACTACGTGAAAGGCAAATTGTCATGCACAAGATACAATACCCACTAGGTATTCTATTTGGTAATTTTCTCCCAGTGGAGACAATGCCCCATGAGCCTTAGAACGGGTGGGAAGGGTGCCTATAGTCACACTTACACCAAGGACACTGCCTCGCCTAGATATCGCCTCCCCGTGGCTCCGTCGAACTTTTTATGTGAACAAGAGATATCACCCATAGTATTGCCAGACAGAAGGTCGACACAAAGTGATGTGATCACAACACGTGAGTCCTCCTCTCTTACACTTGTGCAGCTCAGTGCCAGCTGACAGAGCTTGAAGATAGCCCCAAAGAAAAGTACTGCCAAGAAAGTGGACAGTGAGGAGAAGAAGAAGCAGATTGCCACCACTGGTCTGCCACCCTCCTCCTTTTTCAAGACAGTTCATCTGTCTGCCGCACCATCCTCCAGGCCGCAAGCTGTGAGCAGCACTCTCGCATCAACGACGGAACTACCCAAACCTAAGCCCAAGCCCTTGTCGCTCAGTGAGGCAGCTGATGCAATCATGGTGAGAAGGAGTGATTCTCAGCCACAAACTAGTACCCAATCATCACAGGAAACTGAGCAAGGAGGACAACAGGAGCCGCAGACAGCAATAGATCTTCCTGAAGTAGGAGCAGAAGAGGAAGTTAAGCTTCCTGCTGAGGAAGACGTACCTCTTTTTAAACCATTGGCTTCCTGATTTCCAGCAAGAAAAAGAAAAAGGGTACTCCACCATCTTCTCCAAGCCACCCTTCCGATGATCTGGACATGGATTGGACACCGGCAGAGTCTGAGTCCTGCCACGAGAGACAACGGAAAAGGAAAGTTCCTGAAAGCCTTAAAATTATTGAAGGGGATGAAAAGGACGAGCCAGTCATTGTCATGGAAACTGGCTCAGGGGATACCAACATTCCTCCTCCTATTCAACCTGCTCTGAGGGATGTGGCACTGATACCACCACCATCACCGCAAACACTAGTTGGTGGACGGAGTGCTGGAACTTTTCAAACACTCACCCCCAGTCAAGAGATCTGGGTTAAATCCATCGCTCTTTTGCTCACCATGCCACCCCAGTTTGGACCTAGCCATATGTAAATCAGTGAGCAGTGCTTATTTTTGACCCTGCTCCCCATGGAGACAGTCCAGCCGAACTGCCAGGCCAGGTCCTCCCAGGACCAAAAACAAGCATCCTTGGTTCACTCCTCCATAATTTGTATTTTTCAAACCTATTTGACAGAAAATGTAGATATAACTTGGTTCTCTGGGGCTGAAGGGCTGTTTGCAATGCATTTTACTGAACTGTGCCATTCCTTCATTTCCTTCCACAACAGATTTGATGATGATGAATTGCAGCTCATTGCCCTGATGAATATTGTTGTTGTGTAGTGTTTGTCTTTGTCACACCTTTCCCAAACTCCCTGTTCCCACCCATTTATCAAACCTGTAACCCTCTTCCCCCAAGCTGTGTGATATATTGAGGTGTGACTTATGAATTTATACCATAAATGGATCACAAGCTTGGTGGGGCAGGCTGGTAGATACCTAAGCAATAGCCCACACAAGCTCCACTTAGCCACCCATGCATAAAAGGGATACATCGTTAAATATAACAATAATCATCAACATCATCATTCAATCTTTATTTTGCTAACACGCTTAACCTTCTTCTGTCCTGAGTCCACTCCTCTTGAATCGAGAATTTTGTAAGTTTAGTTTGAATTGTTTTCATAAATTAATTAAATTGCTCCCCATTGCTCAGAAGTTACTACTGTTAGTTTTAAAATCAGGTCTTCTATGTGTCATGGTGCTAGTCTGGTCTCAGTTTTTGATAAGTTTTTAAATAAATAACCCTCTAACTCTTGTGTTTTCTTTCAGTCTAGTTGCCTGAGAGGGATAATCCTTCTGATTAATCTTAAAGTTGTAGTTCACCTAGGTGGGAGGGAGACCTCGCTAGTGATGTCTTCCGTGTTAGCACGCTAGCCTGCTACTACTTCCACCACCATTTAGAAAGCACCTTGGGAAACCCTGCAATAAGGTTATGGAAGATTCAGAGAGGTAGCAGCCATAGCTTCATCTATTAAGTTAAGAGAACTAAGAAGTGAAGTAAACTAGTTTAGTTAGTAAATTCTACTGAAGATTAAAATGTATTTTAATGTATGTAACTTGCAGATAATGTAGGCATAGGCATACAACCCTAGTGGTCAATATAGTTGAGGCGGGTAGTAGGACAAGGGTATAGAACTGACTGGTATATATATATATTATTTACTGAAAAAACCATAGGTTTCAGGGTCGTTATAGTTAGTTGGAGATTTCACTCGTACAAAACCAGAGAAATTCGGCTGTTATAGTTAGTAGACCTAACTATAACTAGCGCCCCCACAATGCACTGCTGATGACGTCACATATTACATCACTCATGACATGCTCAGTGACATCACTGATGACATCACTGATGACATCTCAAATGACATCACTGATGACATCATCCACGTGATCATCTGATGCACCTCCTCATACCCTAATAAAACCTTTCATACACCCACTCTAAAATACAGACCACCAATATGGAAACCATAGACAGACCAATAGCAGTTAGTACATACCTGCTCAGTGATTCATACGTCTACACACACATCCACCCACTAACCCATACAGTCACTCATACACACAGTCCTTCATCTATACAGCCACTGATATATCCACTCATACACCCATATAGACACTCACACATTGCCACTCACCCAAAGAGTTACTCATACACCTAGTCAGTCATGCAAAGAAACTATCACACACCCATTTACTTGCTTATACAGTCATACACACACCACCGCACTTATTTATACAGATACTAACACATACTTACTCTCTTAAACAATCACTCATAGAAACACACACTCATCCATACAGATACTCTTGCAATCACTCACTCTCACATATAGTCATTTATATACTCCAACACTCACATATACTGCTTTAAAACATATGTAGTTACTCACACATGAACCACTGAGACATCCATTCACTCACCAACACACCCATACACACACTCACCCACCCATACAGCTGTTTCCATATGCACTCTTGAACCCATACACCCAGTGAATCAACCACTCACATATCTATGCACAGAGTCACACACCCCCCACCCACCCACAAAGACACTCAGGCACCCATACAGATACTCAGACAACCAATAAATAACCCATATAGACACTCATGTAGCTACTCACCAAACCATGCAGCCGCTTACACACCAACTGACAGACTAATACAGACATTCACACAGTTTAGTCACTAACCCATGCATTCAGTAAGACACATTTAATCACTCACTTATACAGTCAGTCACACACCTACTAAATCATCCATTCAGACACTCATACACCCACTCATACTTCGATACACCTTGGCATATATATATATAAAACATATTTTTATACTTTTCAGAAACACACATTCACTGGATGATGTCATCAGTGATGTCATTTGAGATGTCATCAGTGATGTCATCAGTGATGTCACTGAGCATGTCATGAGTGATGTAATATGTGACGTCATCAGCAGTGCATTGCGAGGGCGCTAGTTATAGTTAGGTCTGCTAACTATAACGGCCAAATTTCTCTGGTTTTGTACGAGTGAAATCTCCAACTAACTATAATGTCCCTGAAACCTATGGTTTTTTCAGTGAATTTCTAAGGTTTTTAAATGCTAATTTCTAACTATAAGGTCCCTGAAACCTATGGTTTTTTTAGTGAATTTCTATGGTTTTTTAAATGCTAATTTCTAACTATAACGTCCCTGAAACCTATGGTTTTTTCAGTGAATTTCAAAGGTTTTTTAAATGCTAATTTGTAAGTTTAATATTTATAAAACCTTTCTTTTTTTCTGTAAATTACAATTTTTTTTAAATATTTTGTAACTGTAATATCCTATAATTATTTTCTCTTATTTTTTTCATTTTATTTTAAATATGTAATGTCTTATGTCTTTTAAAATATATGTATATATTTTTTTTCCCCAAAAATAGTGGAGTCGCGTACCCATCGTGTACCTATCATGGTGGGTGCGCGAATTCAAGCCGCCATATTGCTAAAGTCGAGAAGGAGCCGCGTTTAGTATGCGACGGGTGCGCGGTGCGTGGCCCCGCGTAACATCATATACGTATGGGATCGCGTCATGTGCGCGTTTAGTAAGCGACGGGGGCGCGATGCTTGGCCCTGCGTAACGTGATATACGTATGGGATCGCGTCATGTGCGCGTTTGGTATGCAACGTGTGCGCGGTGCCGGGACCCGCGTGACGTCATATACGTACTGGGTCGCGTGGGGTGTGCGACTCCCGCAAAAAAAATGTATGTTTTAAAACTATATGTATATAACTTTAATGTACATATGAGGGCAAGAGATTATCTAAACTATTTATAAAAATAATATATTTGTACTTGTAATAAACTTATATTATTGTTAAATATATTTTCGCGAAGTCGCGTTGGGTGCACGCTGGTTGCGCGCCGGGTGCGCGACTCCCATGTGACTTTAAAAGAAACCATTTCATTGGTTCACAAGGTTTTCCATTCTAGAACTTGAAGGACCCCACCCTTTTTAGTCATTCTCTCTGCTGCATCACAGGAGAGACACCTGTTGTGTTTTTGGGAGCAAAATTGTGATTTTTTGGGGTGTTTACTGGAAAACTTTTACAATGGCTTCTTCAAATCCACCACTAGACCTTCCATCTGATGATGAAGACTTGGTACCACCTCCCAAGAAAAGACCGGAGTCTATTGTGTGGAAGTTTTTCACAATCCCAGAGGGTGAAAGAAAAGTAAATGCGAGAAAGGTGAGCTGCACGCTTTGTCCCAGAGTTCTTTCAAGAGGCAGCGAGAAGAAGTATTCGTGTGGGACTTCCAGTATGTATAAGCATTTACAGACTATACATCCAAAACAACTTGCACGGGAACAGCTGCGACGTGCTCAAGAAGCCACACCACAAACTGACCAGGGAGCTGGTCCCAGCACTTCTGGAGCCTCAAGCTCTGCATCTCTCGGTCCGGACATTCGTCCAGAGTTTGCGACGCTCAAACAGCATTACATGAAATGCAACGCAATTTTATGTTGTGGGGAGCAGTCAGTTGACACTGTTTGTTCAGCAGCAAGAAACCATCGCTGCTAAAAAAAATTTTTTTTGTTGGAATGACTATATAATTCCAAAAGATTAAAGTTTTGTCTGTTCGTTTTTTCGTTTTTCAAAAAACACCAAAAAGGAGTGCATAGGTAGTAACAGGGAAATTACTGAACTGTATAGGTAGTGCTCAAGGGATTGTAGAAGTGCATGAGTAAGTGCCTGGGTCATTGCATGAGTACACTAAGCATACATGCAACTGTATAAATAGAATCTGAACACATAGATAAGTCATTACATACTATCTAGTTAAGTAGATAAGTACAACATACCAGAAAGGGTAATATGTGGTGGTTTAGTTTTGAGTTACATCTTGACCATTCAATCTACAAATATGCGACATCATTAAACTATACCTCTCAACAGACTTAAGAAAGAAGAGCAATTAACAACAGCTTAAATGAGCCTTTTTTAAACCACACTTTTATTATACATCTTCAGCTTTGTATCTAAAATTATGTGGCATCATTCAACTATACCTTTGCTTAGACTACAAAAAGAAACCTAATTAACAGCACCTTATTTCACCATTCTATCTTTAAATATATGGCATCATTTAACTTTACCTTCTGTACAAACTAATAACAGAAACCTAATTAATAACACCTTATATGATCATCTTTCAAATAGCACAGTTGTGCTGCATCTTTACCAAAGTATCTATAATTATGCAGTATCATTCAACTATACCTTTGTAGAGAGAAGAAAAAATGAAGGCTAATAAACTACACCTTATATGAACATCTTTCAAAATGCACATTTGTACTGCATCTTCAACCAACTATCTAAAAATATGCGGCATCATTCAGCTATACCTTTGAACAGACTTAAAAAACAAGCCTAATTAATTACGTCAGAAATCATCTTTAAAAATACACATATTACTGTACAGACTGTTTTTTAAACAAACTTCAAGTACAATTAAACTAATTCCAATATACATCTCTACATTTAATAATATATTTCAAACAACACAGTTTTAGAATAATGTCAAATCTTTTTTAAATAAACCTCAAAAATGTATAACTCACCTTGCAAATAAATGTGTTGAATGAAAAATCTCACACACTCAGACAGGATTTTCTTTTACACACAGTCAATATAAATCACCAGACTCTGCAAGGTGAAACCAGTAATGGCAAGGTTTCCTCTCTTTTTCCATACAAATACACATAAGCAACAAATGACATTGCTTCCCAGAGATTTTCAAATTGTAAAACACATTTCCATTGGTCACAGATAATAAGCCTTATCAACTGACTTCTTCACCCCTTCTGCTTAATGCCAGTTTCCATAGCAACAGGTCATGCAACATTCAACTTAACTGACAGGTCGCAAGTTCACCATATTTTCAAGTTCACCACACAATGTTGCAAATGAAAACAGCAGGTGTGGTTGGCTTTGCAGAACATGACCTTATCCTTTCTACTGTACCTTTCAAACATTTTTTACTAACCAATAAGAAACTTGGTTTTTAAACAAAGTAAAATGCACCCTATTTTTTAATGTACAATGTTCTTAAACAGCCAATCAAATCTCTTCTTTCTTAAAACAGCATCTTCTCCACCATTTTAGATATCTCTCATTCTACCAACTGACTACCTCAGCTACAGACATCTTTTCATTACCTACAGTCATCCCTTCAAGATGCTTTCAGTGTGGATTGTTGGGCACAGCTATGTTTTCTGGTGCAAAAGGTATGCTGAACACAGAGGTATTGACAAAGACCAGCTTTGCAAAATGTAGACATTAAATGGATTGGTCAAAGAGGATTCAAGTTGCACCAATTGATGCCTTTGGTTAAAACCTTTTTGCATCTCCAAGCCCCTGACCTCATGATTGTGCACTGTGGTGGCAATGACCTAGGCACATTGACTGGGGTAGGTCTGGAATTGCTAATGAAGGACACCTTTGCAGAATTGATGTTGCTTTTTCCCCAAACTGTCTTTGTATACTCTAACATATGCCAAAGACAGAAATGGAAGTGGTCCAATCAATTTTGTCCTCAGATTGAGAAAGCTAGAAAAAATGTCAATAAAGCTGTTTCTGCTTACCTCAGAGACCATAGGATGGGCTCCATCTATAACAACAATCTTCGTTTCAATATGGATGGCATCTACAGAAGTGATGGAGTACACTTCACTGATCAAGGCAAAAGAGTGTTTCTCAACAACCTGAAGCTCTGCATACGCACTTACATGTAGCTACAAGAATCTCCCAATGAAAACAAGGGCTCTTTTTAGAGCCACCCAATAACCCAACATATAACCTAGGTTTATATATAAAATTCGTAATTATTTTTGTTTGGGGTCGCGCACCCAGCGCGACTTAAGGAGCCACGCACCCCTCGCGTTCACACCAGGGGGGCGCTGAGTGCCGCGCACCCCTCGCGTTCACACCGGGGGGCTGCGCTGAGTGCCGCGCACCCCTCGTGTTCACACCGGGGGCCGTGCTGAGTGCCACGCACCCCTCGCATTCACACCAGGGGCCACGCTGAGCACCGCGCATCCCTCGCGTTCACACCAGGGGGCCGCGCTGAGCGACGCGCACCCCTCGCCTTCACACCAGGCTGCCGCGCTGAGCACCGCGCAAGGGTCGCGACTCCGAACTTTGGCGAAAAAAAACCCGTCTACTACTATTAATTTATATTCGCCCCGGGGACCCCATCCCCGGGGCATGCCAAAATTTATTTAATTTTTTTAAAAAGGGAGGGGGACCGTGAGGCCCCCCTCCAGGCCATTTTTCCCCGGGGCATAGCCTCACAGTTGAGGACCGTGGGGGGAGCCCCAATGCCCCCACGGTCCCGCCGGCTCCCCGCCTCCTATGGGAGCCGGCTTTGCTTTCCCACAAGGGGAGCTGCTGACATGCAGCTCCCCTTGTGGAAAAGCAATCCTGCTTTGCTTCATAGAAGCGAGAGCAGGTTTCCCTGCTCTCGCTTCCATGAAGCAATGCAGGAGTTTGCTATGGCAGGGCTGGAGCCGCACGGCTCCCGCCCTGTCATTGCAAACAGCAGTGTCCCAGGGGTGGGCACCCCGGGACACTGCAGGAGCCAGCCCTGGGGGGTGGCGGTCTCCAGGGCCATCGAGGGTTCCTGGAGGGGGGACACGCAGCCCCCTCCCTCCTTTTCATTGCCCCGGGGAGGTGGTGGTCCCCGGGGCCTGGGGGTCTGCAACGGATCCCCGTATTTAAATATTATCTGCCCCGGGGAGGTGGTGGTCCCCGGGGCAGTGTGGGGGTATTGCCCCCCCCACACTCATTTATTTGTTTTTTCCCTGGGGAGGTGGCGGTCCCCGGGGCTGCGGGGGCCCACGTGGGCCCCCGCATATTAATTCACAAGTGCCCCCGGGACCTGGCCCACCCGTGGGCTTTTTGAAAATGACAGTCCACGCTTCTTTTTTTTTTATTTTCTTGGCAGGAGTCGCGACCTCAACGCGACTTCTACTGCTTTTTAAAAAAAATATATATATATTTTTGTCCCTAGGGGTCCTTGTGGGACCCCCTAAGCAGCCCTAGGGGATCAGGGTGTTTCTACCCTGCCCCCTTTTCTTCATTTTACACTTTGTTTTACTGTTTTCTTGTGACTCGATTCTACCGAGTCACAAGATGGCTGCCAACAGTTCCTGGTTTGGAGTGTTGACAGCCAATTAGAATGTAGCTCGTGGTCGGGAGGGTCCGCGAACCCACCGCTGCCCTAGATATCGATATTTTTTCTTTTTCTAATTTCTCAGGAACTACTGAACGGATTTACACCATTTAACAAAAAGGGCTCTTTCTGAACCAAGGGCTACCTTTTTGCCAAATTTGGTGTAATTCCGTTCAGCAGTTCGGGCTGTAGCTTTGTCTAAAGTTTCCTATGGAAAATTACATGGGGAAAACTCGTTTTGGGACCCCCCTTTTTTCTCGGCCCCCTCTTGACGAATCACCCCGAAACTTTCAAGACAGGAGCTTACCGGAGCGCCCCACTAGTTTTGAAAATTTCGCGAAGATTCGTCAACCAGCGCCAAACTTATTGGGTAAACAAAAAACGCTTTTCCTATGGAAACTAGGTCCTAACTATAACTACCTACTGGCGACCGCCAGTAGGTAATATATATATATATATATATATATATATATATATATATATATATATATATATATATATATATATATATATTACGAACAATGTGCCCTTGAGCATTGGGAGGTCACTCGACAGAGCTTCGCCATACGGCTCCATGATGCAGCCTGTCTGAATGATCCATTTCATTAATGTCTTTGCCAACGCGTTTCAAGGTTAAAAAACCCCTTCTTCCTGGGCTGCCACAAACACATCTGAGCCTCGCATTCATTTGACTTTTGCAGCTTTATTGATTTCCATCACAGTGGAAGGTGCTCAGTGCAGTTCCTCAGTGCATGCTGGAACAGAGAGTTCTTAATTAATGCGAGTAACATTGTTCACTTTCAGTAATAAATATTACTTGGAAATAAATATGCCTTAACTAAGCAAATCACATCTGAACTTACTGACATCATCCATGTGATAATTTGATGCATCTTCTCACACCCTAACATAACATTTGATACACCCACTCTAAATTACAGACTGCCATTCTCAAAACCATAGACACTCCAACACCAATAACTACATACCCACTCACTGATTCTTAGGTCTACACACACATCCACTCACTCACCCGTACAGTCACTCATACTTACGGTCACTCAGTACAGGACTATCATATGCACTCATACACCTATATAGACACTCACACACCGCCACTCATCCATAGAGGTACTCACACACCTAGTCAGTCATGCAAATAATTAATCACACTGCCATTTACTCACCTATACAGTTATACACACACCAGCTCACTTACTCATACAAATACTAGCACATTATTACGCTCTTATACAATCACTGATACAAGCACACACTCATCCATACAGCCACTCTCACAATCACACACTCTCACTTATAGCCATTTATATACTCCAACACACATATATACTGCCTTTCACATATGTAGTTACTCACACATGTACCACTGAGATATACATTCACTCACCAACACACCTATACTCACACTCACCCACCCATACAGCCCTTCACAGATGCACTCTTGAAACCATGCACCCAGTGAATCACCCACTCACACATCTATGCACAGAGTCACACACACCCCACCCACACAAACACTCAGGCACCCATACAGATACTCAGACAACCAATCAATAACTCATATAGACACTTATGTAGCTACTCACAAACCCATGCAGCCACTTACACACCAACAGGCAGACGGATACATACAGTCACACAGTTTAGTCACTAACCCATGCATTCACTAAGATACGTTTAATCACTCACTTATAGACTCAGACACGCACCTACTAAATCATCCATTCAGACACTTATACACCCACTCATTCTTCAATACGCCTTTCCCTATATATATTAAACATATTTAAACTTTACAGAAACACACAGTCACTGGATGATGTCATCAGTGATGTCATCAGTGATGTCATTTGAGATGTCATCAGTGATGTCATCAGTGATGTCACTGACCATGTCATGAGTGATGTAATATGTGACGTCATCAGCAGTGCATTGCGGGGCGCGAGTTATAGTTAGCTGAACTAACTATAACAGGGGAATTTCACTGGTTTTGTACGAGTGAAATGTCCAACTAACTATAACTTTCCCTAAAACCTATGGTTTTTTCAGTGAATTTCTAAGGTTTTTTAAATGCTAATTTCTAACTATAACGTGCCTGAAACCTATGGTTTTTTCAGTGAATTTCAAAGGTTTTTTAAATGCTAATTTCTAACTATAACGTGCCTGAAACCTATGGTTTTTTAAGTGAATTTCAAAGGTTTTTTAAATGCTAGTTTCTAACTATGCCTACAGAGGTAGGACATGTGAAGAAAGAAGAAAAAGCGCAGAGAAAGAAGCAAAAGAAATGCAGAAAGAAGCAAGAGAAGTCCACAAAGACGAAGAAAAGTGCAGGAAAAAGCAAGACATGTGCAGAAAGAACCAACAGAGGAGCAGAAAGAGGCCTTCTTGCAAAATCATCCTGTGCCCACAACTTTTTCAGATGGGTACTGGTGGTAACTGACTCTGAGTAACTAGGCCTAGAGCCAGTGCTATGCTAAAAGACACTTAGAATACAGTGAAAACACCTACATACACTAGGGAACACTATGCGTTGGGGTACCCCTGTGATTAGCATGACCTCCTCTGTAAGGCCCTAGTACATAATAGGGCAGGGGATTAAAACTACCTCTTAAAACACACCACGGGGCGCGTTTGCACAGTGGTGAAGGGAGGGGGCCTGAGGTGACATGTGTGCAAACACGCCCTGTGGCCGCTTTAAGTTGGGAGATTAAGTCCCTTGAATCCTGAGGGTCCCTGGGGTCCAACTAGCCCACTAGGTACCTCCAGTAAGTGCCACAGAACTGCGTTGCAGAGAGGTGTAAAAAGGGGCGTGGCCTGGACCACCTCTCTGCAACGCAGGCCTGTGGTGCTTACTGGAGGTACCTGGTGGCCTAGTTGGCCCCCAGGGGCCCTCAGGATTGAAGGGGACTTAATTCCCCAACTTAAAACGCGCCACAGGGCGTGTTTGCACACATATCACCTCAGGCCCGCCCTCCCTTCACCACTGTGCAAACGCGCCTCGTTGCGCGTTTTAAGTTGGGGGATAAAGTCCCTTGAATCCTGAGGGTCCCTGGGGTCCAACTAGCCCACCAGGTACCTCCAGTAAGCACCACAGAGCTGCGTTGCAGAGAGGTGTAAAAAGGGGCGTGGCCTGGACCACCTCTCTGCAACGCAGCCCTGAGGCCCATACTGGAGGTACCTGGTGGGCTAGTTGGCCCCTGAGGGACCCCCAGTATTGAAGGGGAATTCATTTCCCAACTTAAAACGCGCCACAGGGTGCATTTGCAGAGTGTTGCTGGAAGGGGGCGGGGCCTCCGGCACAATCGCGTTTTTTTTTTTGGAAGGGGGCTGTGTGGCCCCCTTCTTTTACTTTTTGGGGCCCCCATCCCCAGGGCCTGACCCCTTTTTAATAAAAAAAAAAAAATGAACGGGAAGGGGGCCGCGTGGGCCCCCCTCCCGTGGCCAATTCCGGCCCCGGGGACCCCATCCCCCGGGGCCTTGCCAGATTTTGTTTTTGTTTTTTTATGGAGGGGGGGCTGCGTGGCCCCCCTCCTGAGGCCTCTCTTGGCCCCGGGGACCCCATCCCCCGGGGCCGGCCTTTATGTATTTATTTTAAATTTTTTTTTTTTGGGAAGGGGGGCTGCGTGGCTCTCCTCCCGGGCCACTTCCAGCCCCAAGGACCCCATCCCCCGGGGCTGGCCCTCTCCGTTGGGGACCGTGGGGGGAGCCCCAATGCCCCCACGGTCCCGCCAGCTCCCCGCGTCCTGCGGGAGCCGGCATTGCTTTTCCACATGGGGAGCTGCTGACATGCAGCTCCCCGTGTGGAAAAGCAACCTGCTTTGCTTCATTGAAGCGAGAGCAGGTTTCCCTGCTCTTGCTTCAATGAAGCAAAGCAGTTTGCAATGACAGGGCGGGAGCCGCGAGGCTCCCGTCCTGTCATTGCAAACAGCAGTGTCCCGGGGGTGGGCACCCCGGGACACTGCAGGAGCCGGCCCTGGGGGGTGGCGGTCCCCAGGGCCATCACAGTCTCCAGGAGGGGGGCCGCGTGGCCCCCCTCCCAACATTTTCAAAGCCCCGGGGAGGTGGTGGTCCCCGGGGCGTGTGGGGGGCCTTGAGCCCCCCAAGCAGGTAATTTATTTTTAAAAAACAAGCCCCGGGGGTGGCGGTCCCCGGGGCTGCGGGGGGGCTGTGTGCCCCCGCAAATTTTTGACAAAAGCCCCGGGGGGTGGCAGTCCCCGAAGCTACGCGGATCCTATGCGAATTTCGCCGTGTTTTTAAAAAAAAAATGCTTTTTTGGGCCCTGGGGGTCCTTGTGGGACCCCCTGAGCAGGCCTAGGGGGTCAGGGTGTTTCTACCCTGCCCCCTTTTTGCGTTTTGCGCACTTGTTTCTCAGAGTTCTGGTGCCTCGGTTCTACCGAGGCACAAGATGGCTGCCAACACTTCCTGGTTTGGAGTGTTGACAGCCAATTAGCATGAAGCTCGTGATCGGGAGGGTGCGCGGATCCACCGCGGCCATAGATATCGATACGTTTATTTTTTGAATTTCTCAGCAACTACTGAACGGATTTACACCATTTTTAAAAAGGTTGCTTTCTGAACCAAGCACTAACTTTTTGCCAAATTTGGGGTAAATCCGTTCAGTAGTTTCGGTTGTAGCCTTGCATAAAGTTTCCAATGGGAAATTGATTTTTTGCTCTTATTTTTTTAATTTCTCTGGAATTACTGAACGGATTTACACCATTTAAAAAAAAGGGCGCTTTCTGAACCAAGCACTACCTTTTTGCCAAATTTGGTGTAATTCCGTTCAGCAGTTCGGGCTGTAGCCGTGGCTAAAGTTTCCTATGGAAAATAACATGGAGAAAACACGTTTTGGGACCCCCTTTTTTCTCGGCCCCCGCTTGCTGAATCACCCCGAAACTTTCAGGATAGGAGCTGACCGTAACGTGCCATAAGTTTTGAAAATTTCACGAAGATTCGTCAACCGGCGCCAAAGTTATTGGGAAAAGAATGTTACGATTTTACTATGGATAATAGGTCCTATCTATAACTATCTACTGGCGACCGCCAGTAGATAATATATATATATTTCCTTTTAGCCATTCACCGATACTTCCCTTCTCCCGGGAACAAACGGAGATGAACCCAAAACTTTGTGCATGAATTCTTTAGTTTATTCGCCCTTCACCACAACCGCCATGACGCGTTTCGGCCTCACTCGGCCTTGATCACATGACGCGCTCTAGGAGTTACGCAATCTCCTTTAAAGTGCAAGGTGCCACACTCGTGCAAAACATGGAAAGATAAACATGGAAGAAATACTTTACAAATCGCCTTCAATAAGACTGTGCAAATTCAGCAAAAAACGTTATTAGTTTAAAACGTTGTAACAGAATAATGTTATTATATATCAAAATACATACTAAAACCAATTCGTATATATAAAATACATAAAAAGGTTATATTAGTATAAATAATCGATGATGTTAAAAACATGTTAAAAACTTAATGTTTCTATTTCAAATTGGTTGATCCAATAAAAGAACCAATGATCATGTCAGTAAAGTACATAAATGTTTTGAATTATACGATATTCACATTGATAAAACATTTCCTAATTGCTGATCACAAGGTTTAGCCTACTTTGATAAGTAGCTTGGTGCTGCAAAGGTTAACATCCTCCACCAATAAGACAGAACTAGTCTGTGTTGTTCTCACTCTCTTAGCGGGGCATTGTTTGGGTATAAGTTAAGTAAGTAACATAGCAAATAAATAATTATACGGCAAGTGACTTTAGAATCAGCTAGGGAAAGTCTAGGGGGAAAAGTCGATGTACAGTTCTGTGACTGTTCAGAGGGCAGCTTTTTGTCCCCAAAAAAAACCAGGCAGTTCCAAAAGCAGTGCAGAGACAAAAGACATATGAATAAACAATTCCCATTTATTTTTTGACAAATAAAACCCACCCTCTCTACCCACAACAGGCCCACCCCTCTTCCCAAACAAATAAATTAATCACCCCAACCAATGTCCAACAAAAGTCCAAAAGTCCAAAATTGCCCCAACTGCCCTTCCCAATTCCCACCCTCTCCACCTACAAAAAAAAGTCCCCCCACCAAAGAAAATAGATTAAGAAAGGACTTCGAAGACATCTATCTGAGTGTGGATGCGTGCCACCTCATGTCAAAGCAGCGTCAGCGCCCGTAGGATACAGTGGAGGAGGCGGTCACTGGAAAATGATGAGGAGGGGGCAGCAGTGGTGGATCCCGACTTCCAGCAGTGCTGGTGTGGGTGTGGCCACGATTAAGGCGCTGATGGCTGGCTGGACATACGGGGGGCTGTGGCAGATGCCTCATCCTCCAAAGATACCAGCCAGCGATATTCAGCCAGTATGGCCTCCATCCAGTGGGGCGACAGCCAGGCAGCTATATCCTGTCATGATGGAAGACCAGCAGGAGTAGCTATAGCAAGAAAGAAAAAGACAAATTGTAAATAATGCTCAGTGCAAACACTTATTTATATAGTGGCACAGTAGCAGAACATTGCTGGTCCACTAGGGCCATTGGCATTTTTGATGTGATTAGTCACAGGGCCACGTTTTCCCCACACAAATATCACATAAAGCACTGACTTTAAGGAATTAAGCCAGAATACCACCAGAATAAAAGTGTTTTTTTTTGTTTAAAGGATTTCACAGTAAAAACTAAACAGACATGTTGTGTGTAAACAGAAACAATACCTCTCATTAATGAGTAAGGCATATATGCAGCACAATTAATATTATTCTTGTTGTGCAACATTAATGGAGGCATGCTAGCATCGGGTCTGGTACTCTCTGCAATCTGCAGCTGGGGCAACTTTAATGGACAATTTATTGTCTTACTTTAATTCCAATGACCCTGCTCTTCTCTGACTGCCTTTCAATTGCACCCTGACTCCAAAGAGGCACATGAATAATGAAAATACTACGTCACACATGACACGTTTAAACACGAATATCCTGTCTGCCGTAAGTAGACAGTGGAAAAAAACTATGCACTACAGTACAGGGAAGGGAACAGGATATATATTTTATTTGGCACGATCATCACAGAGCATCTCATCTGCCAAACTCTAAATCAGGCACTTAGTCCTAATTTACTCCCTGGCCTCGCCCTTCACCAAAATTCAACAAATACCTTCATTTGGCAGTAACAAAAGTTACTGTACTGCAAGGCAAGTTAGAGGGATTAAGCTAGGTAGAAGTTTTGCTATTGAATGTGGTGTCACTGATCATCATGTGCTAAGCTTTTTCTTAGTCAGTCACTGTAGTTGATGAATGATGAAAGGGAAAAACTTTGAAAAGGCATGAGTCCATCATGGAAGCCATGAAATATGTATACATAAATCACTTGACCAGAAAAATGTGGCACATGCCAAGAAAGGATTTTCATTTTTTTGGTAGGCTCGGATAGAAGTTAGGAAACAATAATGGAGTGAAGTACTAGAAGGAGGTAACTGAGTGGGCACTCGGAAGCACACCTTGTTTTTGGTTTGCAATGCATTAAAAAAGTTGTAATGCCGCATTAAGCAAAATTGAACCCTACTACAGTTAGGTCACGGGTTGCAAACTACCATAGGCAGGGAGGTGATGAATGATGATGGGTGGGATATCTTCCTTGTTTAACAAATGCAGTATACTTAATTTGACAATAAGCAATCAATTTGACTAACCACCACCCATACCTGCCACTGCTAGGATTCCTCCCCCTCCAACCTCCTAGGTCTCCTCCTTCGCACTGTTGCTGCAGCAGGCCCCGGCACTGGTGGTCTGTGCGTCTGGAATTTTTTTAACATATTTTTAGATACCAGATTCGCCTCCAAAGGAATTATTATTTTTGAACAAAGTACAACAGCAATATCTCACTACAGTTCGGTTAGCAGTATCTTCTATCAACACTATCACTTTGGGAGGTTTGTTGGTTGACGTGTCAAAAAAGCCAGATAGTCAAACCAACCAAAAATGTTGTGTAATGGAGGGGCAGAGCTATAATTACTCTGAGTCATTGAAGCGCAATGAAGGGGTGTGGTCAATGAAGGTTGGTTTTAGTGTGCAAATGCAATGGAATCTCAGTCTTTTCTGTCATGCTACACTGTCATGGAAACTACTGGTATTCTGTATAAATAAATGATAACACACCATTGGGGGAGGGTCCATGGCCATGGCCACTCTCTCATTTTGAATATTTGAGCATCAGCAAGAAAGGCTTCAGAATAGACATGTGTGGTGATGTTAGAAATGGGGGTCTCTAGTTGGCAATGGTTTGCACCTTTGTCCAAGTAGGGACCCTTCTTCCTAGTCAGGGTAAGGGGGATACACTTCTAAAATAACCCCTTCTCACCCCCTTGGTAGCTTGGCATGAGCAGACAGGCTTATCTCAGAGGCAGTGTGTAAAGCATTTGTGAACGCTTACAGTAATACAGTGAAAACACTTCAAAAAGGACACCACACCAGTTTAGAAAAATAAGTAGTCTTTATCTAAACCAAACAAGACCAAAATGACAAACATCCAAAATAAAGTAATAAAAATATGACTTTCAAATGGTAGAAATAGTTCAGTTCAAAGCAAATTGCAGATGCAACACTTTTCACACAAAGTACCTTGGATGCGTCGCGCACACAAACAAAAAGGGTCGCAGGGAAGGTGATGCGTCGCTTACTTACACTCAAGGAAGGTGATGCGTCGGTTCCTTGCTCTGGGGGAGGTGATGCGTCGGTTCCTTACTGGAGAGGAGGTGATGCGTCGATTTCTTACTGCATGGGGAGGTGGTGCGTCGATTTCTTACTGCGTCCCCCAACGATGCGTCAGACCTGGCGCCTTGCTGCGATACGACAATCCGGGACGATGCATGGTTTCTTGCAGCCACACAGCACGGCTTGCATCGGTATCGGTGTGGTGTGGTGATCTCGGACTTCGGAGACTGATGCACTCGATGCGGCGTGCGGCGATTACTCGAGCCACGTGCAGGCGCTCCGTCAGTTTCTTCGGCAATGCATCGGAAACAGGCACGGATGCGTCACGCTTCTCGTTGTTGCATTGCCTTTCCAGCTCCCAACAGCCAGAACAACCTCCAGAGGCCCAGAACTGCTACAGGCACCTCTTGGCAGGTCAGAACTCCCAGCAAGGAAGTTCAGGGGAGATGGGGGTGAAGTCTTGGTGTCCCTGAGACATTAGAACAGGAGGCAAGCTCTTCTTCAAGCCCTTGGAGATCTTCCTCAAGCAGGGGACACAGCAAACAGCAAAGTCCTTTTTCCTTTCCTTGGCAGAAAGTAGCCACTGCAGGCCAACCCCAGACAGCAAACAGCACAGGGGCAGTACTCCTCCTCAGTTTCTCCAGCTCTTCTCCTTGGCAAAGGTTCCTCTTGATTTCCCAGAAGTGATCTAAAACTCTGGGGTCTGGGCACCTCTTTTTATACAGTAAAATCCTTTGTTCTCTGGGGGCAGAGAAGCCCTGTGCTCAGTCAAAATCAGTTCTGTCCTCTCTGGTGTAGCTTCCTGGCAGGAGGTGAAGACAGCATTGTGGAAAGCAGACCAGGCCCATTCAGGTGAAAGGAAATCTCCTCCCCCTACTCTAAATGCAGCCCAGGTCTATTCAGCCCAGCCCTGACTCATCTAGACTCTCTGGATCCATTGCACATCCCCAGCCCCTGTCACTCCAAGGCCAGACAGACAATACACATTCTAGCAGAGGCACACTGGATGGCTAAGCAAGAAAATACCCACTTTCTAAAAGTGGTATTTTCAAACACAGAATGCAAAAATCACCCTCACTAAAAGATGCTTTTTAACATTCTGAGTTCAGGCATACTAAACTTAATTTTCCTACCATGTTCCCAGGGGTAGTTATGTTTATAAGATGTTATAAGCAAACTTCCCATTATATCCAATGGGAACAGGTAGCCTTGCAATAGTGAAAAACGGCATTGGCAGTATTTCACTATCAGGACATGTCACACACATCAGGGCATGTCCTACCTTTCACATACATTGCACCCTGCCCACAGGGGTACCTTGGGCCTACCTTAGGGTGACTAACATGTAAGAAAAGGGAAGGGTAGGGCCTGGCAAGTGGGTGCACTTGCCAGGTCAACATGGCAGTACCAGACTGCACACAGGCTCTACAATGGCAGGCCTGAGTTACATTTACAGGCTGCTTATGTGGGTGGCACAATCAGTGCTGCAGCCCACTAGCAGCATTTGATTTACAGGCCCTGGGCACACACAGTGCATTGTACTAGGGACTGACTAGTAAATAAAATATGCCGATCATGGAATCACCAATCCATAACAACAATTTACAAAGGGAGCACTTGCACTTTGGCACTGAACAGCAGTGGCAAAGTGCCCAAAGCATCTTGACCAGCAAAACAAAGTCCAACGCACAGCAAAACACAGGAGGCAAATCCCAAAATACAGGGGAAACCCACGCCAATGATGCCAGGTCTAACACGTGTCCCCTCCAGATGAAATATGGGGAGAACTATCCACCCTCTTGGGAGTTCACCTCACTAAGGCGGAAAAATCTGGACAGGCGATCAGCATTGGCGTGTTCTGTACCAGGTCGGTGTTCCACCGTGAATTCCATCCCCTGTAGGGAAATAGACCACTTCAACAACTTTGGATTCTCACCCCTCATCTGCATCAACCATCTGAGTGGCCTGTGGTCGGTTTGAACCCAGAAGTGAGTCCCAAACAAGTAGGGCCTCAGCTTCTTCAGACCACAGCAAAAGCCTCATGCTCAATCGCAATCCACCTCTGTTCCCGGGGAAGTAACCTCATACTAATGACAGCTACGGGTTGGTCTAGGCCCTCCTCATTTAGCTGTGAGAGCACAGCCCCTATACCATGCTCTGAAGCATCTGTCTGCACCACGAATTCCTGTGAGAAGTTGGGTGCCTTGAGCACAGGCGGCGTGCACATGGTAGATTTCAGGGTATTAAAAGCTTTTTGGCAGGCGTCAGTCCAGTTCACTTTCCTGGGCTACTTTCTGGAAGTCAGCTCTGTCAAGGGGGCAACAATGGAGCCACAACCCTTGACGAATCTCTCATGTAATACCCAGTGAATCCTAAGAAGGCTCTCACTTCTGTCTGGGTCTTGGGGGGCTCCCAAGCCAGAATGGTATCAATCTTGGGCTGTAGGGGCACCACCTGGCCGCTCCCTACATGGTGTCCCAAGTACACCACTGAACCCTGCCCGATCTGGCACTTGTTTGCCTTGATCGTGAGGCCTGCCCTCTGCAGAGCCTTCAACACTTCCCAGAGGAGGTGCAGATATTCCTCCCAAGTAGTACTGAACACTACGATGTCATCCAGGTAGGCGGCACTGAAATCCTCCAGCCCAGCCATCACCTGGTTGACCAACCTCTGAAAGGTGGCAGGGGCATTTTTCAACCCAAAGAGCAACACTCGGAATTGGTAGTGCCCCTCTGGCATTAAAAATGCTGACCTCTCCTTTGCCCCATCAGGTAAGGCAATCTGCCAGCACCCAGACGTTAAGTCAAACGTACTGAGGTATTTGGCAGCTCCCAACCGATCGATGAGCTCATCAGCTCTGGGGATGGGGTGTGCCTCAGTCCTGGTGACCGAATTGAGCCCTCGGTAGTCCACACAGAACCGGAGTTCTGGTGTGGCACCGGGTGCAGCAGTTTTTGGGACCAAACAGAAGGGGGATGGGAGCACACTGCTTCACCTCCCAGCACAGTTTATCCTTAGCATTATGGTAAATGCAGTTCATTTTAAATGCATACTTGAGTTTTTGCTGAAGTGTTTCACCAAAGTTGGTGCAGGTTAGTGCTGTCAATCTCTAGACATGTGTTTCTGGTTATTACCCATCATCAGTAGAGATAAAAATGAAATTTATCTGGGGTTGCTGAGCAAGCTGCCACAATCCTTTCAGGTCTCAGTACCTCTCTCTTGCGCACAGGTGCATCTCCAAAAGCTCGTCAGCTCAATGGCTCAAGGGAGCCTTTTCTAACAGAAGGGGGATGAGAGCACACTGCTTCACCTCCCAGCACAGTTCAACCCTTAGCATTATAGTAAATGCAGTTCATTTTAAATGCTTACTTGAGTTTTTGATGAAGTGTTTCACCAAAGTTGGTGCAGGTTAGTGTTGTCAATTTCTAGACACAGGTGTTTCAGGATATTATCCTTCATCAGTAGAGATAAAAAACGAAATTTATCTGGGGTTGCTGAACAAGCTGCCACAATCTTTTCAGGTCTCAGTACCTCTCACAGGCGCACAGGTGCATCTCCAAAAGCTCGTCAGCTCAATGTCTCAAGGGAGCCTTTTCAAAGAGAAGGGGGATGGGAGCACACTGCTTCACCTCCCAGCACAGTTCACCCCTTAGCATTATGGTAAATGCAGTTCATTTTAAATGCTTACTTGAGTTTTTGCTAAAGTGTTTCACCAAAGTTGGTGCATGTTAGTGCTGTCAATCTCTAGACACATGTGTTTCTGGATATTATCCTTCATCAGTAGAGATAAAAAACAAAATTTATCTGGGGTTGCTGAGCAAGCTGCCACAATCTTTTCAGTTCTCAGTACCTCTCTCTGGTGCACAGGTACATCTCCAAAGGCTCGTCAGCTCAATGGCTCAAGGGAGCCTTTTCAAACAAAAGGGGGATGGGAGCACACTGCTTCACCTCCCAGCACAGTTCACCCCTTAGCATTATGGTAAATGCAGTTCATTTTAAATGTTTACTTGAGTTTTTGCTGAAGTGTTTCACCAAAGTTGATGCAGGTTAATGCTGTCAATCTCTAGACACATTTGTTTCTGGATATTATCCTTCATCTGTAGAGATAAAAAACGAAATATATCTGGGGTTGCTGAGCAAGCTGCCACAATCCTTTCAGGTCTCAGTACCTCTCTCTGGCGCACAGGTGCATCTCCAAAAGCTCGTCAGCTCGTCAGATTGTGGCAGCTTGTTCAGCAACCCCAGATAAAGTTTTTTATCTCTACTGATGAAGGATAATATCCAGAAACACATGTGTCTAGAGATTGACAGCACTAACCTGCACCAACTTTGGTGAAACACTTCAGCAAAAACTCAAGTAAGCATTCAAACTGAACTACATTTACCATAATGCTAAGGGGTGAACTGTGCTGGGAGGTTAAGCAGTGTGCTCCCATCCCCCTTCTGTTTGAAAAGGCTCCCTTTAGCCTTTGAGCTGACGAGCTTTTGGAGATGCACCTGTGCGCCTGTGAGAGGTACTGACACCTGAAATGATTATGGCAGCTTGTTCAGCAACCCCAGATAAAATGTGTTTTGTATCTCTACTGATGAAGGATAATATCCAGAAACACATGTGTCTAGAAATTGCAGCACTAACCTGCACCAACTTCGGTGAAACACTTCAGCAAAAACTCCATTAATCATTCAAAATGAACAGCATTTACCATAATGCTAAGGGGTGAACTGCGCAGGGAGGTCAAGCAGTGTTCTCCCTTCCCCCTTCTGTTTGAAAAGGCTCCCTTGAGCCTTTGAGATGACGAGCTTTTGGAGATGCACCTGTGCATCTGTGAGAGGTACTGAGACCTGAAAGGATTGTGGCAGCTTCTTCAGCAACCCCAGATAAAGTTTGTTTTGTATCTCTACTGATGAAGGATAATATCCAGAAACACATGTGTCTAGAGATTGCAGCACTAACCTGCACCAACTTTGGTGAAACACTTCAGCAAAAACTCCATTAATCATTCAAAATGAACAGCATTTACCATAATGCTAAGGGGTGAACTGTGCTGGGAGGTTAAGCAGTGTTCTCCCTTCCCCCTTCTGTTTGAAAAGGCTCTCTTGAGCCATTGAGATGACGAGCTTTTGGAGATGCACCTGTGCATCTGTGAGAGGTACTGAGACCTGAAAGGATTGTGGCAGCTTGTTCAGCAACCCCAGATAAAGTTTGTTTTTATCTCTACTGATGAAGGATAATATCCAGAAACACATGTGTCTAGAGATTGACAGCACTAACCTGCACCAACTTTGTTGAAACACTTCAGCAAAAACTCAAGTAAGCATTCAAAATGAACTGCATTTACCATAATGCTAAGGGGTGAACTGTGCTGGGAGGTTAAGCAGTGTGCTCCCATCCCCCTTCTGTTTGAAAAGGCTCTCTTGAGCCATTGAGCTGACGAGCTTTTGGAGATGCACCTGTGCGCCTGTGAGAGGTACTGAGACCTGAAAGGATTGTGGCAGCTTGTTCAGCAACCCCAGATAAAGTATGTTTTTATCTCTACTGATGAAGGATAATATCCAGAAACACGTGTCTAGAGATTGACAGCACTAACCTGCACCAACGCTGGTGTAACACTTCAGCAAAAACTCAAGTAAGCATTCAAAATGAACTACATTTACCATAATGCTAAGGGGTGAACTGTGCTGGGAGGTTAAGGAGTGTGCTCCCATCCCCCTTCTGTTTGAAAAGGCTCCCTTGAGCCATTGAGCTGACAAGCTTTTGGAGATGCACCCGTGCGCCAGTGAGAGGTACTGAGACCTGAAAAGATTGTGGCAGCTGGTTCAGCAACCACAAATAAAGTTTGTTTTTTTATCTCTACTGATGAAGGATAATATCCAGAAACACATGTGTCTAGAAATTGACAGCACTAACCTGCACCACCTTTGGTGAAACACTTCAGCAAAAACTCAAATAAGCATTCAAAATGAACTGCATTTACCATAATGCTAAGGGTTGAACTGTGCTGGGAGGTGAAGCAGTGTGCTCCCATCCCCCTTCTGTTTGAAAAGGCTCCCTTGAGCCTTTGAGCTGACGAGCTTTTGGATCTGCACCTGTGCGCCTGTGAGAGGTACTGAGACCTGAAAGTATTGTGGCAGCTTGTTCAGCAACCCCAGATAAAGTTGTTTTTTATCTCTACTGATGAAGGATAATATCCAGAAACACGTGTCTAGAGATTGACAGCACTAACATGCACCAACTTTGGTGAAACACTTCAGCAAAAACTCAAGTAAGCATTCAAAATGAACGGCATTTACCATAATGTTAAGGGGTGAACTGTGCTGGGAGGTTAAGCAGTGTGCTCTCATCCCCCTTCAGCTTTTGGAACCAAGACTACTGGGCTGGCCCAAGGGCTGTTTGAGGGCTCAATCACCCCTAGCGCTAACATCTTGGAGACCTCCTCCTTGATGCAAGCCTTAACCCTGTCAGTCACTCTGTAAATTTTGTGGTTCACAGGAGGACTGTCCCCAGTGTCAACATCATGGACACACCGCTGAGTGACACCAGGGGTCAGGGAGAACAGAGGAGCAAACTGTCCCAACAATTGGCGGCAGTCACTCTGCTGTTCAGGAGTCAGGGCGGGGGAGAGGGTTACACCGTCCACTGACCCATCATGTTCCTTGGCAGACAGGAGGTCAGGAAGAGGCTCAGTCTCTTCCTCTATTCCAGCATCTGTCGCCAGGAGCATGCCCACTTCGAACCTTTCCAAGTAGGGCTTAAGGCTGTTCACGTGCAGGACCCGCAAAGGGTTCCTTGGAGCCTGCAAGTCCACCAGGTAGTTGGCTTTGCTCTTGCGCTTCACCACCTCAAATGGCCCAGTCCACTTATCTTGGAGCACACAAGGCTCAACTGGGGCCATGACCCACACTTTTTGACCAGGCTGAAACTCGATCAGAGGGGCATTCTGAAGATACCACCATTTCATCTCCTCCTGGCTGGCTTCCAGATTCGCCTGAGCGATTTGCCTGAAGCGGTTAGTGTGGTTCCTGAAGGCCAGCATGTTGCTATGTACATCCTGGGAGGTTTACTGGGACCTTTCTCCCAGCCTTCTTTGACCAGACTTAGAGGCCCTCTTACAGGATGCCCATACAGAAACTCAAAGGGACTGAGGCCTCAGGACTCCTGCGATACCTCTCTGTAAGCAAACAAAAGGCATGGTAAGAGGACGTCCCACTTACGCCTCATGGGATCACCAAGACCCATAATCATGCCCTTCAGGGTCCGGTTGAATTTCTCAACCAGCCCATTGCCTTGGGGGTGATAAGGAGTGGTGAACTTGTAGGTAGCACTGCACTCCTGCCACAGGGACTTCATATATTTAGATATGAAGTTGGTACCACGGTTGGACACCACCTCCCCGAGGAACCCCACACAGGAGAAAATCCCCATCAACGCACGACACACCACGGGGGCTCTCACAGTCTGGAGAGGGATGGATTCCGGGTACCGGGTGGCATGGTCCACCAAGACCAGGATTAACCTGTTGCCCATGGCTGTCTTGGGTTCCAGAGGCCCCTCAAAGTCAATACCCACCCTCTCAAAGAGGGTGCTGACCACAGGGAAAGGTTGGAGAGGAGCCTTGCACTCCCTCCAATTCTTACCACTTGCCTGGCAAGTCTGGCAAGACCTACAATGTATGTCAGAGTTCTTACGCATTTGGGGCCAGTAAAAGGGGTGACAAGCCTTTCAAAGGTCTTGTCTTGCCCCAAATGCCTGCCAATGGCACATCATGAGCCAGACCCAGTAGGAAGGCTCTGAAGCGCTGGGGTACCACCAGCACACGGGCTGACCCAGGCTCAGCAACCTTAGGCTCACTATACAGAAGACCATTCTCCCAGTAAATCCAATGTGATCCAGACTGATCACCTGCTGCCTGGTTTGCAGCCTGCTGCCGCAATTCAATAAGAGAAGTGCATTTCTGCTGCTCCTGGCAGAATTCCTCCCTGGAGGGGCCCCCTTCCTGCTGCCAATGGGTCAGCTCAGGCAGGTCCCCGAGTTCGGCCACTTGCTCCCCTGTAGTCTCCAGGGCCTCTCCCTCAAGGTTTGCCTCCTCCTGAACTGTGGGAACTTCGGGGGCTGGTTTCCCGTGCCCCCTGACTCTTCTCTTTCTGGCAGGCACCTGGGCCACTCTTTCAGGCTCCAGGTCCTCTTGATTGCCCTTACCGGCTGCCATAGACCAAGTGGTCACACACGCCCACTCAGGAAGACCCAAAATCTCCAAATGAGACTTCTGCTCCACCTTCTCCCCAAGGGAGCTCTCCAAATTGTTGCCTAGCAGACAGTCAGCAGGCATGGCTGGCCTCAGAGCTACTCTCAAGGTACCTGAGACCCCCCGCCCCCACTCAAAGGGAACCTGTGCCACTTTGCACAGGCACTCAGAGTTGTCAGCGGCAACTACTGGGTAGAATGTGTTGGGGACCACCTGCTCCTCAGACACTAGCTGACAACTGACAGCTGTCACACTGGCGCCAGTGTCTCTCAGAGCTTCCACACTATGGCCATTGATGGTCACCCGCTGCCTGTACTTCTTAGTGTTATCAGGCAGATGAGCTCTTGGGACCATCTCACTGTCTCATAAAGAGACCATGGTAATTTCTACAGACCCCCACCCCTCTTGGGAACCTAACTCCTCCCCCAAGGCTACACTAGCCAACTCATGGGGCGGAGCACCTGTGGGTGCAGTAGTGGCTTTCTTGGGACACTTAGGATCCCCTATGAAGTGGCCCACCTGACCACAAGCAAAACATGCCCTGGGACCCTTCTGGGCAGGCTTACCTCCCCGGACCAATGGTTTCTTCTCACTGGGGGGCTGGGAACCTTTTCCTTGGTTCCCTTGGGAATTACTTTGGGGCCCTTTTTGGAACTCCTGTTTACCCTTGTCCCCCCCACTCTTCTGCTGGAGGACCCTGCCCACCTTTGGCAGAGTCTCCCACATGACCTTTGTGGACCCTGGTACTGACCCAGCGATCCACCTCCACAGCAAGCTTCCTGGGATCAGTCAGCTTACTGTCAATCAAATGCTGGCATAGTTCTGGAAAACAACTACCAGACAAGTGCTCCCATGCAACCAAATCATAGTGCCCCTGCAAGTCATTCACCTGGCTACCCTTCACCCAACCATCCAGTGCTCTGCAAAAATAGGACACATACTCCACCCAAGTGCTTAACTCCAGCTTCTTACAGTTTCTAAACTTCTGTCTGTACAGCTCTGGGGTAAAACCATACCTTCTTACTAAGGCTTCCTTCATGGGGGCATAAGACATCTGATCCTCAGTGGGTAATGCTAGCAAAGTGTCCCTCCCTTCACTGACAGAGCAGCTCCATAACCCCGCTCCCCAGTCTCTCTCAGGGATTCTGTAGGACCTCATTGCTACCTCATATGCCTTAAATCACTGACCAATGTCCTCATGCTTCATGAAATCCTTAATAACCTCCTTGGGGATGTATACCTTCCCTTCTCCATGCACTGATGGTGTGCTGCCACCATTGGGATTGGACTCTATACTTTTTGCTTTTAGATCCAGTTCGTTTAAACCTCTTTCATGCTCCAAGAGCATCTTTTTCTCTTCCAGGGCTAATTACTCCCTCTGAAATGCCCATTCCCTATCCTCTTTCCCCAGCTTGAGCTTCGTGAGCTCCAATTCATGCATCCTGGTTTTCTCCCTGTCCTCCAGCTCTTCTGCTGGAGACAGTCCCTTTGAAGAGACACTGCTGCCCTCCCAGGAAGGTAACCTCCCCCCAGGCAGACCCAATAGCCTATCCTGCTGTCCATCTAAATTCTCCACCTCCTCCATAGGCTGGTCGTCATGTCCGCTGGCATCCCTTGACTCCAACCAGGCCCTCAGCGCCTTTTGGAATTCCTCCTTCCTGGAGAGGCCTCTTACAGAGATTTTAAATGTTTTGCAGATAGCTTTCAATTGTAGCACAGTGTAGGTTTCAACCCTTTCCTCTTCAAACTCAATATCCACAGATGCAAGTGATGCTGGCTTTGACATGATGAAGATTGGCAGTTCTCAGTTGCAAGAAAAAATAGACCCAACGAAAAAAGTTCCATCAATTGTATGTGGTTGCATGATGGTCTGCACTCTACTAGTAGTGTACACCAATCACTGTATGTAAGACACAAATGCAAGTCCAGATCCTCACCGCTGACCACCAATGTTTGAAATGGGGTCTCTAGTTGGCAATGGTTTGCACCTTTGTCCAAGTAGGGACCCTTCTACCTAGTCAGGGTAAGGGGGATACACTTCTAAAATAACCCCTGCTCACCCCCTTGGTAGCTTGGCAGGAGCAGACAGGCTTATCTCAGAGGCAGTGTGTAAAGCATTTGTGAACACTTACAGTAATACAGTGAAAACACTACAAATGGACACCACACCAGTTTAGGAAAATAAGTAATCTTTATTTAAAGCAAACAAGACCAAAACGACAAACATCCACAATACAGTAATACAAATATGACTTTCAAATGGTAGAAATAGTTCAGTTCAAAGCAAATTGCAGATGCTACACTTTTCACACAAAGTAACTTGGATGCGTCATGCACCACAAACAAAAAGGATCGCAGGGAAGGTGATGCGTTGGTTACTTACACTCAGGGAAGGTGATGCATCGATTGCTTGCTCCGGGGGAGGTGATGCATCAGTTCTTTACTGGAGAGGAGGTGGTGCGTCGATTTCTTACTGCGTGGGGAGGTGATGCATCAATTTCTTACTGCGTCCCCCAACGATGCAACAGACCTGGCGCCTTGCTGCGATGCGATGATCAAGGAGGATGCGTGGTTTCCTGCAGCCACACAGCAGAGCTTGCGTCGGAATCGGTGCTGTGATCTCGGGCTTCGGAAACCGATGGACTCGATGCAGCGTGCAGCGATTACTCGAGTCACGGGCAGGCGCTGCGTCGGTTTCTTCAGCGATCCGTCGGAAACAGGCACAGATGCATCCCGCTTCTCATTGTTGCGTTGCTTTTCCAGCTCCCAACAGCCAGAACAACCTCCAGAAGCCCAGAACAGCTACAGGCACCTCTTGGCAGTCAGACTCCCAGCAAGGAAGTTTGGGGGAGCTTGGGGTGAAGTCTTTGTGTCCCTGAGACTTCAGAACAGGAGGCAAGCTCTTCTTCAAGCCCTTGGAGATCTTCCTCAAGCAGGGGACACAGCAAACAGCAAAGTCCTTTTCCTTTTCTTTGGCAGAAAGTAGCCATTGCAGGCCAACCCCAGACAGCAAACAGCAGAGGGGCAGTACTCCTCCTCAGTTTCTCCAGCTCTTCTCCTTGGCAAAGGTTCCTCTTGATTTCCCATAAGTGATCTAAAAGTCTGGGGTCTGGGCCCCTCTTTTTATACAGTAAAATCCTTTGTTCTCTGGGTGCAGAGAAGCCCTGTGCTCAGTCAAAACCAGTTCTGTCCTCTCTGGTGCAGCTTCCTGGATGGAGGTGGAGAAGGCATTGTGGAAGACAGACCAGGCCCATTCAGGCGAAAGGAAATCTCCTCCCCCTACTCTAAATGCAGCCCAGGTCTATTCAGCCCAGTCCTGACTCATCCAGACTCTCTGGAGCCACTGCACATCCCCAGCCCCTGTCACTCCAAAGCCAGACAGTCAATAAACATCCTAGCAGAGGCACACTGGATGGCTAAGCAATAAAATACCCACTTTCTAAAAGTGGTATTTTCAAACACAGAATGCAAAAATTACCCTCACTAAAAGATGCATTTTAACATTCTGAGTTCAGGCATACTAAACTTTATTTTCCTACCTTGTTCCCAGGGGTAGTTATGTTTATAAGATGTTATAAGCAAACTTCCCATTATATCCTATGGGAACAGGTAGCCTTGCAATAGTGAAAAACGAAATTGTGAGTATTTCACTATCAGGACATGGCACACACATCAGGGCATGTCCTACCTTTCACATACATTGCACCCTGCCCACAGGGGTACCTTGGGCCTGCCTTAGGGGTGACTAACATGTAAGAAAAGGGAAGGTTAGGGCCTAGCAAGTGGGTACACTTGCCAAGTCAACATGGCAGTACCAGACTGCACACAGGCTCTGCAATGGCAGGCCTGAGTTACATTTACAGGCTGCTCATGTGGGTGGCACAATCAGTGCTGCAGCCCACTAGCAGATTTGATTTACAGGCCCTGGCACACACAGTGCACTGTACTAGGGACTGACTAGTAAATCAAATATGCCAATCATGGAATCACCAATCCATAACAACAATTTACAAAGGGAGCACTTGCACTTTGGCACTGAACAGCAGCGGCAAAGTGCCCAAAGCATCTAGACAAGCAAAACAAAGTCCAATACACAGCAAAAACACAGGAGGCAAAGGCAAAAATACAGGGGAAACCCACACCAATGATGCCAGGTCTAACCGGTGAATAATAGCTTACTTGGGCCTGCAATCTTCAAAGTACCACAAATCTGTTCTCTTAGTCTAACATTTTCACAAGACATATAAGGGGAAAGTTTACTAAAAAAGCAGAAGAAAGCTACAGACAGGAGGAAGTAAGCTAATGAAACAAAAAAAATATAAAAAAGTATACTGCAGGATTGATAAGAATTTAACAAACATTAGATAGAGGAATTGGATAAAAAGGAGACAGTATAATATATAAACAAGGCTATATTATTCTACTAGTTTGGGAGAGGTAAAAGTTCGGGAAATAATAATAACAGGAATTACTGGTGGTTCCACCCTCCGCGTCACTGGTGGTGGCAGACCCTTGGCCCTGCTCTGATGATTCCTTCTTGCCCTTGGGTGCTGATGTAAGAAATAAAGAAGATTAAAAAAATAGATCAGTAGTACAGTTAATCTACCAAAACATTTTTTGACAGGCAGAAGCAGTAGCATTGTACTTTTCTAAATCATATAGCCTTTTGCCCTATTCCGAATTTCCGAAAACTGAATCCTATTCCTAATTTCCTAAACCTAAACTACATTTTGAACTACTAATGCATTGCAACGAATCACCTTTGCTTCTCCACCCTCTTTGATGGGCCAACTCAATCACACTTCTCAATGCATACTACACATCGCTGGGATTTGAGACTGGAAGAGCTACATAAAGAAAGGTACAGAGAAAGCTAACATCCTGATTAACTACTATTTTAGTGACAGGACAGAGGGGTCTGCATCAGTTCTTAAATAATCAGCCCAAGCAAGCGCCGAGTACGAACAGGTAGCGCTGAGCACCTGGCTAGCTCAATCTAGACCAGATATTATTCGTAACAGAAGCTTAACTTACTGCTGATTGTGAGCAGTATGCTGTTTGAAAAAAGAATTTGCACTTTTAGAAATCAAAAAATAATTACTCATCGACCCCCTCAACCTCGAAATTCAGCAGGTCGAGCAGGTCCTTTTCCCTATGGATTAGGTCTGACGTACTCTCCTCCACCGCAGTTGATGCTTCCACAAGGCATACCCTCTCCCAGCCCTGCCACCAGCATGGATGGGGGTCGGCGCTGGACCCAAAAAAACAGTGCAGCCAACTCTACCTCTGTAAAAATAGGGCAGGCTGTACCCCTGAGCAGTGCCCACAGGGTGTGTGACTTGTCGCACTGGCACAGCCGCTTGCTGCTTGTTGTTCTGCCATGGGGACGGATGAAAAAAAAAGAATTAGGACAAAACAAAGCCAAAAGGAAGAACTGAAGGAAGTGGAACACAAGGAAGGAATGGGGAAAAAAGGTACCAAAGGACCCAAAAAAGATACAAAAAAAGACAAAAATTTTAAATATACACACAGAAAGATACTCACTAATAGAAAATAGGTAAATTAGGGGTTGGTGAGTGGGATGAGGGAGCATTGGCACAGATTTAAAGTAGATTTAAAAAGTCCCAGCACCATGCACAGAGGAGCAGAGAAAGCAGTTAAAACAAAATGGCTGCGCCCATGCACACCACGTGGTGCTGTTCAAACTGATTTTCAGTATGAAATGCGCTACTGGCTTGAAAAAACAGTGCGAAGAGTCGGATGAGTATTTTTCTGCCTGTTCGCAGAGTTCTGCAGAATTTCTCAGAGCTTATTGGTAACTCTGCGGCATTCCGCAGAGAAAAAAACTCTGAGTTTTCAGAGTGGAGCTAAAAATGAGAAATACAGCACCAGAATGGAAAATTGTACATATTTTGCATGTGCTATTTCTACTGGCGTTGTGGTTGCCTTCACAAGTGCCACCAGGCAGGACCTGGTGGTACTTGGCTGCTCAAGCACAGGATGGAGAGCAAATTGGGTTCAAGTCCAAAAATGCAAAGTGGAAAAAACTGTTGCAAATACTGTTTGCTCCAAATATTATAAAAGCGATTGTATGACACCACCATGCATGCCTAAACCACGCGTTCCTTAACAAAGCGGTCGGAAAAACGAATGAGTCTTAACCACGCATTCCTTTACAAGTCTTTACAACAACTTGCCTTAGGGAAAGCGCTTGACTTTGGAACAGTATAATTTACTTATTCCAACTCCAGTCCGTGCAACAGTAGGGAAAGCATTGGACTTTAAAGTCCAATGCTGATTTACCTAAGGCATGTCGTATAACGACATGCGTGGTAAAGGAATGCGTGGTTACGACGCATTCGTTGTAACGACCGCGTTGCAAAGGCAATGCGTGGTTCAGCCGTTGTTGTAATTGCTGTTTCCCTATAAAAGTGCATGAGCTTCAACGACCCTGTCAGCAGTACACAGGAGTCTTTCAGGGTCAGTCCTTAGACTACGGCCCTGTGCTTATAGCATAGGTTGCTTTAAAAGCACAGGGCCATACCATTATCACGAACAGATACGCTGGCAAAGAACAAAGCTGTTTGTTTGTTTTAAAGACATTGCAGTCCTTGAAGTGCATACACTTATCCCAGAAATTCTCAGAATTATTGACTGAGCTGCTGATAGCAAAGCGCAACTCAGAAACAGGCACCAGTGGTTGCCTCTCCCAGTTTTTGAGCTGTATTGCATTAACTCGGAGAATTTCCGAGTTAAGTGTAGGCCATTTACCACATATCTTCTCAGCGCCAGTTCACACGTTCATGAGAATGCTTCCATTTCTAAATTAGGCATGTGCGAAATTCGTGATTTTCTTTTGTGGAAATATGCAAAATTCCACAACATTAATGTGAAATTATAAAAAACGCAAAACAGACATTTAGAGCTATATTTTGGAGCATAAGCTCCTTCCACGCTTTCTGGTCGTTCCTGTTGCTCCTGTGCTAAAGTTTTGCTTCAAACACGCCGTAATTACACCACGTGTCATTATGGCATAGCTGTACGTAACAAGCATAACACCAAATTCGTGCAATGGAGCTAGTCTACGCCAGGGTAAGGGAAATTTCGCCTGACCTTTGTCTAAATCCATTCATAGCTGTGCAAATCATGACTCAAATAATGTCTGACTCCTGAAGAGCTGTCTGTGCTGAGTCACAGCCGCAGTGAACATCTGCACAGAACTCAGTGACTGAAATTCAGGAGAAAGGCTGGTTCACCAGAGTACATTCGCCAGATGTAGGGGGTCCATTCCTAACACTAGCGTGAAAGTATGGTTCACAGGCGCGCACTTTCATTCTTGCTTTTTCCCCCCGAAACGACCTGAGAAAAAAACAGGAGAAAATCATTTCAAAATGCAAGCAAATGATTCCCCTAGCTGGACCCGCGCCAGTGCCTCTGCAGAGAGAGTGGTTGCCATAGTGCCTGGCCGCACACTGTTCCAGCATGTTCAGAGTTTAACATTCCTCCCTGATATTTGATCTAATAAACAGTTTTAAAAGGTCCCGCTCTCAAGCAGCGCAAGGCGCTGGAAGCGATTAAATGAAAGTGGAGAAGGGAGGAAGTCGAGGACACAGACGTGCCCTACGCATCAGCTTTTCTGAGAGACTAAGGTAATTAAAGTGGTTTATTCTGCAGGAAAACACATTCCAGGTTTACTGCAACCAGATTATTTTTTGAGACGAAGGGATCACTGGTAAGTAGGGCTACTGTAAATGTTTACCCTGAACACCCTTCCCGTGCCAGAAGCTCAGGAGATGTTCCACTTCCCTCCAATGTTTCCTCCAAATTATTTTCTTCGTGGCAATGTGCATCAATAAACACAGCTAATCCCCCTTTAAAGCAGGAGGTGCAGAATCAAACTTACCATCACAGAGAGGAGTTTTGTAATATGTTGAATTAGGTAGTCATGTATAGAGTAAATTATCTTGTTCTATACACATATACGGGGAGAGACAGGCCTTTTACTCCACCAGGCATTGCTCGGTGAGCTGGACCTCTCTAGGAGGCCATTTTTGAAAGCCTAGGACTGCTCCTGGTGCCTCTGTCACTCAGGGACCTAGCTTCAGGGAGGGTGTTTGGAGCTTGACATCCCCAAATAAATGCATTCTTGAGCTTGACACCCCCCAAATAAATGCATTCTTGGTCTGTTAATTGCGTCAGGGGGCCGTGAGCCCAGTCCGCAAAATCTGTGTTGGTGGTTTGTCAAAATTGTGTGATCCTAGGCAAAAAATTTATTTCAGATACTCCTTTTAATTTATTATCACATATTAGAGCACTTTTAAATACTAGAGTGCAGAATCTGCACTGTATGAGCTGTACAAGCACCAGTTGTGATTGATTTAATAGACTATAATGTTGCTCCATCTACAATAAGAATCTAGACCACATTTAGGGTTTACATGACTACTTTAGGGTTTACATGAAGGGCCTGTGGGCTATCCACACACTGTATGCTGTAGTACATTAAGCCTCAAAAACTTTATATGTTTCATGCCGTGGAGGAACCGCCTAGCTGACAGATCTTAATATAAAATCTGATTGCTGACACGACATTAACAAAGATGTGGTGTCAGCCATTTTTATTACTCGGAGACAGGTCCTAGAAAATATTTAAAAAACACATAGGGGTAGGATAGGGATACCCTACCCCTAGGCCTTGTGGAGGGATCCCAGAGGGACACCCCTGGAGACAAAAACAAAGTTTTAAAACGTTTAACGACAAATTCACAGTAGATCTGCAAATCTGCGTAAAACTAAAAAAAGGACTTTAAAAAACAAGCTCTCAGTGTTGGCCAGGGCTCGGTGGGGGAAGGGGGGGCTACAAAATCAATTTTATAGCAGAGGAGGTGGCTCAATAACTTTAACTAAAGCCATCATCATGCACTGCTTATGATCTCACATAATACATCCTTCATGACATGTTCTATGACATCATTGATATCATAGCAAACACAAAGAGATGATGGACGGAGCGCTGAAACTTTTCAGACACTCACCCCCAGTCACAGATCTGGGTTGAATCCATCATCGTTCTTTAGCTCACTTCGCCACCTCAGTTCAGACCCAGCTATATGCAAATCAGTCTTGACCCTGTACCTCATGGGAACAGTCCAGCCGAACTGCCAAGCCAGGTCTTCCCTGAACCGGAAACAAGCATCCTGGGACCGGTTTTGGGGTAACACCCCTCATCAGCCAGACTAGCTTGAATCCAGTGGCAAAGTGAGCAAGGGACCCACGTCTGGGCACACCCTGCCAACTTAGAGCGAACAAAGCAAACAAAAGGAGATGATGGACGGAGCGCTGAAACTTTTCAGACACTCACCCCCAGTCACAGATCTGGGTTGAATCCATCATTGTTCTTTAGCTCACTTCGCCACCTCAGTTCAGACCCTGCTATATGCAAATCAGTCTTGACCCTGTACCTCATGGGAACAGTCCAGCCCGAACTGCCAAGCCAGGTCTTCCCTGAACCGGAAACAAGCATCCTGGGACCGGTTTCGGGGTAACACCCCTCATCAGGCAGGCTAGCTTGAATCCAGTGGCAAAGTGAGCAAGGGACCCACGTCTGGAATACCCTGCCAACTTAGGGCGAACAAAGCAAACACAAGGAGATGATGGACGGAGCGCTGAAACTTTTCAGACACTCACCCCCAGTCACAGATCTGGGTTGAATCCATCATCGTTCTTTAGCTCACTTTGCCACCTCAGTTCAGACCCAGCTATATGCAAATCAGTCCTGACCCTGTGCCTCATGGGAACAGTCCAGCCCGAACTGCCAAGCCACATCTTCCCTGAACCGGAAACAAGCATCCTGGGACCGGTTTCGGGGTAACACCCCTCATCAGCCAGGCTAGCTTGAATCCAGTGGCAAAGTGAGCAAGGGACCCACGTCATGTGGGTCCATTGCTCACTTTGCCACAGGATTCAAGCTAGCCTGGCTGTTGAGGGGTGTTTTAGCTCACTTCGCCACCTCAGTTCAGACCCAGCTATATGCAAATCAGTCTTGACCCTGTGCCTCATGGGAACAGTCCAGCCCGGACTGCCAAGGCAGGTCTTCCCTGAACCGGAAACAAGCATCCTGGGACCGGTTTCGGGGTAACACCCCATATCAGCCAGGCTAGCTTGAATCCAGTGGCAAAGTGAGCAAGGGACCACGGTCCCTTGCTCACCACGGTCCCTTGCTCACTTTGCCACTGGATTCAAGCTAGCCTGGCTGATGAGGAGTGTTACCCTGAAGCCGGTCCCAGGATGCTGTTTCAGGTTCAGGAAGACCTGGCTTGGCAGTCCGGCTGGACTGTTCCCATGAGGCACAGGTCAAGACTGATTTGCATATAGCTGGGTCTGAACTGGGGTGGCAAGTGAGCTAAAGAACGATGATGGATTCAACCCAGATCTGTGACTGGGGGTGAGTGTCTGAAAAGTTTCAGCGCTCCGTCCATCATCTCCTTGTGTTTGCTTTGTTCACCCTAAGTTGGCAGGGTATGTCCAGACGTGGGTCCCTTGCTCAGTTTGCCACTGGATTCAAGCTAGCCTTGCTGATGAGGGGAGTTACCCCGAAACCGGTCCCAGGATGCTTGTTTGCAGTCCAGGGAAGACATGGCTTGGCAGTTGGGGCTGGACTGTTCCCATGAGGGACAGGGTCAAGACTGATTTGCATTTAACTGTGTCTGAACTGGGGTGGCGAAGTGAGCTAAAGAATGATGCTGGATTCAACCCAAATCTGTGACTGGGGGTGAGTGTCTGAAAAGTTTCAGCGCTCCGTCCATCATCTCCTTGTGTTTGCATCATTGATATCATGACTGCAGCATCTGAAATGACGTCATTGATGACAATCCTGTGCATGGCAGGGGTGCGAGTTACAGTTACTTTAGGGCACAGGTTTTAGATACTTGAGATAACTATAACAGATTACTTTCAGTGGATTTTGTAGTGTTTATCTCTTTAACCCCTCTATTCTCTGTTGGAGCACTGCTGTCTTTGTGTTCCAGAGAGTGGCGGTTTGAATTGTCTTTTCGCCTGAATCCACCGGGGGTACTTGTATTCTCATTACATTAAAGAGTTTTGGCTTATTTCTCGTCGTCTGCCACTTACTTCACGTGGCGACGAGCTGGACTTGTGTACCTTCGGCACAAACTCGTCGTGCAAGCACAGTCTCGACACTGCGAACTCACCAGCGTCAGCTGTTGGGTCCAAACATCCTCGTTGATCTATGGTTCCCGTTTGGCTCTGCCTGCTACTGGTGGTACCTCCGTGTGGCCGACTGCTGCCTCTCTTCCCCGAGTGCAGCTGTTAACCTCGGTACGGCGCGGCGCACGGTGGAAGCCCACCACTCTCATCTGCTCCAAGCTGCGAAGGATAAAGCGGAGTCAACCTGCTTTGGCGCACCGTCTCAACCAGCTGCGTTGAATGCATAGCGGCTGCACCGTGCAGTATGGTCATCAGCACTCTCACTGGTGGTGAGGGTGCTACCAGAACTGCTGTGAGATTCGCACATTATACTTTTGGCCAAGATAAGCCCATCTGCGCATGTGTCGTGGACGCATACCTCATCAGGCAAGCCCAATTTCCTCAAAAAAGAATGGAAAATGCACGGGGCCATTTTGACTCTTTGGGAAGGAAAGTCAAGCAACGAAGCATCAGTGTAAGTGCCTTTTACCCTTAGAAACAAAGGGAAAACCCGGCGGCCATCTTATGCAATTGGTTTAGGTTGGGAACAATTGCATTGAAGTTCTGTTTTCAAATAATCTACGCTTCAGGCATTCTCAAAGGTTCATGTGGAAATTTGTTTCAAGGGAGTTCGTAATGGTGTCTCAGTGACATTGCTCTTACACTATTGCAATTTTGATTTTACATATAAAGAAGATACATTTTTTTGGGTGCCTTATTTTTTTTTTAAAGAAAGGAAATTGTGCATTTGTGTGGAGCTGTCTTACAACGAGGGGTGCATCAAAATATATAATGCAGTCTGTGAATCCTCCACCACCCTTTTTGGAGACACCAGGGGACCCACCTATTAAATGGAGGCAGTGGCATGATGCCTTTGAAACCTACTTGGGGGCGATTGGGGCCTCAAGATTCAGACCCGAAAGGAAAAGATATTTACTGTTACACTCTTTGGGTTTTGAGGGCAGATCTACGTTTAAACATCTGCCTGATGTTCAAATCGCCGAAGGGGAGGTTGAACTAGACGTTTATGAAGAGGCTGTGAAGAAGCTGGTTCAAAGATTTGATGTCGCTCCCAGTCTGGTGTTGTTGAGACACAAATTTTTCAAAAGAGAGCAAAAACCCACAGAGGACGTTGATACATACATCTCTGCCCTGCGCAAGCTTGCAGCGGAATGCCAATTTGAGAACTTTGCAGAGCAGCTCATTCGTGATCAATTCATCTGCCATTGTACTGACAAGTCCATCAAGCAGAAGTTGCTTTCATTAGGCAACCCTTCATTAACTGAAACCATCAGGACTGCAAAGAGCATAGAGATGTCGATCAAATCAGCAAGAGAACTTGAGGATAAATCCACTGTACAGGTCAATGCTGTCCTCTCCAAAGCTGACAAGAAGAGGGTGTTTAAAGCTTCTGCTTCCTCACTCCCATCACTGGCCAACCAGTTGCAACAGTCTCTTTTTTTTTAAACAGTCTAACATATGTTTTAGGTGTGGCTACTCCCCTCACCAAAGGGGGGGTTGGGCTTGCCCGGCTAAAAATGTACAATGTAGACTGTGTGGGAAATCAGGGCATTTTGCTAAGGTCTGTCAAAGTGCCAGACGCAAGGGAACCAGAGTATCAGCTGTGGTTGATGATTGTGAAACTGACGTGGAAAACTTATTGAGTGAGGTCCATGATATGATTGTGGGCGATGACAATTTATCCAGGTTGAGCAAGAAGGGTGCATTGACCCATATGTTCACGTTGAGGTTGGTGATAGACAGCTGTACCTTTTGGTTGATTCAGGGGCCAGAATCACTATGATCACCCAAGAGTTGTTCCAACAGAATTGGCCTAGATGAACATTGTTCCCACCTGACAGAGCTCTGATTTCCTATGAGGGCAGGAAGATTGACCTCAAGGGATTCTTTGAAGATACCATGGTTTTTAAAGGGAGACGTATCTGTGGTAAAATTTATGTTTCAGTTAAAGGATTGAACATCTTGGGGTGGTTCCGCCAAGGGCTGTTCGGGATGATTCTACGTCCTGGTACGAAAGAACAGGTCTCTGTGATTAGAGATTCGAATGACATTGAGCATTTGTTAAATGAGTTTCCCAGGGTGTTTTCAGGTGAGCTTGGGAAGATTGTGGGTTTCCAACACAAGATAAAGACGAAGGCCAATGCCATTCCTGTGAAACATAAGTTAAGGGGGGTCCCTTTCAGCGTGCGCAGTGATTTGGAAAAGGAGTTGGAAGGGTTACGGTTGAAAGGTATAACTGAGCCCGTGGAGTCCTCATTGTGGCTTTCTCCCCTGGTTGTTGCCAAGAAAAAAAATGGCGAGTTGAGGGTTTGCGTTGATCTCAGAGCCCTCAACAAAGAGATATGGGTGGATTCTCATCCTCTCCCAAGGATTAGCGAAATGCTGTCTGCAATCTCTGGAGCCAAGTTTTTCACGAAACTTGACTTAGCATCTGCCTACCATCAGGTAGAATTGGCCCAAGAGTCACGTCATCTTACGGCATTTGTTTCCCCTTTAGGGACATTCTAGTGCTGCCGTATGCCATTTGGTTTAGCGTCGGCAGCTTCTGTCTTCCAGAGACTGATGTTTGAATTGCTAAGGGGAATCTCGAATGTCTCAGTTTTTCAGGATGACGTGTTAATTCATGCCAGTTCTCGTTCGGAACATGATCTGATCTTAAAGCAAGTACTGTTGGCTTTTGACAAAGCTGGAGTGGTCCTCAAGAGGGAAAAATGTCAGTTCATGAAATCCTCTGTAGAATATCTTGGCCACGTTGTGTCTGAAGAGGGTGTACATCCCAAACCTGGGTTAATTGAAGCCATTTTGGATGCTCCTTCCCCGGTAGATAAAGCAGGGGTGAAATCTTTTTTGGGCCTCTGTGAATTCTATTCACGGTTCATACCGGATTTTGCATCCAGGGTGAGGGCCATTTCTCTTCTGTTGAAAGACAGGTCCGATTTTGTGTGGGATGATGGGTGTTTTGCCGCATCCTCCGACATCAAACAGCAGTTAGCCAGTGTCTGTGCACTAAAACCTTTTGATCTTAATCTCAAATGTTGTGTGACTGTGGATGCGAGTAAGTTTGGTGTTGGTGCAGTTTTGACACAGAAGGATGCTTAGACAGAGAATACCATTGGTTTTGCGTCCAGAGTCCTAAGGGATCCTGAGGTTCACTATTCAGTGATAGAAAAAGAGCTTTTGGCGTGTTGGTGGGCCATAGAAAAGTTTAAGTGCTATCTCTGGGGAAGAAGTTTCATTCTACAAACCGACCACAAACCTTTAGTTTCGATTCTTAATGGCACCAACTGCAAGAGTAGTACTCCTAGGATTGCAAGATTTGCAGCAAGATTGCTCGAATTCAATTTTGAAGTTGTACATATTTCTGGAGGGAAAAATGTGAGAGCGGATTATTTGTCCAGAAATCCTATTGTCGAGAAGGATGAATTGGCGGGTGAGGGCGAAGATGAGTGTTGTTTCATTGCTGCCATGGAAGTTGAGAATTCCAGTCAATTTACAGAAGATGTGTGGAGGAAAAACTTGGGTGATGACTTTATGATGAAAAGGGTAATGGAAAATGTTAGGTCAGGCTGGCCCAGGGAAAAATCGCTTGAGTTGAATTTACAACCCTACTTCAAGGTGTCAGAGGAGTTAACTATTGAGGATGGTCTACTTTTGAGAGGTGATAAACTTATTCCTCCCATCGAGCTGAGGTGCAGTATTTTGTCCAAAGCTCATGAAGGCCATTTGGGGTCCACGTTGACCAAACGCAGGGTACGCGAGTCATTTTGGTGGCCTCAGATGGATGCTGAAATTGACTACTTGGTCAAGAGTTGTGTTGTGTGCTCCACGTCCGATAAATCTTTTAAGACATCCACCCCACCTATGATGCCTATTGATTGTCCTTCTGGACCGTGGAAGAAACTAGGCATTGACTTGGTAGGACCATTTAATATTTTGTCACACAATTTTCGCTTTGCATTAGTCCTCATGGACTACTATTCTAAATGTCCCTTTGTCAGATTTATTGGTGAACCTGACTCCAAAGCTGTTATTGTCTTCCTCAAAGACATTTTCTTGAGTGAGGGTCTACCTGAGGAGATCGTCTAAGACAATGGGGTGCAATTTGTCTCTGGTGAGGTGGAGACATTTCTGAGTGAGAGCTCAGTTCGCCATCTTAAGAGTTTGCTTTACCAACCACAAACCAATGGCCTCGTGGAGCATTTCAACAGGGTCCTTGGTGAGTGTGTGAGGTGGGCGTTAGCTAATAAGTGTGATGTTCAAAATGCCGTTCAATCCATATTATGGTTTTATATAACCACCCCGCATTCCTCCACTGGTTTTTCTCCCTTTGAGGCTCTTAAAGGAAGGAAACCTGCAACCCAATTTAGACCGGCTTGGATGAGTACGTTTCTAAAAAAAGAGTTGTCACATCAATCTCGCAATGAGTTGATCCAACACAGTGTTGAATGCGCACAGCACAAACAGAAATTGTACTATGATCCAGAAAGAAGATGAAAGTGTGTCCTTTTAGGGTAGGTGATTCTGTACGCATCAAAACACCCGGATTTGTGAAGAAAGGTGAGCCGAGGCTCTCTGACCCTTTTATCATTGACAAAGTGTATGGGAATGCTGTTAGGGTCCAAGGTCGTAATTGGTGGAACACTGCCAAGCTTGTCAAAGTGCCTGTACATTCTGAGTCGTTGTCTGAATCTGTTACTTTTGATAATTCAGTCAGGCCTGGATTGGATATGTCTCCTTCACCTTCATTCTCTAACAAGTCTCGTGGGTTTTCGACTGGCAAAGCTCAAGATGTTTTGGCTCCTGCTGAGTCTCTACGGAGGAGCCTCAGGGCTCGGAGGGTTCCCAGCAGGTACCGTTAGCACCGCTATTTCGGTGGTGATGATTAAGAGTTATTTTTCTGTGATGATGAATAAGAGTTATGCTGTTTTCTGTTGTCTGTTTTGTTTCTCCTTTCTTTCCCCGGTCCTCCCCGTTCTTTCCGCTTTTCCCCTGTGGTCCTTTCTTTTCTTTCCCTCGCTTTCCTCTTATCGTTGTCTGTATATATTTTTTTCTTCGCAGGGGGTTCAGCCAGCCATTAAAGATCTCAGTATTTGTAACTAAACTAAAAGGGAAAACTCAATGTTATATTTTGATTTTTTTTTTTTTGGTTGCATTAGACATATGTGTATTTAGTGTGTGCTAGACAATGTTCAATCATATTAAGCTATGTTGTTTTCTTCCTTTATATAGGTTGCGTTAGACATGTGTATTTTGGGTCTATGTGACAAATGTTTTAAAAAAAAGGGAAAGGTAAATGTAGTGTTTCTCCCTTTAACCCCTCTATTCTCTGTTGGAACACTGCTGTCTTCGTGTTCCAGAGAGTGGCGGTTTGAATTGTCTTTTCGCATGAAGCCGCCGGGGGTACTTGTATTCTCATTACATTAAAGAGTTTTGGCTTATTTCTCGTCGTCTGCCACTTCAGTTTTGTTCGTGTAAAATGGTATGTTTTAACTGAAACTTTCACCCAACTATAACGACCCTTTAATCTTTGGATTTTTTTCAGTGAATTTCTATGTTTTTTTTAATGCAAATATATTACTACCATATCTAACTATAACGTTGCTTCAACCTTTGTTCAGTGAATATCTCTCTCTCTCTATATATACATATATATATTCACTGAAAAAACCATAGGTTTCAGGCACGTTATAGTTAGAAATTAGCATTTAAAAAACCTTACAAATTCACTGAAAAAACCATAGGTTTTAGGGACAGTTATAGTTAGTTGGACATTGCACTCGTACAAAACCCGTGAAATTCCCCGTTATAGTTAGTTCAGCTAACTATAACTCGCGCCCCGTAATGCACTGCTGATGACGTCACATATTACATCACTCATGACATGGTCAGTGACATCACTGATGACATCACTGATGACATCTCAAATGACATCACTGATGACATCATCCAGTGACTGTGTGTTTCTGTAAAGTTTAAATATGTTTAATATATATAGGGAAAGGCGTATTGAAGAATGAGTGGGTGTATAAGTGTCTGAATGGATGATTTAGAAGGTGCGTGACTAACTCTATAAGTGAGTGATTAAACGTATCTTACTGAATACATGGGTTAGTGACTAAACTGGGTGAATGTCTGTATCCGTCTGTCTGTTGCTGTGTAAGTGGCTGCATGGGTTTGTGAATAGCTACATGAGTGTCTATATGAGTTATTGATTGGTTGTCTGAGTATCTGTATGGGTGCCTGAGTGTTTGTGTGGGTGGGGTGTGTGCGACTCTGTGCATAGATGTGTGAGTGGGTGATTCACTGGGTGGATGGTTTCAAGAGTGCATCTGTGATAGACTGTATGGGTGGGTAAGTGTGTGTAAGAGTGTGTTAGTGAGTGAATGTATGTCCCAGTGGTACATGTGTGAGTAACTACATATGTGAAAGGCAGTATATATGTGTGTTGGAGTATATAAATAGCTATAAGCGAGAGTGTGTGATTGTGAGAGTGACTGTATGGATGAGTGTGTGCTTGTATCAGTGATCGTATAAGAGCATCAGAATGTGCTAGTATTTGTATGAGTAAGTGAGCTGGTGTGTGTATAACTGTATAGGTGAGTAAATGGCAGTGTGTTTAATTATTTGCGTGACTGACTAGGTGTGTGAGTACCTCTATGGATGAGTGGCGGTGTTTGAGTGTCTATATAGGAGTATGAGTGCATATGATAGTCCTGTACTGAGTGACCGTAAGTATGAGTGACTGTACGGGTGAGTGAGTGGATGTGTGTGTAGACCTAAGAATCAGTGAGTGGGTATGTAGTTATTGGTGTTGGAGTGTCTGGTTTTGCGAATGGCAGTCTGTAATTTAGAGTGGGTGTATCAAAGGTTATATTAGGGTGTGAGGAGGTGCATCAGATTATGATGGGGATGATGTCTTCAGTGATGTCATCAGTGATGTCACTGGCCATGTTATGAGTGATGTAATATGTGACGTCATCAGCAGTGCATTGCGGGGGCGCGAGTTATAGTTAGCTGAACTAACTATAATGGGGGAATTTCACGGGTTTTGTACGAGTGCAATGTCCAACTAACTATAACTGTCCCTAAAACCTATGGTTTTTTCAGTGAATTTGTAAGGTTTTTTAAATGCTAATTTCTAACTATAACGTGCCTGAAACCTATGGTTTTTTCAGTGAATTTCAAAGGTTTTTTAAATGCTAATTCCTAACTATAACATGTCTGAAACCTATGGTTTTTTTCAGTGAATTTCAAAGGTTTTGTAAATGACAATTTTTAAATGTATTAATTGTTATATTTATTTTTTGATACTGATTTACTACATTTTTTAAACTATTTATTTTTACATATTTTATTTTTAAAATTACATTGTAATTACATTATACATTACATTACAAAATATACTTTCTCAGAATGAATTACTTTAGTTTAAATACTTTGCAAATAGGCAATAGACTTTTAAGTACAGTAGTTACAGTTGTTGCAATGGGCAACACAATTTCAAACACAATGCAACATTGAGCTCAATGTGAATTTCTAGTTAAATGCAATTAGTTACTTTATGGATTACTTTTCTAACCACAGGACTGGATCCTAGATTCAGTCCTGGGACATCTCCTGTAAACAGTTGAGTAAAAGCGTTTTGGTTACAGTAGTGATTTTTAAGGAATATTATTGTATTTTAAAAGTTGACACTTAGAAACTTCTTCACATAGAATCACCAATGTTATCCTATGGGAGGAAATTCACTTAGCAGGTAAGTAGTGTTATCGTTACTTTTTCTTACTCAGTGGTGGATCCTGGATCCAGCACTGGTGCATCTCCTGTAAACAGTTGAAAGAATGCGTTTAAGTCATACAGGCGATTTTTAAGGAATATTTGTAGTTTGTAAAAATCGACACTGAAACTTTTCTGCTGAAAACCAGACAATGGATTCCTATGGAAGGAAATACAAGTTACTGGTAAGTACGGTTAGAATTACTTTTCAGGGTCAGTGCTGGGCTAAAAGATGCAGCACTGGGTTCTCTCCTGATAACAGGTGAGTAAATCGGAATTCGTAGTTCGGCTGATTTTAGAGGAATATTATAAAGTTCCAAAACTCCACACTTAGAAGAATTTCCAAGTGAAACCAGTCAATGTTAGCCTATGGAAGGAAATTCAAGTTACTGGTAAGTACGGTTAAAATTACTTTAAAGGATCAGTACTGGACTCAAAGATGCAGCACTGAGGTCTCTCCTGATAACAGGTGAGTAAATCGGAATCCGTAGTTCTGCTGATTTTAGAGGAATATTTGTAAGTTTCAAAAATCGACACTTTGAAACTTTTTCAGCAAAAAGCAGGCAATGATATCCTATGGAAGGAAATTCAAGTTACTAGTAAGTACAGTTAAAATTACTTTTCAGGATCAGTACTGGGCTCAAAGATGCAGCACTGACGTCTCTCCTGATAACAGGTGAGTAAATCGGAATTCGTAGTTCGGCTGATTTTAGAGGAATATTATAAAGTTCCAAAACTCCACACTTAGAAGAATTTCCAAGTGAAACCAGTCAATGTTAGCCTATGGAAGGAAATTCAAGTTACAGGTAAGTACGGTTAAAATTACTTTTCAGGATCAGTACTGGGCTCAAAGATGCAGCACTGAGGTCTCTCCTGATTACAGGTGAGTAAATCGGAATTCGTAGTTCGGCTGATTTTAGAGGAATATTATAAAGTTCCAAAACTCCACACTTAGAAGAATTTCTAAGTGAAACCAGTCAATGATATCCTATGGAAGGAAATTCAAGTTACTGGTAAGTACGGTTAAAATTACTTTTCAGGATCAGTACTGGGCTCAAAGATGCAGCACTGAGGTCTCTCCTGATAACAGGTGAGTAAATCGGAATTCGTAGTTCGGCTGATTTTAGAGGAATTTTTGCGCAATGGTGAAGGAAGGGGGTGGGGCCTGAGGTGACATGTCTGCAAACACACCCTGTGGCGCATTTTAAGTTGGAGAATTAATTCCTCCTCAATCCCGAGGGTCCCTGGGGTCCAACTAGCCCACCCTGTACCTCCAGTATGCGCCAGGGAGCTGCGTTGCAGAGAGGTGTTCAGAGGCCACGCCCCTTTTTACACCTCTCTGCAATGCAGCTCTGTGGCGCTTACTGGACGTACCTGATGGGCTAGTTGTCCCCCAGGGACCCTCAGGATTGAAGGGGATTTAATTCCCCATCTTAAAACGCGCCACGGGGCCTGTTTGCAGACATGTCACCTCAGGCCCCACCCCCTTCCTTCACCATTGCGCAAAAATTCCTCTAAAATCAGCCGAACTACGAATTCCGATTTACTCACCTGTTATCAGGAGAGACCTCAGTGCTGCATCTTTGAGCCCAGTACTGATCCTGAAAAGTAATTTTAACCGTACTTACCAGTAACTTGAATTTTTTTCTGCCCAGGGGGTCCTTGTGGGACCCCCTGAGCAGACTAGGGGGTCAGGGTGTTTCTGCCCAGGGGGTCCTTGTGGGACCCCCTGAGCAGACTAGGGGGTCAGGGTGTTTCTACCCTGCCCCCTTTGTGCGTTTTGCGCACTTGTTTCTCTGCCTCGGTTCTACCGAGGGACAAAATGGCTGCCAACACTTCCTGATTTGGAGTGTTGACAGCCAATTAGCATGCAGCTCGTGATCGGGAGGGTACGCGGACCCTACGCGGCCATAGATGTATATGTGATTTTACTTTTGATTTTCTCAGCAACTACTGAACGGATTTACACCATTTAACAAAAGGGTTCTTTCTGAACCAAGAACTACCTCTTTGCCAAATTTGGTGTAATTCCGTTCAGCAGTTCAGGCTGTAGCCGTGGCTAAAGTTTCCTATGGGAAAATGAATGGGGAAAACACGTTTTGGGACCCCCCTTTTTTCTCGGCCCCCGCTTGACGAATCACCCCGAAACTTTCAGGGTAGGAGCGGACCAGAGCGGGCCATAAAGTTTGAAAATTTCACGAAGATTCATCAACCGACGCAAGCGTTATTTCAAATAGAATGTTGCGGATTTTCTATGGAAATTAGGTCCTAACTATAACTATCTACTGGCGGCCGCCAGTAGATAATATATATATATATATATATATATATTACCTACTGGCGGTCGCCAGTAGGTAGTTATAGTTAGGACCTTGTTTCTATTCAAAAAGCGTTTTTTCTTTTGCCCGTATCTTTGGCGCCGTTTGACGAATCTTCACGAAATTTTCAAAACTAATGGCCCGTTCTGGTCAGCTCCTGTCTTGAAAGTTTCAGGGTGATTCGTCAAGCGGGGGCCAAGAAAAATGGGGGTTCCAAAATGCGTTTTCCCCATGTTAATTTCTATGGGAAACCTTAGACACGGCTACAGCCCGAACTGCTGAACAGAATTGCACCAAAGTTGGCAAAAAGGTAGCTCTTGGTTCAGAAAGCACTCTTTTTTTTAAATGGTGTAAATCCGTTCAGTAGTTGCTGAGAAATTCAAGAAATATAAATATCGATATCTGAGCACCAAGGAGGAGACGCGACTCCTCCCGAGCACGAGCTTCACTCTGATTGGCTGCCAACACTCCAAACCAGGAAGTGTTGGCAGCCATCTTGTGACTCGGTAACTGAAAGAAAAGGGGGCAGGGTAGAAACACCCTGACCCCCTCGGCCTGCTCAGGGGGTCCCACAAGGACCCCCAGGCCCAAAAAAAGCATTTAAAAATAAAAAAAAGTCAGAATTCGGAATTCGGATGAGAAAATAAAAAAAAATGAAGCGCGGCCTCACACGCTTCGTTATCTGTAAGCCCCCGGGTGGGCCAGGTCCCAGGGGCAATCACTAATTAATTTGCAGGGGCCCATGGGGGCCCCCACAGCCCCGGGGACCGCCACCTCCCGGGGCTTAGGTAATTGTATGCGGGGGCACGCAGCCCCCCCGCAGCCCCACTGACCGCCATCTCCCCAGGGCTTGATGAACAAATGCGTGGGGGGGGTCCCAACCCCCCCATGCTGCCCCAGGGACCGCCACCTCCCCGGGGCATTTGTAATTATGAGGCGGGGGCCTCGCTGGCCCCCCAAGCCCTGGGGAGTGCCACCTCCCCAGGGCTTACAATAATTATAAGCGGGGGGCCTCGCAGGCCCCCCCAAGCCCTGGGGACCCCCACCACCCTGGGGCTTCCTTCAATAATTAGGGGGGCCTCGCGGGCCCCCCCAAGCCCTGGGGACCACCACCTCCCTGGGGCTATGCAAATTTATGGAGGGGGGCCACGCGGCCCCCCTCCTGGAGCCCTAGATGGCCCTGAGGACTGCCACCCCCCAGGGCTGGCTCCTGCAATGTCCCGGGATGCCCACCCCCGGGACATTGCTGTTTGCTATGTCAGGGCGGGAGCACGGCTCCCGCCCTGTCATAGCAAACTCTGCTTTGCTTTTTGGACGCGAGAGCAGGAAACCTGCTCTCGCTTCCAAAAAGCAAAGCAGATTGCTTTTGGACAAACGGAGGTGCATGTTAGCAGCTCCCCTTGCCCAAAAGCAATGCCGGCTCCTGCAGGAGGTGGGGAGCCGGCAGAGACATTGGGGGCATTGGGGCTCCCCCCACGGTCCCCAACTTGCGGCCTGGGCCGGGGGGATGGGGTCCCCGGGGCCAGAAGTGGCCCGGGAGTGGGCCACTCGGCCCCATCCTTTTTAATTAATTTTTTTATTTAAAAAAAAAAAAACGGAAGGACAGGCCCCGGGGGGTGAGGTCTCCGGGGCCAAAAGTGGCCCAGGGAAGGCGGGCCATGGGGCTCCCCTCCCCTATAACTTAACATTTTTAAAAGAAGGCAATGGCCCGGGGGATGGGGTCCCCGGGGCAAAATCGGCCTCAGGAGGGGGCCGCGTGGCCCCCTTCCCGTTTTTTTTTATAAAAAAAATGTTGCAGGCCATGGGGGATGGGGTTCCCAGGGCCCAAAAAATGATTGAAAGAAGGGGGCCACATAGCCCCCCTTCTAACAATTTTTTTTTAAAAATCCGGCATCTCGCCAGAGGCCCCGCCCCCTCCCTGCACCACTCTGCAAATGCACCCCCTGGTGCGTTCTAAGTTGGAGAATTAAGTCCCCTTGAATACTGAGGGTCCCTGGGGGCCAACTAGCCCACCAGGTACCTCCAGTAAGTGCCACACAGCTGGATTGCAGAGAGGTGGTACGAGGCCACGCCCCTTTTTACGGATGTATGACGCTACATAGTGCACCATCCCAACGCGTGCTTTTACCACGTGTCTATTACATCGCACAGTCACCAGCCTCGCCAACTTTAACATCGCATGGCGCCTCAACGCCAATGGGTTTATTCCTATTGGCAGACCACAAAATCGCAGACTACAAAATCGCGCGCAAATACACCGCCTCTACCCCTTGTCCCCCACGCCCCCCCCGCCGTCCCCACGACGCTAATTCTTCCTTTTTATTGTTCCTAATTGTAAATTTTTTTAAATGTAATTTGTGTTACTAAATAGTGCTAGTAACATTTGAAAAGAACGGGCGCGAGGGCACGCAGAGAACCGGATGTTGACCTGGCAGTGAGTAATGATGCCCTTCAAGGCTCTAAGTCATCCTGGGCTTCTCGGTATGCGAGTCTTGCTGTTCATTTAATATGTTTTTGGCTGCTATTCGGAGCACTGTTTGGTGCTCAACAGAACCTCGGCTTCACTAGTAGCGCACCAGGCTCTCAAGACTCTGGATCATAGAATAAGATAAAAAGAAAGGAATGTAATCTCGGCTGTCATTAGATATCACTGGGTCTGACGTCAGCTTCCTATTCCCTTGTCAATGAACCCACACACAGTGTTGAATCAGAAGACATGTCATTCAAAGCTTCCCAATACCTATAGAATGGGTTTGACCTCTTTTTATGTGCTTGAGCATGGCATAGATTGCTTTAGTGTATACGTTTAAATTCAAAAGAGAATGCTGCATCAATATCACCTCAAGCATAGTTAATGTTTTTTCAATAATTTATTGCACATTCAGTTTCATGTCATGTCCTGTGACGGTGTTAAGCAAAACTTGCAGAGCTCTACAGTCATGTGTGCTCGCATTCTTGGGGATGAGGTCTATCACAGTCGTGCAAGCAGCAAAGAAAACATGAACCGTACTCCCCTATGTGGAATGAGAAACCTCTTCCTCCGGGATGGGCTCAGGGGCGCCGAATTTATGAATGGAACAGTGTAGAAATCGCAGCTACAGCCTTAGTTTTTCGATTGGCACAGCATGGAATATTTGATAGTGTGGCTGCCACACAGATTAAAGATTTCTCTTACATAACAGTACTTTGTTAACAAGGAGGTAACGTGGCCGAGCGGGCTAAGGCGCTGGATTTAGGCTCCAGTTTCTCTGGAGGCATGGGTTCGGATCCCATCCCTGCCAAATATTTTAAAAATAGTTTAAGCATTATGCAAATTCTTTGCATATGTTTAGTTTGATAGTAAAATACATACCTCTTTGTGAAAAGGAGGCCGTTTCGTTTTCTCTTTAATTAATTTTACAGCTTAAATGAGCTATAGAAAACATGATCAAAGGATTTAGGGCCAAGTTCGCAACATCCCATGGTAAAATGGAAATTTCAAATAATCCAAACATTGCACTTGCATTTCCTGGGAAGACGCACATGCAACAATTATTAATAAGTGTGTTTGTTAACCATCATGCATCCACCCACCCTTTCACCCATCCACCCACCATTCATCCATCATTTATCCACCCACGCTTTCATTCATCCATCCACCCCTCATCCATCATTCATCCACACACCCTTCCACCCATCCATCCACCCCTCATGCATCCATCCACCGTTTCATCCATCCACCCATCATTCATCCACACACGCTTTCATCCATCCATCCAGCCATCATTCATCCACCCACGCTTTCATTCATCCATCCACCCATCATTCATCTATCATTCATCCACACACACTTCCACCCATCCATCCACCCCTCATGCATCCATCCACCGTTTCATCCATCCATCATTCATCCACCCACGATTTCATTCATCCATCCATCCCTCATGCATCCACCCATGCTTTCATTCAGCCATCCACCCCTCATGCATCCATCCACCGTTTCATCCATCTGTTTACCGAAGTGCCGTCATTTTTGTGTGCCCAACATCGCTAATTCACATCGCCATAACATACCGCCCTTCCATCCATCCATCCACCCCTCATGCATCCATCCACCCATCATTCATCCACCCACGCTTCCATTCATCCATCTTCCCCTCATGCATCCACCCACGCTTTCATTCATCCATCCACCCATCATTCATCCATCATTCATCCACACACCCTTTCATCCATCCACCCACCATTCATCCATCATTCATCCACCCACACTTTCATTCATCCATCCACCCATCATTCATCCATCATTCATCCACACACCCTTCCACCCATCCATCCACCCCTCATGCATCCATCCACCGTTTCATCCATCCATCATTCATCCACCCACGCTTTCATTCATCCATCCACCCCTCATGCATCCACCCATGCTTTCATTCATCCATCCACCCCTCATGCATCCACCCACGCTTTCATAGCATTACATAGCCGTCACTTTTGTGTGAATTTCCGTTATGCCAAACATCGCTAATTCACATTACATGTCTGTTGCCGTCACTTTTGTGCGCCCATTGGTGACACAATCTGACAGTCATTTATTTTATTTTTTGTTAACTGTAAAGAGCGCTGCTACATCCACCCATCATTCATCCATCATTCATCCACACACCCTTTCATCCATCCACCCACCATTCATCCATCCACCATTCATCCATCCATCATTCATCCACCCACGCTTTCATTCATCCTCCATCATTCATCCATCCATCATTCATCCACCCACGCTTTCATTCATCCATCCACCCCTCATGCATCCACCCACGCTTTCATTCATCCATCCACCCCTCATGCATCCACCCACGCTTTCATAGCATTACATAGCCGTCACTTTTGTGTGACTTTCCGTTATGCCAAACATCGCTAATTCACATTACATGTCTGTAGCCGTCACTTTTGTGCGCCCATTGGTGACACAATCTGACACTGACATTATTTTATTTTTTGTTAGCTGTAAAGAGCGCTGCTAAATTATTTTGAAATGCAGAGTATACTTTCATATTTGGACTGTGGCTGCATTTTTAAAGATCATTTTTCACATTGCATGTATGTTTACCGAACATCGCAGAGCGCTGCTAAATTATTTAGAAATGCAGAGTATTTACCGAACATCGCAGTAACGTTTACATCTTAAAGTTGCCATCTCAGTAACTTTTACTTTCATATTTGGACTGTGGCTGCATTTTTAAAGAAAATTTCTCACATTGCATGTATGTTTACCGAACATCGCAGAGCGCTGCTAAATTATTTAGAAATGCAGAGTATTTACCGAACATCGCAGTAACGTTTACATCTTAAAGTTGCCATCGCAGTAACGTTTACATCGTAAAGTTGCGTTTTGCTGGCTCACGTTGTTATGACTTACGATGTAAACGTTTAAGCGTTGCAGTGCTTTACGGTGTAAAAGTTAATGCGATGTTGTGTTTGCGTTGCAATGTCCTCGCGAAGTATTCAATTCGTTGCGATGGGTGTCTCCCCTTTTTACACCACTCTGCAAATGCGCCTCTTGGCGCACTGTTGGTGGGGCGACGAGGTCCTCTTGTGGCCTGAGGACCTCAGGACACAAGTGGACTTCATCCCCCGAGCAGCAGTGTGCCAAGAGTCGCGTTTGCGTAGTGGTGTAAAAAGGGTGCATGGCCTCGGACCACTCTCAGCAATCCAGGTGTGTGGGACTTACTGGAGGTACCTGGTGGGCTAGTTGGCCCCCAGGCACCCTCAGTATTCAAGGGGACTTAATCCCCCAATTTAGAACGCGCCAGGAGGGGCGTTTGCAGAGTGGTGGAGAAAGGGGGCGTGGTCTGTGTCCAGCTTTCAGCAATCCCACTATCTGGAACATACTGGAGGTAATAGGTAGGCTAGTTGGCCCCTAAGGGCCCCCAGCAGCGAAGGGGACTTTAATCCCCATCCAAGAGCGCGCCAGGAAGTGCGTTTGCAGAGTGGTGGGGAAAGGGGGCGTGGCCTGCTATGACAACTAAGCAATCCTGCTGTGTGGGACTTACTGGAGGTAATAGGAAGAGTAGCTGGCCCCCAAGGATGTCCTTGGGGCCAACTACCCCTCTTGTTACCTCCAGTAAGTCCCACACAGTGGGTTTGCTAAGACGTCTTCGGAGGCCATGCCCCCCTTTCTCCACCACTCTGCAAACGCGCCTCCTGGCAGACTGCGGGATGGGGATGAAGTCCAGTTCACTCCTGAGGGACTTTGGGGGCCAAGAAGCCCTCCTGGTACCTCCTGTAAGTCCTACACAGCGGAATTCCTGAGCGCTGGTCGGAGGCCCAGCACCCTTTCTCCACCACTCTGCAAACGCAACTACTATTTAAAGAAGTGTTTGCAATGTAATAGATTTCGCATTTGCGAGAGTTAGAGCTATTGGCGATGTAAATGTAAAAGATTTTTAATAATGTTTTTCGGAGTGGAGTGGATGTATGTTGTGTGTAGTGGAATTATGCGGTAAGTTGTGTAGTGAAATGATGTGGATAGAAAGTATGTGGTATTTATTTGATAGGAATTGTGTAGAGTGGGATTATGTGTTATTGAGAGTAATTATGTGGTATGCTAGTCTGTGTTGTAGAGTGGTAACCTCAGGTTTAGTCTTCGTCGTTTCCATAGAAGCTAAACTATGAACTCAATGAGACAAAAAAAAGAAGGAATCACTGATGAGCACTTCTGGACCTAGTCAGAGGTATGAGCAGGGCCACTGGAATTATGCAACAGTTTGGCTGCACCGACTTTCGCACAATTACACATTTTCCGCATTAGCCACATAATCCATCATCTGCTCCCTAATCTGCAGATTTGAACAAAAAAGCCTTGTTTCTAGCTCAAACGGCTCAAACGTTACTAAAAATGCAGCAACAAGTGTTACAGCGTGGTGTAAGGCACTTTGCAAACCTAGAATGGTCACCTGTTACTTATTGCTGAATGTGGGTGTTAAATTGGTACTAATGGTGTGCAAACCACTCTTGCTTCCTTCTGCGCCTTTCTTGCCTCTTTCTGCATTTCTGTTGCTTCTTTCTACAAATTTCTTTCTTTGCTGCACTTCTCTTGCCTCTTTCTGCAAATTTCTTCTACTTTCTGTACCTCTCTTGCCTCTTTCTTCACCTCTGTTGCCTCTTTCTGTACCTCATTTGCTTCTGTCTGTACCCCTCTTGCCTCTTTCTGCACCCTTCTTCCCTCATTCTGCACCTCTGTTGCCTTTCTGTGTACCCCTCTTACGTCTTTCTGTACCCCTTTTGCCTCTTTCTGCACCTCTGTTCCTTCTTTCTGCACTTCTTTTGTTTCTTTCTGCACCTGTCTTGCTTCTTTCTGCACCCCTCTTGCCTCTCTCTCCACCCCTCTTCCCTCTTTCTGCACTTCTGTTGCTTCTTTCTGCACTTAGCCTGCTTCTTTCTACACCTCACTTGCCTCTTTCTGCACCTCTCTTGCCTCTTTCTGCAGGTCTCTTGCCTCCTTCTGCACTTCACTTGCCTCTTTCTGTAACTCTCTTGCCTCTTTCTGCACCTCATTTGCTTCTTTCTGCACCCCTTTTGTAGAAGAGTAGGATCTGCTTCACATGGGTACCCCCACTTTTTGCTGATGCTTCACTGTTTTTCGACCTTAGTCTGGCTGGGGCCCTGCTAATCAGAACCCCAGCCTAGCTGCTTCCTCTCTAAAATGGTTTCCATGTGCCTTAGGCACATCACTGATTGGAATCTGGAGTGCCCTTATAAGTCCCTAGTATATGGTATACTAAGTACCCAGGGCATAGGTACCTCAGAGGCCTACCAGGGGCTGCAGCATGTATTGTGCCACCCCTGGAAGGCCATCCAAACTGACACCACAGGTCTGCTACTGCAGCCTGGGTAAGGTGGTGCATGCACTCCTTACTGTGATATAGGTTACCTATATCACTATATACATACACACATATAAACCTATAAGTCACTCCTATGGCAGGCCTTATCAATCCTGAAGGCAGAGTGCGTGGTTCCTATGTGAGAGGGTGCCCCTGCATGAGCAGGGCCCCTCTGCAGCATTCGGAGACCCTTCTCTGATGCTGTTTGTAGTGCAGCCTGACCATATACTCTTAAGCGCATTATAACCTCGTGTTAAATGCTAACTTTGGAATGGCTGCACCGAAACATGTTGTGTTTGGTGTCAAACATCTTGGAATACTACCCCCGCCAATTCTGGCGGCGGGAGTAGCATTCCACCCTTCTAGAGGGAGAGACATGTTAACCCTGGCCTGGCCGGTAACTTCTTTCTAAAGCCCTGGCATCACAAAATGGATGCTGCTGCCACAGACACAAGTCTGGCCTCCTGCTGCTGGACGAAACTCCGGCAGGGGAGGCCTGGACAATAGGGTTCCTGTCCCAGGGAGGTGTGACCACCTCCCCAGACAGGATAGTGTGTATTGGGGCTGGGCGGGAGCACTTTCGGGTGCTTTGAAGTCCTGCACTGGGGCACACTTGGTGTCCCTGTGCATACCCCAGTTCAAACCGGATCAGGGGCTTGCAGCCCCTGCTTTGGCGCGAACTGGACAAAGGGAAAGGGGTGTAGCCACCCTCTGCCCTGACCCACCCATAGGTGGGGCCACAGAGTAGTCCAACCCCTAAACTTAGTATAAGTATAGGAACCCAGTCCTTAGGACTTTAGATTATCCCTGGACAAAACTCTGACACAGAATCCTGGACCTTCGACGCTCTACTAAAAGATTAGAGGACAGAAGAATCTCCCTTGGGGTCAAGGAGTGACTCCCCTGCTTGGCAGGCACCAAAGAAGCAATTGTCCGGTCTGCATCGCCTAAGCTCCCGTTGGACGCCGAAGTCTTTGCATCACCAGAGGTGGATTTCCAGACTTCTCCGAGGATACCCTGAGATCCCAGCAAAGCTGAGGCCCGTAGCTGTCGTGGGTAATGTGGAACCATGACCCCTGGACACTGCATGCATTTGCTAGTGCATCCTCTTCTGGGTCTCCCACGAAGTCGTGCTTTGGGCTCCGAGTAGCCCTAGCTTCCAGCACCAACTGCACCGAAGATCACTGGCCTCCACTCCACAAGTGTCCTGTGAGCCAGCTCCACGTGCACCATCTCGAGGCTCCTTCGCGGTCGCTAGCCCGTTGGCTAGTAGCCCTTCACGAAGGCCAATCCTTTTCTTCTTGGGCTCCCTGGTTGCTCCAGACTTGCCCTCACTTACCCTTGCTGGGTGAGTTCCTCAGACCTTGCTGGTCTTCATCATCGTCAATCTTTATCTACATTGAGACTTGCCGTTGCCAATGCTTGTTGGGTCCAATCCGGTCGCCGACACCTCAACACTCGACAAACATTGTGTACCAGCCCGAATCCTGCTCCTGGTTGCCGACAACGCCTCCTGGACCTCGTGGCTGAAGAGTCAAGATGACTGTCAACCTACCTGAAGCACTCGACATCGGTGGGCATCTACTCATCACCTTCCTGGTCACTGGCTAGTGACCCAGACTCTGTCCCCTCTGCTTTCAGGTTCTTCAGATCTCCGATCCACTTTTGGATCCTCCCGGACACTTTCCACTTGGTCGCCAGCAGCACTTTGCAGCAGATCGCCATTCAAATCGACGACGAAACCCGACCCCGAAAGGCACCTATGCACCCGGCTTCCCTGGGTGAGGTAACAAGAGTACTCCGGTGCTCCCGTGGGTAGAGACTCTAGAACGACCTAGTTCTCAAAGGGTTTGCTCCAAGTCCTTCTTTAAGTGTCACTTTTCTTTAATTTCCAAACCGCGACTTTCTCCATAGAAGTTAACGGCGTTTCGCGGCTGTGTATTTACACTGCACGCGTCCCCCGTGGGTCCCCTGTGTCACTACCTTGGGTGGTTCCTTGTGGTCCAAGCACTTCCAGAGGCTCTAGGCCTAGTGTCTAGCTCAGTCGTGGTTCTTATACCACTTTATTGGTATATGGTTTGGTACGCCCCTAGGGCCCAAACGTGTATTTGTGCTATTACTGTGTTTAAATAACTTATAACTTATGTACTTGAACTCTAGCCTCATAAAGAGACTAGAGGGGTGTGTTTAGCAATAAATACATATATTTTGAATATATACCTAGTGTGGTGCTCTTTCATTTTATCACTCAAGAGATTATAGACTGGTAAAACAAGCTGCTTTACATTCCTTCAAGACTTAGCCTGAAGGCTGCTCTCCATAGCTACCACTAGGATAGCTTTCAATAAGGTTGTCTTTAACCTATCTCCAATAAGGGGTTGTTTGGACTGGTGCAAGGTGCCCACTATAATTAGTGGACAGCATATGCCAGGACAACTTCTCACACCTTTTGCCTGTTTCTGCACCCTTCTTCCCTCTTTGTGCAACTCTCTTGCCTCTTTCTACACCTCTCTTCCCTCTTTCTGCACCACTCTTGCCTCTTTCTGTACCTCTGTTACTTCTTTCTTCACCTGTCTTGTCTCTTTCTGCATCTTTCTTGCCTCTTTCAGCATCTCTGTTGCTTCTTTCTGCAGTTCTCTTCCTCTTTCTGCACCCCTCTTTCCGTACCCCTCTTGCCTCTTTGAGTACCCCTCCTACCCCTTTCTGCACCCCTCTTGCCTCTTTTTCCACCTCTGTTGGTTCTTTCTGCACCTCTTTTGGTTCGTTCTGTACTTCACTTGCCTCTTTCTGTACCCCTCTTGCCTCTTTCTGCACCTCTGTTGGTTCTTTCTGCACTGCTCATGCTTCTTCCTGCACCTCTTTTCCAAATTTCTGCATCCCTCTTACCTTTTTCTGCACCCATCTTCCCTCTTTCTGTACCTCTCTTGCCTTAGTCTTCCCACCTGTTCCCTCTTTCTGTACCCCTTTTGCCTGTTTCTGCAACTCTCTTGCCTCTTTCTGCAGTTCTCTTGCCTCCTTCTGCACCTCACTTGCCTCTTTTTGCACCTCTGTTGGTTCTTTTGCACTGCTCTTTCTTCTTTCTGTCCCTCTCTTGCAAATTTCTGCAGCCCTCTTGCCTCTTTCTGCACCCCTTTTACCTGTTTATGCACCTCTCTTGCCTCTGTCTGCACCTCTGTTCCCTCTTTCTGTACCTCTTTTGCCTGTTTCTGCAACTCTCTTGCCTCTTTCTGCAGTTCTCTTGACTTCTTCTGCACCTCTGTTGCTTCTTTATGCACTTCCCATGCTTCTTTCTGCACCTGTCTTGCTTCTTTCTGTACCCCTGTTGCCTCTTTCTGCACTCGCCTTCCCTCTTTCTGTACCTTTCTTGCCTGTTTCTGCACCTCACTTGCCTCTTTCTGCACTTCTCTTGCTTCTTTCTACACCTCTGTTGCTTCTTTCAGCAATTCTCTTGACTCTTTCTGCACTTCTCTTGCCTGTTTCTGCACCTCTCTTGCCTCTTTCTGCACCTCTCTTGCATCCTTCTGCACCCCACTTACTTCTTTCTGCACCCCTGCTGCCTCTTTCTGCACCCCTCTTCCCTCTTTCTGCAACTTTCTTGCCTCTTTCTATACTTCTCTTCCCTCTTTCTGCACTTCTCTTGCCTCTTTCTGTACCCTTCGTGCCTCTTTCAGCACCTCTGTTGCTTCTTTCTGCACTTCTCTTCCTTCTTTCTGCACCCCTCGTGCCTCCTTCTGCACCTCTGTTGCTTCTTTCTGCACTTCTCTTCCTTCTTTCTGCACCCCTTGTGCATCCTTCTGCACCTCTGTTGCTTCTTTCTGCACTTCTCTTGCCTCTTTCTGCATCCCTCTTGCCTCTTTGAGTACCTCTTTTGCTTCTTTCTGCACTTCTCTCTCCTCTTTCTGCACCCCTCTTGCCTCTTTCTGCACCTCTGTTGCTTCTTTCTGCACTTCTATTGCCTCTTTCTGCAACTTTCTTGGTTCTTTATGCATCTCACTTGCCTCCTTCTGCACCTCGGATGCTTCTTTCTGCACTTCTCTTGCCTCTTTCTGCACCCTTCGTGCCTCTTTCAGCACCTCTGTTGCTTCTTTCTGCACTTCTCTTCCTTCTTTCTGCACCCCTCGTGCCTCCTTCTGCACCTCTGTTGCTTCTTTCTGCACTTCTCTTCCTTCTTTCTGCACCCCTTGTGCCTCCTTCTGCACCTCTGTTGCTTCTTTCTGCACTTCTCTTGCCTCTTTCTGCATCCCTTTTGCCTCTTTGAGTACTTCTTTTGCTTCTTTCTGCACTTCTCTCTCCTCTTTCTGCACCCCTCTTGCCTCTTTCTGCACCTCTGTTGCTTCTTTCTGCACTTCTATTGCCTCTTTCTGCACCTCTCTTGGTTCTTTCTGCACCTCACTTGCCTCTTTCAGCACCTCTGTTGCTTTTTTCTGTACCTCACTTGCCTCTTTCTGCACTTCTCTTGCTTCTTTCTACACCTCTGTTGCTTCTTTCAGCAATTCTCTTGCCTCTTTCTGCACTTCTCTTCCTTCTTTCTGCACACCTCTTGCCTCTTTCTGTACCTCTCTTGCCTCTTTGTGCACCTCTCCTACCTCTTTCTGCACCCCTCTTGCCTCTTTTTACACCTCTGTTGGTTCTTTCTGCACTGCTCTTGCTTCTTTCTACACCTCACTTGCCTCTCTCTGCACTTCTCTTGCTTCTTTCTACACCTCTGTTGCTTCTTTCAGCAACTCTCTTGCCTATTTCTGTACTTCTCTTGCTTGTTTCTGCACCTCTCTTGCATCTTTCTGCACCTTTGTTGCCTCTTTCTGCACTTCACTTGCTTCTTTCTGCACCTCTCTTGCCTCTTTCGGCACCTCTGTTGCTTCTTTCTGCACCCCTCTTGCCTCTTTCTGCACCCCTCTTCCCTCTTTGTGCAACTCTCTTGCCTCTTTCTACACCTCTCTTCCCTCTTTCTGCACCACTCTTTCCTCTTTCTGTACCTCTGTTGCTTCTTTCTGCACTTCTCTTCCCTCTTTCTGCACCCTTCGTGCCACTTTCAGCACCTCTGTTGCTTCTTTCTGCACTTCTCCTCCTTCTTTCTGCACCCCTCGTGCCTGCTTCTGCACCTCTGTTGCTTCTTTCTGCACTTCTCTTGGTTCTTTCTGCACTGCTCTTGCCTCTTTCTGCATCCCTCTTGCATGTTTGAGCACCTCTTTTGCTTTTTTCTGCACTTCTCTCTCCACTTTCTGCACCCCTCTTGCCTCTTTCTGCACCTCTGTTGCTTCTTTCTGCGCTTCTATTACCTCTTTCTGCACCTCTCTTGCTTTTTTCTGCACCTCACTTGCCTCTTTCAGCACCTCTGTTGCTTTTTTATGCACATCACTTGCCTCTTTCTGCACTTCTCTTGCTTCTTTCTACACCTCTGTTGCTTCTTTCAGCAGTTCTCTTGCCTCTTTCTGCGCTTCCCTTCCTTCTTTCTGCACACCTCTTGCCTCTTTATGTACCTCTCTTGCCTCTTTGTGCACCTCTCCCACCTCTTTCTGCACCCTCTTGCCTCTTTTTGCACCTCTGTTGGTTCTTTCTGCACTTCTCTTGCTTCTTTCTACACCTCTGTTGCTTCTTTCAGCAATTCTCTTGACTCTTTCTGCACTTCTCTTGCCTGTTTCTGCACCTCTCTTGCCTCTTTCTGCACCTCTCTTGCGTCCTGCTGCACCTTACTTACTTCTTTCTGCACCCTGTTGCTTCTTTCTGCACTTCTCTTGCCTCTTTCTGCACCCTTCGTGATGCTTTCAGCACCTCTGTTGCTTCTTTCTGCACTTCTCTTCCTTCTTTCTGCACCTCTCATACCTCCTTCTGCACCTCTGTTGCTTCTTTCTGTACTTCTCTTGGTTCTTTTTGCACTGATCTGGCCTCTTTCTGCATCCCTCTTGCCTCTTTGAGCACCTCTTTTGCTTCTTTCTGCACTTCCCTCTCCTATTTCTGCACCCCTCTTGCCTCTTTCTGCACCTCTTTTGCTTCTTTCTGCACTTCTATTGCCTCTTTCTGCACCTCTCTTGGTTCTTTCTGCACCTCACTTGCCTCTTTCAGCACCTCTGTTGCTTTTTTCTGCACCTCACCTGCCTCTTTCTGCACTTCTCTTGCTTCTTTCTACACCTCTGTTGCTTTTTTCAGCAATTCCCTTGCCTCTTTCTGCGCTTCTCTTCCTTCTTTCTGTACACCTCTTGCCTCTTTCTGTACCGCTCTTGCCTCTTTGTGCACCTCTCCTACCTCTTTGTGCACCCCTCTTGCCTCTTTTTTCACCTCTGTTGGTTCTTTCTGCAACCCTGTTGCCTCTTTCTACACCCCTCCTCCCTCTTTGTGCAACTCTCTTGCCTCTTTCTATACGTTTCTTCCCTCTTTCTGCACCACTATTGCCTCTTTCTGTACCTCTCTTGCTTCTTTCTGCACTTCTCTTGCCTCTTTCTGCACCCTTCGTGCCTCTTTCAGCACCTCTGTTGCTTCTTTCTGCACTTCTCTTCCTTCTTTCTGCACCCCTCGTGCCTCCTTCTGCACCTCTGTTGCTTCTTTCTGCACTTCTCTTCCTTCTTTCTGCACCCCTTGTGCCTCCTTCTGCACCTCTGTTGCTTCTTTCTGCACTTCTCTTGCCTCTTTCTGCATCCCTTTTGCCTCTTTGAGTACCTCTTTTGCTTCTTTCTGCACTTCTCTCTCCTCTTTCTGCACCCCTCTTGCCTATTTCTGCACTTCTGTTGCTTCTTTCTGCACTTCTATTGCCTCTTTATGCACCTCTCTTGATTCTTTCTGCACCTCACTTGCCTCTTTCAGCACCCCTGTTGCTTTTTTCTGTACCTCACTTGCCTCTTTCTGCACATCTCTTGCTTCTTTCTATACCTCTGTTGCTTCTTTCAGCAATTCTCTTGCCTCTTTCTGCACTTCTCTTCCTTCTTTCTGCACACCTCTTGCCTCTTTCTGTACCTCTCTTGCCTCTTTGTGCACCTCTCCTACCTGTTTCTGCACCCCTCTTGCCTCTTTTTACACCTCTGTTGGTTCTTTCTGCACTGCTCTTGCTTCTTTCTACACCTCACTTGCCTCTCTCTGCACTTCTCTTGCTTCTTTCTACACCTCTGTTGCTTCTTTCAGCAACTCTCTTGCCTATTTCTGCACTTTTCTTGCTTGTTTCTGCACCTCTCTTGCATCTTTCTGCACCTCTGTTGCCTCTTTCTGCACTTCACTTGCTTCTTTCTGCACCTCTCTTGCCTCTTTCGGCACCTCTGTTGCTTCTTTCTGCACCGCTCTTGCCTCTTTCTGCACCCCTCTTCCCTCTTTGTGCAACTCTCTTGCCTCTTTCTACACCTCTCTTCCCTCTTTCTGCACCACTCTTTCCTCTTTCTGTACCTCTGTTGCTTCTTTCTGCACTTCTCTTCCCTCTTTCTGCACCCTTCGTGCCACTTTCAGCACCTCTGTTGCTTCTTTCTGCACTTCTCCTCCTTCTTTCTGCACCCCTCGTGCCTCCTTCTGCACCTCTGTTGCTTCTTTCTGTACTTCTCTTGGTTCTTTCTGCACTGCTCTTGCCTCTTTCTGCATCCCTCTTGCCTGTTTAAGCACCTCTTTTGCTTTTTTCTGCACTTCTCTCTCCTCTTTCTGCACCCCTCTTGCCTCTTTCTGCACCTCTGTTGCTTCTTTCTGCGCTTCTATTACCTCTTTCTGCACCTCTCTTGCTTTTTTCTGCACCTCACTTGCCTCTTTCAGCACCTCTGTTGCTTTTTTATGCACATCACTTGCCTCTTTCTGCACTTCTCTTGCTTCTTTCTACACCTCTGTTGCTTTTTTCAGCAATTCCCTTGCCTCTTTCTGCGCTTCTCTTCCTTCTTTCTGCACACCTCTTGCCCCTTTATGTACCTCTCTTGCCTCTTTGTGCACCACTCCCACCTCTTTCTGCACCCCTCTTGCCTCTTTTTGCACCTCTGTTGGTTCTTTCTGCACTTCTCTTGCTTCTTTCTATACCTCTGTTGCTTCTTTCAGCAATTTTCTTGACTCTTTCTGCACTTCTCCTGCCTGTTTCTGCACCTCTCTTGCCTCTTTCTGCACCTCTCTTGCGTCCTGCTGCACCTTACTTACTTCTTTCTGCACCCCTGTTGCCTCTTTCTGCACTTCTCTTGCCTCTTTCTGCACCCTTCGTGACACTTTCAGCACCTCTGTTGCTTCTTTCTGCACTTCTCTTCCTTCTTTCTGCACCTCTCATACCTCCTTCTGCACCTCTGTTGCTTCTTTCTGTACTTCTCTTGGTTCTTTTTGCACTGATAGGGCCTCTTTCTGCATCCCTCTTGCCTCTTTGAGCACCTCTTTTGCTTCTTTCTGCACTTCTCTCTCCTATTTCTGCACCCCTCTTGCCTCTTTCTGCACCTCTTTGGCTTCTTTCTGCACTTCTATTGCCTCTTTCTGCACCTCTCTTAGTTCTTTCTGCACCTCACTTGCTTCTTTCAGCACCTCTGTTGCTTCTTTCAGCAATTCCCTTGCCTCTTTCTGCGCTTCTCTTCCTTCTTTCTGCACACCTCTTGCCTCTTTCTATACCTCTCTTCCCTCTTTCTGCACCACTATTGCCTCTTTCTGTACCTCTGTTGCTTCTTTCTGCACTTCTCTTGCCTCTTTCTGCACCCTTCGTGCCTCTTTCAGCACCTCTGTTGCTTCTTTCTGCACTTCTCTTTCTTCTTTCTGCACCCCTCGTGCCTCCTTTTGCATCTCTGTTGCTTCTTTCTGCACTTCTCTTCCTTCGTTCTGCACCCCTCGTGCCTCCTTCTGCACCTCTGTTGCTTCTTTCTACACTTCTCTTGCCTCTTTCTGCATCCCTCTTGCCTCTTTGAGCACCTCTTTTGCTTCTTTCTGCACTTCTCTCTCCTCTTTCTGCACCCCTCTTGCCTCTTTCTGCACCTCTGTTGCTTCTTTCTGCACTTCTATTGCCTCTTTCTTCACCTCTCTTGGTTCTTTCTGCACCTCACTTGCCTCTTTCAGCACCTCTGTTGCTTTTTCTGCACCTCACTTGCCTCTTTCTGCACTTCTCTTGCTTCTTTCTACACCTCTGTTGCTTCTTTCAGCAATTCTCTTGCCTCTTTCTGCACTTCTCTTCCTTCTTTCTGCACACCTCTTGCCTCTTTCTGTACCTCTCTTGCCTCTTTGTACACCTCTCCTACCTCTTTCTGCACCCCTCTTGCCTCTTTTTACACCTCTGTTGGTTCTTTCTGCACTGCTCTTGCTTCTTTCTACACCTCACTTGCCTCTTTCTGCACTTCTCTTGCATCTTTCTGCACCTCTCATACCTCCTTCTGCACCTCTGTTGCTTCTTTCTGTACTTCTCTTGGTTCTTTTTGCACTGATAGGGCCTCTTTCTGCATCCCTCTTGCCTCTTTGAGCACCTCTTTTGCTTCTTTCTGCACTTCTCTCTCCTATTTCTGCACCCCTCTTGCCTCTTTCTGCACCTCTTTTGCTTCTTTCTGCACTTCTATTGCCTCTTTCTGCACCTCTCTTGGTTCTTTCTGCACCTCACTTGCTTCTTTCAGCACCTCTGTTGCTTCTTTCAGCAATTCCCTTGCCTCTTTCTGCGCTTCTCTTCCTTCTTTCTGCACACCTCTTGCCTCTTTCTATACCTCTCTTCCCTCTTTCTGCACCACTATTGCCTCTTTCTGTACCTCTGTTGCTTCTTTCTGCACTTCTCTTGCCTCTTTCTGCACCCTTCGTGCCTCTTTCAGCACCTCTGTTGCTTCTTTCTGCACTTCTCTTTCTTCTTTCTGCACCCCTCGTGCCTCCTTTTGCATCTCTGTTGCTTCTTTCTGCACTTCTCTTCCTTCGTTCTGCACCCCTCGTGCCTCCTTCTGCACCTCTGTTGCTTCTTTCTACACTTCTCTTGCCTCTTTCTGCATCCCTCTTGCCTCTTTGAGCACCTCTTTGCTTCTTTCTGCACTCCTCTCTCCTCTTTCTGCACCCCTCTTGCCTCTTTCTGCACCTCTGTTGCTTCTTTCTGCACTTCTATTGCCTCTTTCTTCACCTCTCTTGGTTCTTTCTGCACCTCACTTGCCTCTTTCAGCACCTCTGTTGCTTTTTCTGCACCTCACTTGCCTCTTTCTGCACTTCTCTTGCTTCTTTCTACACCTCTGTTGCTTCTTTCAGCAATTCTCTTGCCTCTTTCTGCACTTCTCTTCCTTCTTTCTGCACACCTCTTGCCTCTTTCTGTACCTCTCTTGCCTCTTTGTGCACCTCTCCTACCTCTTTCTGCACCCCTCTTGCCTCTTTTTACACCTCTGTTGGTTCTTTCTGCACTGCTCTTGCTTCTTTCTACACCTCACTTGCCTCTTTCTGCACTTCTCTTGCATCTTTCTACACCTCTGTTGCTTCTTTCAGCAACTCACTTGCCTATTTCTGCACTTCTCTTGCTTGTTTCTGCACCTCTCTTGCATCTTTCTGCACCTCTGTTGCCTCTTCTGCACTTTACTGGCTTCTTTCTGCACCTCTCTTGCCTCTTTCGGCACCTCTGTTGCTTCTTTCTGCACCCCTCTTGCCTCTTTATGAACCCCTCTTCCCTCTTTGTGCAACTCTTTTGCCTCTTTCTACACCTCTCTTCCCTCTTTCTGCACCATCCTTTCCTCTTTCTGTACCTCTGTTGCTTCTTTCTGCACTTCTCTTGCCTCTTTCTGCACCCTTCGTGCCACTTTCAGCACCTCTGTTGCTTCTTTCTGCTCTTATCCTCCTTCTTTCTTCACCCCTCGTGCCTCCTTCTGCACCTCTGTTGCTTCTTTCTGCACTTCTCTTGGTTCTTTCTGCACTGCTCTTGCCTCTTTCTGCATCCCTCTTGCCTCTTTGAGCACCTCTTTTGCTTTTTTCTGCACTTCTCTCTCCTCTTTCTGCACCCCTCTTGCCTCTTTCTGGACCTCTGTTGCTTCTTTCTGTGCTTCAATTACCTCTTTCTGCACCTCTCTTGCTTTTTTCTGCACCTCACTTGCCTCTTTCAGCACCTCTGTTGCTTTTTTCTGCACCTCACTTGCCTCTTTCTGCACTTCTCTTGCTTCTTTCTACACCTCTGTTGCTTCTTTCAGCAATTCTCTTGCCTCTTTCTGCGCTTCTCTTCCTTCTTTCTGCACACCTCTTGCCTCTTTCTGAACCTCTCTTGCCTCTTTGTGCACCTCTCCTACCTCTTTCTGCACCCCTCTTGCCTCTTTTTGCACCTCTGTTGGTTCTTTCTGCACTTCTCTTGCTTCTTTCTACACCTCTGTTGCTTCTTTCAGCAATTCTCTTGACTCTTTCTGCACTTCTCTTGCCTGTTTCTGCACCTCTTTCTGCACCTCTCTTGCGTCCTGCTGGACCTCACTTACTTCTTTCTGCACCCCTGTTGCCTCTTTCTGCACTTCTCTTGCCTCTTTCTGCACCCTTCGTGCCACTTTCAGCACCTCTGTTGCTTCTTTCTGCACTTCTCTTCCTTCTTTCTGCACCCCTCATACCTCCTTCTGCACCTCTGTTGCTTCTTTCTGCACTTCTCTTGGTTCTTTCTGCACTGATCTTGCCTCTTTCTGCATCCCTCTTGCCTCTTTGAGCACCTCTTTTGCTTCTTTCTGCACTTCTCTCTCCTATTTCTGCACCCCTCTTGCCTCTTTCTGCACCTCTGTTGCTTCTTTCTGCACCTCACTTGCCTCTTTCAGCACCTCTGTTGCTTTTTTCTGCACCTCACCTGCCTCTTTCTGTACTTCTCTTGCTTCTTTCTACACCTCTGTTGCTTCTTTCAGCAATTCCCTTGCCTCTTTCTGCGCTTCTCTTCCTTCTTTCTGCACACCTCTTGCCTCTTTCTGTACCTCTCTTGCCTCTTTGTGCACCTCTCCTACCTCTTTCTGCACCCCTCTTGCCTCTTTTTTCACCTCTGTTGGTTCTTTCTGTACTGCTCTTGCTTCTTTCTACACCTCACTTGCCTCTTTCTGCAATTCTCCTGCTTCTTTCTACACCTCTGTTGCTTCTTTCAGCAACTCTCTTGCCTCTTTCTGCACTTCTCTTGCTTGTTTCTGTACCTCTCCTGCGTCTTTCTGCACCTCTGTTGCCTCTGTCTGCACTTCAATTGCTTCTTTCTGCACCTCTTTGCCTCTTTCAGCACCTCTGTTGCTTTTTTCTGCACCCCTCTTGCCTCTTTCTGCACCCCTCTTCCCTCTTTGTGCAACTCTCTTGCCTCTTTCTACACCTCTCTTCCCTCTTTCTGCATCACTCTTTCCTCTTTCTGTACCTCTGTTGCTTCTTTCTGCACTTCTCTTGCCTCTTTCTGCACCCTTTGTGCCACTTTCAGCACCTCTGTTGCTTCTTTCTGCACTTCTCTTCCTTCTTTCTGCACCCCTCGTGCCTCCTTCTGCTCCTCTGTTGCTTCTTTCTGCACTTCTCTTGGTTCTTTCTGCACTGCTCTTGCCTCTTTCTGCATCCCTCTTGCCTCTTTGAGCACCTCTTTTGCTTCTTTCTGCACTTCTCCCTCCTCTTTCTGCACCCCTCTTGCTTCTTTCTGCACCTCTGTTGCTTCTTTCTGCACTTCTATTGCCTCTTTCTGCACCTCTCTTGCTTTTTACTGCACCTCACTTGTCTCTTTTAGCAGCTCTGTTGCTTTTTTCTGCAGATCTCTTGCCTCTTTCTGTACCCCTTTTTTCTCTTTCTGCACCTCTCTTGCCTCTTTCTGCACCCCTGTTCCCTCTTTCTGCACCTTTCCTGTCTGTTTCTGCCCTCTCTTGCCTCTTTCTGTACCTCTGTTGCCTCTTTCTGCACTTCTCTTGCTCTTTCTGCACCCTTCTCGCCTCTTTCAGCACCTTTGTTACTTCTTTCTGCACTTTTCTTCTTGCTTTCTGCACCCCTCCTACCTCTTTCTGTACCTCTCTTGCCTCTTTGTGTACCCCTCCTACCCTTTTCTGCACCCCTCTTGCCTCTTTTTGCACCTCTGTTGGTTCTTTCTGCACGGCTCTTGCTTCTGTCTGCACCCCTCTTGCCTCTTTCTGCACCTCTGTTGCTTCTTTCTGCACTTCTATTGCCCCTTTCTGTACCTCTCTTGGTTCTTTCTGTACCTCACTTGCCTCTTTCAGCACCTCTGTTGCTTTTTTCTGCAGATCTCTTGCCTCTTTCTGTACCCCTTTTTTCTCTTTCTGCACCTCTCTTGCCTCTTTCTGCACCCCTGTTCCCTCTTTCTGCATCTTTCCTGTCTGTTTCTGCCCTCTCTTGCCTCTTTCTGTACCTCTGTTGCCTCTTTCTGCACTTCTCTTGCTCTTTCTGCACCCTTCTCGCCTCTTTCAGCACCTTTGTTACTTCTTTCTGCACTTCTCTTCTTTCTTTCTGCACCCCTCCTACCTCTTTCTGTACCTCTCTTGCCTCTTTGTGTACCCCTCCTACCCTTTTCTGCACCCCTCTTGCCTCTTTTTGCACCTCTGTTGGTTCTTTCTGCACGGCTCTTGCTTCTGTCTGCACCCCTCTTGCCTCTTTCTGCACCTCTGTTGCTTCTTTCTGCACTTCTATTGCCCCTTTCTGTACCTCTCTTGGTTCTTTCTGTACCTCACTTGCCTCTTTCAGCACCTCTGTTGCTTTTTTCTGCAGATCTCTTGCCCCTTTCTGCACCTCACTTGCCTCTTTTAACACCTCTGTTGCTTTTTTCTGCAGATCTCTTGCCTCTTTCTGCACCCCTCTTTTCTCTTTCTGCACCTCTCTTGCCTCTTTCTGTACCCCTGTTCCCTCTTTCTGCACCTTTCCTGTCTGTTTCTGCACCTCTCTTGCCTCTTTTTGTACCTCTGTTGCCTCTTTCTGCACTTCTCTTGCTCTTTCTGCACCCTTTGCGCCTCTTTCAGCACCTCTGTTACTTCTTTCTGCACTTCTCTTCCTTCTTTCTGCACCCCTCCTGCCTCTTTCTGTACCTCTCTTGCCTCTTTGTGTACTCCTCCTACCTTTTGCTGCACACCTGTTGCCTCTTTTTGCACCTCTGTTGGTTCTTTCTGCACTGCTCTTGATTCTTTCTGCACTGATCTTGCCTCTTTCTGCATCCCTCTTGCCTCTTTGAGCACTCTTTTGCTTCTTTCTGCACTTCTCTCTCCTATTTCTGCACCCCTCTTGCCTCTTTCTGCACCTCTGTTGCTTCTTTCTGCACTTCTATTGCCTCTTTCTGCACCTCTCTTGGTTCTTTCTGCACCTCACTTGCCTCTTTCAGCACCTCTGTTGCTTTTTTCTGCACCTCACCTGCCTCTTTCTGTACTTCTCTTGCTTCTTTCTACACCTCTGTTGCTTCTTTCAGCAATTCCCTTGCCTCTTTCTGCGCTTCTCTTCCTTCTTTCTGCACACTTCTTGCCTCTTTCTGTACCTCTCTTGCCTATTTGTGCACCTCTCCTACCTCTTTCTGCACCCCTCTTGCCTCTTTTTTCACCTCTGTTGGTTCTTTCTGCACTGCTCTTGCTTCTTTCTACACCTCACTTGCCTCTTTCTGCAATTCTCCTGCTTCTTTCTACACCTCTGTTGCTTCTTTCAGCAACTCTCTTGCCTCTTTCGGCACTTCTATTGCCTCTTTCTGCACCTCTCTTGGTTCTTTCTGCACCTCACTTGCCTCTTTCAGCACCTCTGTTGCTTTTTTCTGCACCTCACCTGCCTCTTTCTGTACTTCTCTTGCTTCTTTCTACACCTCTGTTGCTTCTTTCAGCAATTCCCTTGCCTCTTTCTGCGCTTCTCTTCCTTCTTTCTGCACACTTCTTGCCTCTTTCTGTACCTCTCTTGCCTCTTTGTGCACCTCTCCTACCTCTTTCTGCACCCCTCTTGCCTCTTTTTTCACCTCTGTTGGTTCTTTATGCACTGCTCTTGCTTCTTTCTACACCTCACTTGCCTCTTTCTGCAATTCTCCTGCTTCTTTCTACACCTCTGTTGCTTCTTTCAGCAACTCTCTTGCCTCTTTCGGCACTTTTCTTGCTTGTTTCTGCACCTCTCCTGCTTCTTTCTGCACCTCTGTTGCCTCTTTCTGCACTTCACTTGCTTCTTTCTGCACCTCTTTGCCTCTTTCAGCACCTCTGTTGCTTCTTTCTGCACCCCTCTTGCCTCTTTCTGCACCCCTCTTCCCTCTTTGTGCAACTCTCTTGCCTCTTTCTACACCTCTCTTCCCTCTTTCTGCATCACTCTTTCCTCTTTCTGTACCTCTGTTGCTTCTTTCTGCACTTCTCTTGCCTCTTTCTGCACCCTTTATGCCACTTTCAGCACCTCTGTTGCTTCTTTCTGCACTTCTCTTCCTTCTTTCTGCACCCCTCATGCCTCCTTCTGCACCTCTGTTGCTTCTTTCTGCACTTCTCTTGGTTATTTCTGCACTGCTCTTGCCTCTTTCTGCATCCCTCTTGCCTCTTTGAGCATCTCTTTTGCTTCTTTCTGCACTTCTCTTCCTTCTTTCTGCACCCCTCGTGCCTCCTTCTGCACCTCTGTTGCTTCTTTCTGCACTTCTCTTGGTTATTTCTGCACTGCTCTTGCCTCTTTCTGCATCCCTCTTGCCTCTTTGAGCACCTCTGTTGCTTCTTTCTGCACTTCTCTTCCTTCTTTCTGCACCCCTCGTGCCTCCTTCTGCACCTCTGTTGCTTCTTTCTGCACTTCTCTTGGTTATTTCTGCACTTCTCTCTCCTCTTTCTGCACCCCTCTTCCCTCTTTCTGCACCTCTGTTGCTTCTTTCTGTGCTTCAATTACCTCTTTCTGCACGTCTCTTGCTTTTTTCTGCACCTCACTTGCCTCTTTCAGCACCTCTGTTGCTTTTTTATGCACATCACTTGCCTCTTTCTGCACTTCTCTTGCTTCTTTCTACACCTCTGTTGCTTTTTTCAGCAATTCCCTTGCCTCTTTCTGCGCTTCTCTTCCTTCTTTCTGCACACCTCTTGCCTCTTTATGTACCTCTCTTGCCTCTTTGTGCACCTCTCCCACCTCTTTCTGCACCCCTCTTGCCTCTTTTTGCACCTCTGTTGGTTCTTTCTGCACTTCTCTTGCTTCTTTCTACACCTCTGTTGCTTCTTTCAGCAATTCTCTTGACTCTTTCTGCACTTCTCTTGCCTGTTTCTGCACCTCTCTTGCCTCTTTCTGCACCTCTCTTGCGTCCTGCTGCACCTTACTTACTTCTTTCTGCACCCCTGTTGCTTCTTTCTGCACTTCTCTTGCCTCTTTCTGCACCCTTCGTGATGCTTTCAGCACCTCTGTTGCTTCTTTCTGCACTTCTCTTCCTTCTTTCTGCACCTCTCATACCTCCTTCTGCACCTCTGTTGCTTCTTTCTGTACTTCTCTTGGTTCTTTTTGCACTGATCTGGCCTCTTTCTGCATCCCTCTTGCCTCTTTGAGCACCTCTTTTGCTTCTTTCTGCACTTCTCTCTCCTATTTCTGCACCCCTCTTGCCTCTTTCTGCACCTCTTTTGCTTCTTTCTGCACTTCTATTGCCTCTTTCTGCACCTCTCTTGGTTCTTTCTGCACCTCACTTGCCTCTTTCAGCACCTCTGTTGCTTTTTTCTGCACCTCACCTGCCTCTTTCTGCACTTCTCTTGCTTCTTTCTACACCTCTGTTGCTTTTTTCAGCAATTCCCTTGCCTCTTTCTGCGCTTCTCTTCCTTCTTTCTGTACACCTCTTGCCTCTTTCTGTACCTCTCTTGCCTCTTTGTGCACCTCTCCTACCTCTTTGTGCACCCCTCTTGCCTCTTTTTTCACCTCTGTTGGTTCTTTCTGCAACCCTGTTGCCTCTTTCTACACCCCTCCTCCCTCTTTGTGCAACTCTCTTGCCTCTTTCTATACGTTTCTTCCCTCTTTCTGCACCACTATTGCATCTTTCTGTACCTCTCTTGCTTCTTTCTGCACTTCTCTTGCCTCTTTCTGCACCCTTCGTGCCTCTTTCAGCACCTCTGTTGCTTCTTTCTGCACTTCTCTTCCTTCCTTCTTTCTGCACCCCTCGTGCCTCCTTCTGCACCTCTGTTGCTTCTTTCTGCACTTCTCTTCCTTCTTTCTGCACCCCTTGTGCCTCCTTCTGCACCTCTGTTGCTTCTTTCTGCACTTCTCTTGCCTCTTTCTGCATCCCTTTTGCCTCTTTGAGTACCTCTTTTGCTTCTTTCTGCACTTCTCTCTCCTCTTTCTGCACCCCTCTTGCCTCTTTCTGCACTTATGTTGCTTCTTTCTGCACTTCTATTGCCTCTTTATGCACCTCTCTTGGTTCTTTCTGCACCTCACTTGCCTCTTTCAGCACCCCTGTTGCTTTTTTCTGTACCTCACTTGCCTCTTTCTGCACTTCTCTTGCTTCTTTCTATACCTCTGTTGCTTCTTTCAGCAATTCTCTTGCCTCTTTCTGCACTTCTCTTCCTTCTTTCTGCACACCTCTTGCCTCTTTCTGTACCTCTCTTGCCTCTTTGTGCACCTCTCCTACCTGTTTCTGCACCCCTCTTGCCTCTTTTTACACCTCTGTTGGTTCTTTCTGCACTGCTCTTGCTTCTTTCTACACCTCACTTGCCTCTCTCTGCACTTCTCTTGCTTCTTTCTACACCTCTGTTGCTTCTTTCAGCAACTCTCTTGCCTATTTCTGCACTTCTCTTGCTTGTTTCTGCACCTCTCTTGCATCTTTCTGCACCTCTGTTGCCTCTTTCTGCACTTCACTTGCTTCTTTCTGCACCTCTCTTGCCTCTTTCGGCACCTCTGTTGCTTCTTTCTGCACACTTCTTGCCTCTTTCTGTACCTCTCTTGCCTCTTTGTGCACCTCTCCTACCTCTTTCTGCACCCCTCTTGCCTCTTTTTTCACCTCTGTTGGTTCTTTCTGCACTGCTCTTGCTTCTTTCTACACCTCACTTGCCTCTTTCTGCAATTCTCCTGCTTCTTTCTACACCTCTGTTGCTTCTTTCAGCAACTCTCTTGCCTCTTTCGGCACTTCTCTTGCTTGTTTCTGCACCTCTCCTGCGTCTTTCTGCACCTCTGTTGCCTCTTTCTGCACTTCACTTGCTTCTTTCTGCACCTCTTTGCCTCTTTCAGCACCTCTGTTGCTTCTTTCTGCACCCCTCTTGCCTCTTTCTGCACCCCTCTTCCCTCTTTGTGCAACTCTCTTGCCTCTTTCTACACCTCTCTTCCCTCTTTCTGCATCACTCTTTCCTCTTTCTGTACCTCTGTTGCTTCTTTCTGCACTTCTCTTGCCTCTTTCTGCACCCTTTATGCCACTTTCAGCACCTCTGTTGCTTCTTTCTGCACTTCTCTTCCTTCTTTCTGCACCCCTCGTGCCTCCTTCTGCACCTCTGTTGCTTCTTTCTGCACTTCTCTTGGTTATTTCTGCACTGCTCATGCCTCTTTCTGCATCCCTCTTGCCTCTTTGAGCATCTCTTTTGCTTCTTTCTGCACTTCTCCCTCCTCTTTCTGCACCCCTCTTGCTTCTTCTGCACCTCTGTTGCTTCTTTCTGCACTTCTATTACCGCTTTCTGCACCTCTCTTGCTTTTTTCTGCACCTCACTTGTCTCTTTCAGCAGCTCTGTTGCTTTTTTCTGCAGACCTCTTGCCCCTTTTAGCACCTTACTTGCCTCTTTCAGCACCTCTGTTGCTTTTTTCTGCAGATCTCTTGCCTCTTTCTGTACCCCTTTTTTCGATTTCTGCACCTCTCTTGCCTCTTTCTGCACCCCTGTTCCCTCTTTCTGCACCTTTCCTGTCTGTTTCTGCCCTCTCTTGCCTCTTTCTGTACCCCGTGTTGCCTCTTTCTGCACTTCTCTTGCTCTTTCTGCACCCTTCTCGCCTCTTTCAGCACCTTTGTTACTTCTTTCTGCACTTCTCTTCTTTCTTTCTGCACCCCTCCTACCTCTTTCTGTACCTCTCTTGCCTCTTTGTGTACCCCTCCTACCCTTTTCTGCACCCCTCTTGCCTCTTTTTGCACCTTTGTTGGCTGCAATAAACAGCGTGATGCAGAACGCCACCAGACACCATGCTACGATGTAGCCTGCCCAGTACAGACACCATTGTTAGACAGCATTAGACTATCTACGTGCAGGCGTCCTTTTGGACAATTGCAATCCCACAAATACTAAGTCAAGGTTCCTATGGATATGGCCTCAGCGCTCGGCTGACGCTCGAACTGTTATAAAAGATTTGCGAGTCTTTATCGGCACATACGCAATTGGCACACTACATTCTGACCAGGGCCCTGCGTTTAGCTCTCGGGCTTACAAAGAAGCTATGGCCAGTTTGGGCATTGCATTGTGGTACTCCTCTCCGTTTCATCCTGAGGGAAATTCTGTTGTGGAAAGATAAACCGGGACATAAAGTAGTCTATAACAGCTAGAGTATTAGGTTCGGGTGATGGGTGGGTCAAACATCTTTATGGGGTCCAACGCTCATTAAATAATTTGCCAAGAAGTTCTCTAGGGGGGGGTCACTCCATATGAGGTCCTATTTGGGACAAGAATGTGGGTTCCTGATCTCGAATATAAAGGCACAGTGGTGGAAAATAAACCCTTTGATATCAAAGATCGTTTGGCTGTTTTACCTGATCTAAATGACAGAACTGCATCTGGCTACTTCATTAACTTTGATACATTTTCTGAGGATCCGAGTGAGCCTGAAACGACGCCAACATCAAAACTTTCAAACAGCAAGTACAAGACTTTTTTCATTTTCTGAAAAAGACTTATCTGGTTTCACCATGGATTGAAATGTGGATTATTTCTGGAATATTTTTCTTTCTGCTTTGGCTAGCTTTGGTTATGACTATCAGCGTGCTTATAAATTGCAGATACATCCATTTGGACACAAATCATCCCATCGTGAAGCAAGAGACTTGTCAGCAGTGAACATCACAGCCGTTCCTATACAGGATGGTATAGTGTGGGACAAAACCGATTTCTATATCTTCGGCCCTACGGAACTTTTGAACATTCCACATCTATTTAAAATTTCACTAAGTGATTTTATTTCCTCCAGTACCTATTCTGATGATTGGGACTTTGAGACTGTAAATGATATGATGTCTGATCTACAAAGATCTGCTGCATTCTCTAACAATGAATACTTAGAGGGTTCATCAGACTATGAACAGCTTTATTGTTACAACCACTATGGTCATCATTTCTTGCATAAATCTGCAACACCTAGAAATGTGTTTATGTTTAGCCAATGGGAACATTGTCCTACACCACCAAAAGGTAGTTCAAAAACGTTTGCTAAAAAGTTTCCCTATTTTTCAGGGTACAATACATCTGATCCAGAAACATTTTACTATAAAAATGTAAGCAAAACAGGACAGAAAATTATGTTAACTAATACAAAACAGATTTACTCTGCAGCATTTATTACCCAATTGTCTAGACATGGATTTGAATTTTGGAAAGACACAATAGACACAAAATCTGTCTGGTGTTCTAAAGATTGGCAAGTACAGGGGATAGAAGCTTTGTTTAGAGCATGTATCATACCTCAGCAAATAATGTTTTTGAATGACACTGTGCAACAAACGTCTTGCCTTGGTTTAGCCAAGATCAAAGACATGAAAACACCTTCTGTACTAACACCTGCAAGTAATGACACTATACAGGCAGCGGTTACAGTTGACACAATACTACAAACCAACAGAAAAGATCCTGATTGGAAAAACTGGTTACTCTGGCCTACAGACACAAACATCTGTCAAGAAAGATTGCTGAATAGAAGACAGGACTTTACTATCCATAGGCCAGACCCACGATACGTTCAAAGACAACATCCGGGGGTAGTAACAACATACAGTGTAGGTAAATTGTGCCTCGACTGGCTAGAAAAATCTACACTTGAGGATGTGAAACAACACTTATCTTTACTTAAAGAAGACGCAGACCTTAGGGAATTCTTGCTAGGACCAAGAAAACTGCGTCAAAAACGTTTCATATATGCCGGCATCTATGCTGCTTATAATGAAGTATGAAAGGTTTCACAGGCAGAGGCAGCAGAACGAATACGTGAACTTGATCGTATTAACTTAGAGAAATCTCTCACTGTGGTCGACAATGGGTTAACAACTTTGTCATCCAGAATTTATTCATTGGACAACATTGTATCCTCTGCTATTGACATACTGGAACAAGATTTAGCCATGTTACAACAAGGCCAATCTCCGTTACGTTCTATTATGTTATTAAGCTGGACGCTGCAATCTTTGCGTGCGGGCTATGTGCCTTGGCGTTTTATCAACACGTCGGCTCTGTTTGCAGAATACAATCTGACTGATAAACAGATCAAACTGGCACAAAGGGGAGCAAAGTATACAGTGCTGAGCATTGAAAAACTAGAAAAATTACCATTCACAGTGGCAGAAAAACCAGCTACAGAATGGCTTATTGATGGCAAAATCACTCTGCCTGTCACTACTTTTCAGTTTTAGTATTGCCTCAAACAAATGCAAGCAGGCAAATATGAAAGGTTGGGTAAAGAATACATTAATACATCCTGGGATTTACCTTATGAATACAGATGTTGGAGTGGGGATCGTGAAGTGTTTCTATGCGGTACACACTGTGAAAATGCACTAATCGGTTCACTCATATGTCAGGACATTTCTTTACACGAGGCTTGTAATGGTTCTGTGGCAAATTTGTCCTGCCACCAGCAGGGTACACCGGCTACTGTGATTAATCCAACATTTGGCCAACTTTCTAACGGGAGTTACCTCATGTTGAATGATCAGAGTTGCTGTGGCATGTTGCCAGGCATCCCATATCTGGTAACGGTCGACTCCAGGGTCACTTGCTGTATGCAAGTATTGTTCCCCCCAATAGACACAGTCAGGGAGTCGCCTTTATGGCCTTCATTGAATGTTTCTTTTATACGTTTTGATACTTTAAGCAGAATGAAAGCCATGCTTTTGCAACAGAACGTGCCTTTGACCTCAGCCAAAGAAATCTATGATTTACAAATTGCAAGGACTTTGGCTGAGATACAGGCTTTAATTCGTACAAACTGCCCTATACATTTTGCAGAAATGATGGGACGTATCTTTAACATGTCTGATACGAACGGTATTGTACATGTATTTAAGACCATCTGCTCAGGACTGTTAGCACCCTTCCAGGCAGTCCTCGGAATCATCCCAAACTTCGCACATTCGGTGTTTGGTGGTGTGCCATTAATTCTAGCACTTGTTGCAGGAATCCTATTTCTATTCCTACTATTACGCTATGGCAAGCCTATCCACCGACATCACTCCGAGCGATGTGGAGAAAGCTCTCCTAGAACGGAAGTGCCGTGAGCGCATAGTGCAACTTTTGGGCATACCTCGTCTACGGGAACTTAATACAACATGGTTTCTGTCATTCAGACCAATCTGGCAAGATTGCATCTTACCTGTTCTACGCTGCCTGCTTTGCGGTGAAGAATGCATGCTAGACACCTGTCTAACACTCCCATCAGTCATGCCAACAGATATCGATACTCTGCTGGACCCGGTAACGGCGCATGCTCTGTGTTGTCCCCAGAGGCTACCAATCCTGATGACGGCATTCATTGAGATCTCACAGACTCTTCCTGCTGCTGATGAGGTACGAGGTGGGTCAACAGGCAAACAGGTAACAACGGACGCGAACATTGCTGCGGCATCTTCTGCTGAAGGCGATGTTTCTCATCTCTATGCGATTAACCTTCTGAACGAGGTGTTCCAAATGCCGCCAACATCGGTAGACGATATTTTGTCTACAGAAATAGATGATTCCATGTTTACACCAGACCCATACACTGACTTTGATTCGGCTCACAGTGTACCAGGGACGCAATGAATGTGGCCTTCATATTTTCAAAACTTGGAACTCTTCCCAAAATTGAAATTTTTCTTTTTCTGTATTTTTTGAAAATACATGGCAACTCAATCTGCTTACAGCAGAACTATTCTTATAAAACGGACTTCTTTGAATACTTCCAGGGACACATTGTCACCTTATTTGTCTAAAATTTCATTTAATACCATGATATGAAATGGCTTTGATTTTTGAAAACTCGTCAACCATTTCCTCATATGTATATATTTCTGTTTATTCATTCATGATGCATTTATTTCCAATATATGCTTAGAATGAAAAAATGCTTTAAAATGTACAGTACCTATTGTATTACATGTGTTAGAAACAGTTCTTTTAAAAACTTCTTTGACTATGCTTTTAGAAATGTTTTTAGCAATATGTGGTACTCAAGTTTAATGTCTAGCATTTAGTATTATAGTTCATTCGAAAGTGGAGTGGGTGTTGTATTCCGCTTTAGGTGTCCGTATATAGGTTTTCCTGAAACATGTCCTTATATAGGCACAATTCGCATTAGCCCTTATATAGGCATAGAATCCCAGTCCTTATTTAGGCATTAGCCGTGCACTCCAAATACAGGCATTGTCACTGACATCCGTCCACCCTAACGTCACAACGAGTTCTTAGAAACCAGGCCCTTAAGCTCTTGGGAGTTCCCCTAGCACAGGATTATTGATTTCTCCAAGAACTCATCTATTATGCATGAACCGCTATACCTTAAGGGTTCATTCCTGACGTCTTCCTCTGTCTGACTTCACATCAATGCTAACATTCCAAGGCACCTACCAGGTATAAATATACCTTCCCTTGCCCAAGCAAGTTAGAGGAGACCTCGACTTCAGAGGAGCCCGTATCCCGGCCTGACGCACTGAGAAGACGCTGTCATTCCTGCTCACAGAAGAATCCAGCTTCCAGTGTTCTGAGTCCCTTCGCGGGGTGTTAGAGTTTGAGATCCGGCAGGAGATTCCCACCTCTCTCATTCTCAAGGTATGGAGCTGACTAGAACCTAGAGGGACTCTTGGCATACTAGACTTAACATACTCTTAGTACACCATACTAGAGAATACTCCACCTACTTCTTACCTTTCCCTACACCTAGACTAGGTTAGGTACATTGGGGTAGAACTAGCTTAGAGAAGCATCGTATGAGTACTCGCATTTTTAGCTCATATTATTTATGTATGTGAATATATGCTAAAAGATAATGCTAGCGCAGTATAATTTATTTCTGCTTACGCTGTACATTATATATCTTGCATACTGTCTTGTGATCATAACCGCTCATATCTCTTACACGAGAAACAAGACTGTTCAATAAAACCTTTTATTGAAACGCCCGTCTATTCTTTCTGTGTAACTCTGAGGAAACTAAGCATGCACGATTACCTGAGTGAAACTGTTATCTATTGTTTCCATGATTCTGAGAAGTGTTCCGATTCTAAAAGGGAAACAAAGTTGTGATGTTTATGTGGTTGCCAGAAACTGCTCCCTTCTTGTTTACAAGGAGTTTCTAGTGGCCTCTGAGGTAGCTGGCACAAAGTAATTAAGTTTAATATACTCGATAGGGACATACCGACCTCAGTCCTATGTCAAACCTATAGGGTATATTATTCCAATGCGCAGAGCCTATTAGGGAAATAGGAACTACACTACAAAGGACCTCAGCAGCCCTCCAAATCACTGTGGCAAGAAATAGTGTCTCTTCCATAGCTAGTCCGAGGGGATACACAAACCCAGTATTGGGCAAGGTATCCAACCCACTGGTATCTTGTAGGTCCATGTACCTATTGTCTACATCATAAGGGAGGAGGGGTTGGGGTGGGGGCAAACTCTTCCCCATTCTCTCTGGTTGACTCTTGCTGGAGTCCAAGCCCAAATGTTAATGTATTGTCTGTGCGTGACAGCGCAGAAGCTGAATAGTGTCAGAGTCTGTGCCACATCAGGACCTATGCACAGCGCTGGTACAGGATGTGATTAATCTGACTCAGAGTCCAAGACCGGAATGTGTTGCGGCTCCTCTTCTGGTGCAGTAAGTGCCAGTGTCAACGTGACTGGGATTGGAGCAGAATTCAACACAGAACCTGAAGTTGGCACCAATGCTGATGCGGAAACTTGAAGCATATTCAAAGGGCACAGAAGGTACCAAGGGCAGAATCTGTGGCAGTAACCCGATTGGAGCCCCCTATGAATCTTTTGGGCTCGAAGGCGCACCAGAGGGAGCCAGTTACATGCCAAAGATGTGCATCATGTCTACTCAAAATGTTTCAACCTGCTGCAACGTCGCTGACGGACCCAGGAACTCAGATGCATCAGGCCCAAACACAAGGGGGGTATGGCCAACTGCCTAAGATGGCAGATGCATAAGCAGAGAGTTCCTGGGCCAAGCCATCTTATCCTGAATCATCCGCAAGTAGTGGCTCTCATCTGCCACTACAAGAAGGTGCAAGACCTACTATCCGTCTCCGGGAGTGTTGGGTCAGAGTTGATACCGAGCGGCCTGTGGGATGGACCTGTGGCTGCGTGCCTCAGCGATCTGAGTGGGTGAGGTGTGGGCCCTTGGAGTCGGCGCCACGGTAAAAAGCACATCAGCTTTGGAGTTCAACAGCGCCTGTCGGTTCATCACACGCTGCGGTGGCGGCAAACATGCTCCTGCACTGACAGCCCCTACCGGAGGCGCTCTGCTGGAAAACTGACATAAGGAGGTGATGAAGAGGGGGCTGGCCTGAGACAGGGCCTGCTATCAGCGGTGCCCAGACTGGTGGCTACTCAGGGCGGTTGTCATCCCCTGGACTGGGGGCTGGGGCCTGCGCAGGAGTGAATGCTAAGAGCATTGAGGGTGTCGTCATGCGGCTGGGACGTGGCCGACCACCTGAGACAATAAGAAACCTCCACCCCAGTAAAAAGTGGCACACAATCACCAACACACTATCCATGACTCATCTAATCACCCAGACACTACCCTTGCACTCATCCATTCACTGAGGCACTACCCATGCACTTATGCACTCACCTAGGCACTACTCATGCACTCATCCATTCACCCAGGCATTACAGTTGCACTAATAGATTCACCCAGGCACTACATTTATACTCATCTATTCACCCAGGTACTACCCATGCACTCATAGTCATAGTCATATTCTTTATTCGACCACAATAAAAATGATCATAAAAGAACAAATACATTCGTCATAATTAATAAACATTTATAAAATTTTCACTCAAATTACATACCTTTCTGAAATAATTCTTAATTTTAAAATCATTAAAATCCCTTCACATACTATTTTTAGCAATTATATTATTATTTACACAATCAGTTATAAGAAAAACAGTTTGTCTATAAAAGTCATCTCAGTGCTCTGTGTGCCCTCCCCTTTCTCTTCCTCATACAAGCCCATAGGAAGGACGCCACAGAAAAACATACCAGAGGATCTGGTAATGATTTTAAAAAATATAGTGCCACCCGACACTGCTTAAAATTTCCTTTCTTTAAAATTGGTTTCAGATAATCCTTCCTTTCCTTCTCATATAGGCTGCAGAATAGGACTATATGCAGTTCGGTTTGCGCTGATGAATAATCACAGGGGCACGGGCTTAAATCAGCATAATTAAAAGAATTTTCCGGGTATCCTAACATGCAGGGAATTAAATTTGTTCGAAACCTTAGCAAGATGAATCTATGTTGTAATCTATTTACAGATGCAAGGTAAGAAAACTCCCCTCTATCGGTGGGGGGTTACTGCGATATGACCGGACAGCATATTTCTCCTTATAATATTCATTGCGTTTATACTCGGTCATCAGCAAAAACATGTTAGTAACCTTCTGCTTAGAGATGTTCTTGCATGCCAAAGGATCATTAAAAAGTTCTGGGAGACCAATTTCTCTTAATACAGACTCAACATAGCTCAGCCACCTAGACCTCCTCCACTTATCCATGGCTAGGCAGCTCTTTATTATTGATTGCGTAAGTGGGACAGATTCTCTTCTCCAAATTGAATGCCATAATAATATTGGGGCTATTTGGATCTGGTCTGATATAAAAGGGACACCCAGTTCCGTATGTAAAATATAATTTGTGAATGAGGGTGGGAGGCATACTACTGATTTAAAAAATGTATTCTCAACAGTCTGTAAAGATGAGGATTCAGCCACCCCCCAAACGCCGGCCCCATAGTTCACTGCAGCTTTTACTCTAGCTTGGTATATGTTTTTAATCGGCATTAAAGGTTTCGCCCCAGTTTTTTGTAAAAGATTTCAAAGCTATGATGCCCCTCTCCATCACCATCTTTCTACCTTCCACCAATTTGACCTACGATAAGTCTTTATCGAAAAGAATCCCCAAATAGGGAAAAGAGTCTACTACTTCAATTCTTTTTGCCTCGGCATGAAAATACATCCTTTTTTCTCTTTTTGTTGCCCCGGCGACTATTACAAAGGACTTGTTATGGTTCACTTTCATTTGCAATGAATCCATAAAGGAAACATATGCCGTAATCAACCTTTGTAGCCCCAACCCTGTCCTGGCGATTATCACAGCGTCGTCAGCATAAGCCAATATTGGTATTTTCTGATCTTCAAAAGGGGAACATCATTTGTAACAACTGAGAGTACTTTCTCTACTCCGTTTGTATATAAGGAGAAAAGAAATGGAGCCAATACGCAGCCCTGCCTTACTCCCCTAGAAATGTTAAAGGGGCGCGTACAGTCTCCATTTTTGGTAAATCGTACTGATGCCATTGCGTTGGCATATAGCTGCCTTATAAAGTTGAGTATGGCAAGGTCAACTCCCCTCATCTGCATTATATTCCAGAGTTTTTCATGGACCACGCAGTCAAAAGCTGCGCTCAGGTCCATGAATGCCATATATAATTTCCCTTCCTTTATTCGTGTATACTTTTCTATGGTCATTGCAAGATTCAGGGCTTGGTCCACCGTGCCCTTTCCCTGCTGGAAACCATATTGGGCTTGGATCAAGATGTTATTATCCCTAGCCCATGCCTCTAACCTTGATAGAAGGAGGCGGCCCATGAGCTTTGATGTTGTATCCAGCAGGGAAATGGGTCTATAATTCTTCGGGTCAGCCCTGTCCCCTTTTTTGTAAATGGGTACGATCACCCCTGAAGACCAGGAAGGAGGGGGGCCTACCAGAGCTATGCTATTCAAAACATTTGTCAAGAATGGTGTCCATAGATCTAAGTTATCTTGAAAAAAGTCTATAGGAACGCCGTCAGGTCCTGGCACTTTTCCCTGACTACATGCATTCAGCCCAATCTTGACTTCAGTATGAGAAAACTAAAGAGTCTGATATTGAGTTTCATTTTCAGCCACTCGGTGGAGTTGGATCACTGAATCAGATGCAAAAATTTTCTCGAAGTGGGTGACCCATGCCTCCTCATCAACATTTATACCTAATGATGGATCAGTAGGATTTTTAAAATATGGGGCATTTACCAGTTTCCAAAATTGACAGCTATTTCCTGAATTCGCGGCCTCGTCTAATTCAGCCCAAAGGTCCTCCCTAATCTTTTTTTCACAATTTTTCCGTGCCTCTATATATGAGGCACGCAAGAGTTTTATATTTTCCTTGTTTCTAGGGTTCTCCTTTAATGTACTCAGCAAAGCTGCCCTTGACTTTGTGCACCGTGTATCGAACCAGCCCTTCTTTGTTGCTTGTTTCGGGGTACTTTTTCCCCTTGTGAGGGCCGCTTTAATAATTCCTAAAATTTCACAAAAAGCTAAAACAACTTCACCTCGATCGGCTTCAGGATCCAGACACAATTGTAGTTTGTCTTGTGTTTTAAGAACAATTTCCGGGATCAACACCGTTTTATCTATATGTCCCCATTTTAACTGGACACCGTTTTTCCTAGCAACAATCGGTCTACCGACATTGCTTCTATTATATCTCTTTTGAGATGTTAATTTCATTTCAATTGAAACAATGGCGTGATCGCTAAAAGTATTAAATATATTGCATACCTTAACCACCCTTGCACCAAGCGGAAAGGTCAAAAGGATATAATCAAGAGTTGTCTCCGCTCCATTCCGGTGGAAGGTTTTCAATATAGCATCAGTTTCAGGATCTTTATCACAAGCCATTTCCATATTTAAAACTGCTAGTAATTTATTTAGACTATTTCCGTACTCGGTATGAGAAAAATGGTATATTGGGTTACCCCCCATCCTCCAAGCCACATATGGGTAGTGTATTATATTTACAAGGATGAATATTAAAATCACCTACCCATATGACATTGATGTTTACCTTCATTTTATTGTGGACTATGGCTGCAATATCTTTCTCCACCTCCCCCACAATTTGGTGCATGTTGGGTCCAAATCTATTGTTGTAAAAATTTATTAATAACCAGTTCCCTTCCTGTGGTAACTCTAAGGTCAGGATATGGAAATTTGGATTGGGTTGGGAGACCATCTTCACTTTAGCAGGTAAATCATTCCGGATTAGGGTCAAAATACCCCCCTTTGCCCTGCCTGAGGGTGATGGATCTGCCTGGGTCTGGAAATATCTATACCCGTTCACAAATACAGGCTCCATGGCCCATGTTTCTTGAAAGCAGACTATCTCCTGGTCCTGCCACGACTTTAGCCACTCATTTTCACTAACTTTAGAGGCAATACCAGCCACATTCCATGAGGCAATTTTCAATACCTTTCTATTTTGCGTATGGTCAGCTAGCGGTGACTGGGCCCTCTCGTGTATAACCATCTTTGAAATACCCTGCCCTTCCAGGCTGTTTTGAACGCTTGTTGGGTCTGGGTATAGTCAGTCACAAGCTTCTAGGTCCGACAGAGGAGCAAACCTATTCTGAGCCCTCCAGCCTGATTCCCCAGATGAACCCTCCCGCAAGCCCCCCACCCCAACTATCATTTGTTCTGAGTTGCCAGATATTCTTGGTTGTGTTGGTGGTCTGTAAAAGAAACCCAGCGGGAGGACAGTAATGTTAGAGCCTCTAATAGGCGTATTGCCTAATTTTGCTAGAAGGTGGCCCACAACATATTTATTTTTAAAATTTAAAACCACACAATCACCTGACAGTTGTTTTCTCGCTGGACCCACCCAAGGTATCCTTCTTGCCATAATTAATTCATTTAATATATTCCCACCTGAAACCCCCTTCTTGTCCAGATTTTGAGTTAGCCAATGAAGAGCTTTCGACATCAGCTGGGAGGTTGATTTGCCTTTGCCCTCCCCTAATAAGGGTACATTTCCCAAGACCAAGACCAAAGGTGCAGCTGCAGGGGGGAGATATAATGTTTGGGGTCCGTTCGATTGGTGCTCCTGGATCGGGCCCAATTCCCTCGACGGGTCATCTCCTCCCTCTCGGGCTCTTGATGATCTCCTATGTACTCCAGTTGGTGTGTTAGTGTTAGTTTCACCTGTTGCTTGATTTAGGGATCCACCGAATTCATATGTATTAATTATGGAGGATTGCCTTTGATTACTTCCAACGAGATTACTAACATTGCCGGGTAAAATGTTAAAGGTGTCACTAAGCATGTTAGGCTTATTAGGGATGTTAAAAATGGAGGTGCTCGTATTTAAATTTGGTACCATTGGAGATACTGTAGGGGGGACCTTATGAATATACAAGTTCGAGATGTCCTTTAATAACAATTCTAGACCATAGTAATTTTCCCTTGCCTGGGATTCCAAGCTAATAATTTTCTTCTCCATCTGCATTAACCTTTCTGAGATTGGATTAAACATAGAAGAAACCAGTGTTTCCAATCTCAGCCATGCCGCTTCGTCCATCAATGGCCCTGGTACAGTTTTTACAGTTTGTGGACACTTGTATCACTTTGTATTGCCTCTGTTAGTGCCTCATCCTCAATTGTATTTGATCTCAATGTTTTTGCTGACTTTGGTCTTTGGGGGCCCCCACCCCGTTTCCTTTTTGCTGGTATGTCAGTTCTATTTTCCAAAGTTTTCTTCTTTACGGCTGCCCTAGTGGCCCTTTGTGGTTTTTCTATCGAGGCTTTCGTTCCTAACTCTTGCAATATCGGGCCGGGAGTTGTGACTCTTTCCGTGTCTATGACTAGTTCACTTAGCAAGGGGGCTTCTATGAGATTGTTAGACGACATTACCCCCAATGAAGATCTCTTCTGAGTAAAGAACTCAGACGATAGACGGCGTTCCGTCAGTGCAATCTCATGTTCCAAGACAGTTGTAGCCCTTGTGAGAAAAGAGTCTAATGTCCCAGCAATTCTTCCCGCCACTTGGGTACTTGTACTTCCACGAGTACTCATAATGTCAGCCAGGCCTGCAACAAGGTATAATTACGTTAATGATGTTTATAGCAACAGACCCGTGTTAATGAGGCAGTTGTCTTAATACGCCCAATATTTAAGCAACAAATGACCTTATGTGGTCGTGAAGGTTAGAGAATGGGCCCGACAAGGACCACAATCCTACGTAATACAAAACGTCTCCTGCAGGGAAATGCTCGGCAGGGCTTGGTCAGTCACTAAACTTTGGAATCGATAACGCACAAATGCCCTCTGAAAGCGTGCGCCAGTGGCTTACACAGATAGCCAACAAGAATGGTCAATACCTTGTTCACCGTGAAGATTTAAAGACGGCGTCAGAGGGGTGGCCCTGCCCTGCCTCTTCCTGGCAAGGACGGGCCCGCCCTTGGCCCGGGCTTCGCCCAGGCTCCGCCCGCGCGCGTCCCGCGCCGCGATGGAGCCAGCCGCTTTTAAGCGCTTGAATCAGGGAAGCACCTCCCTCCTGGGAGTGCACAGGAAACAGAGGCTTGTGGGCGATGTAGTCCCCACAGCAGCGGCAACAGCAGAGCGTCCCGTGCCGCGATGGAGCCAGCCGCTTTTAAGCGCTTGAATCAGGGAAGCATCTCCCTCCTGGGAGTGCACAGGAAACAGAGGCTTGTGGGCGATGTAGTCCCCACAGCAGCGGCAACAGCAGAGCGTCCCGCGCCGCGATGGAGCCAGCCGCTTTTAAGCGCTTGAATCAGGAAAGCACCTCCCTCCTGGGAGTGCACAGGAAACAGAGGCTTGTGGGCGATGTAGTCCCCACAGCAGCGGCAACAGCAGAGCGTCCCGCGCCGCGATGGAGCCAGCCGATTTTAAGTGCTTGAATCAGGGAAGCACCTCCCTCCTGGGAGTGCACAGGAAACAGAGGCTTGTGGGCGATGTAGTCCCCACAGCAGCGGCAACAGCAGAGCCATGCACTCATCTATTCACCCAGACGCTACCCATACACTCATCCAATCACTCAGGCACTAGCCATGCACTCATCCATTCATCCAGGCACTACCCATGCACTGATTCATTCACCCAGCCATTATCCATGCAATCATCCATTCGCTCAGGCAGTTATCTTGCACTCATCCATTCACAGAGGCACTACCTATGCACTCCTTCATTCACCCAGGCACTACCCTTCTACTCATACCTTCACTCAGGCCCTACCCTTGCACTCATGCATTCACTGATGTCGTGAAGTTCCTATATTACCCATACAGGACCTGCGCATTCGGATAGCATAACTGTGGGTTTGGTGGCAGACGAATTCTGAGCACCCCCACCGAGAATGTTAGCCTGTTTGCATAAGCTAGCTCATAGTGCCACTAGTGTCTCCTCTTATCAGGGAGAGAATAGTTTCTGGCAACCTCAGAAACATGACAACCCTGATCCCTCAGAATCGTGGAAACAATGTACTACTTTTCGCTCAGTCACTCGTGCTCACTTACCTTGTCTCAGAGATACACAGAATAAACAGCCTGGGCGTTTCAATAAGGGTTTATTGAACAGTCGTTATTCTTGTGTAGAATATATGAGCTGCAACAACCATTAGACAGTAGCAGAGATATATGATTAGCATTACAGTGAATATAAATGGATAGTACAGTTCTACCATCTTGCAATACGCATGAATAAATACATGAATATAAAATGCATTGATGAAAGAAAGCGCGTACTCCTACGATGCCTATCTAGATGTATCTAAGTGTACCTAGCATGTGAGTAGGTGTGAAGCCAAGAATCCCTCTAGGATTTAGTTGAACCCCATTACCTGAAGTATGAGAATGTAGGAGCCCTTCTTGGTCTCAAGCTGGACACCCCACGAGGGATGTTCAGACCACTGTCAGCTGGAGCGTCTGCATGCAGGAGCCTCAGCGTCTCTGGTCAGTGTGTCGGCCTGGAAGTCTCGGTTCCCTCTCTGTAACACTAGCAAGATGTGCTGTATTTATACAGAAAGTATCTAGGGTTCCTTTGTCCCTTGTTGCTTGTATTAGCCATTGTTGGATGTGAGGATGACGTATGGGATGAACCGTGTACGTAGATATGGGGAGGAAGGTGGTGTAGCCCCAGCCTGATTTCTAAGAACCCTTATGAAAATTCATTCATATTGTGTGAGTCTATTGATGGAGTTGTAGGACTCTATTGTTTAGGAGAAACCCTCCTTTTGCACCCAGCACTAGAACTAGGTAAAGGTTCAATCCTAAAAGGCCTGTTACAGTGTAGTGTAGGGGAGGTAACATAGGTGAAGGGGTATGATGTTACCCGAGCCTATATTAGGGTACCTATATGGAACATAACACCCACTCCTCTTCCGAACAGTCAATAATGATAAAAATGCTGGTGAACCATTTCCACTATTAGGTAGTAGCGCATTAAAACCATTAAACCCATCACAAAGTGTTGTAAAAACATTTGTCTTAAAATCATCTAAAAACAGTTTTAAGAGGTGGAAAAAGATAAAGATAAAAAATCAGTTACTTCGAAAATCAGTTTTTTGGGATTGATACTTAAGCCGAAGTCCTAATTGAGTTTGTTTATATAAGTCGAACCACTACAAGCGTCCGAATGCCATGCTTTTTCATTGAAAGTGTCAATTTTAAAGGAAATGTTCCAAATTTAGTCGAGTTTTGGAGAAAAAGAAAAACTGAATTCTTTCCCAGCACACGATGAGCCAATTATAGATTAAGTGTCCTGGCCGGGAGACGCAACATCGTCGTTGCTTGCTGCTGAAGGGGACGGTCCTTGTAACACCTCGCAAAGTACGTCAATGGAGCATAGATGATATTCAGCACTGCCAACAGCTGGTGTAGAGGCAGCCGGTGCTGTAGTCAATACCTGGGTGCTAGTGGTGCTAGTGGTGGAGCTGATGCTCAACCCAGTTGTAAAAGGCACCTGCGGATTCTCAAGGAATGCAGCCATCAAGATGGGAATACGCTAGGGACATTGCCGAGCGTGGGCCCTCAGGGGTTCCAGCCGGGTATTCAAATCCACAGGCGTGTCCGTTGCAAGTGTCAGACAGAGATCCAACATGCATTCTTCACCGCAAAACAGGCATCGAAGAACAGGTAAGATGCAGTCCATCCAGACTGGTCTAAACGATAGGAACCAAGATGCGCTTAGTTCCCTTAGGCGAGGTGTGCCCAGATGTTGTACCATGCGTTCACGGTATTTGCGCTCCAGGAGCGCCTTTGCCATCTCGTTGGTAATTGGGCCGTCCATTGCGGAGCAGAAAAATGACAATCAGGATTCCTGCAATAGAAAGCAGGATCAGCGGAAGACCTGCAAAAACGCTCCCCAATACGGAGTGTATAAAATTTGGATTAACTCCGAGGATTGTCTGAAAGGTGCTTAGAAATCTTGACCCTATGTTCTTAAATAGGTGTACAATACCACTTGTATCAGACATGTTAAAGATACGACCCACCATTTCTGCGAAGTGAAAGGGGCAATTTGTACGTATAAGTGCCTGTATCTCAGACGAGGTCCTTGCGATTTGAAGATCAAAGGTCTCTCGAGCGGAGGTTAAGGGTACGGGTTGCTGCAAAAGCATGGCTTTCAGTCTGCTCAAAGTATCAAATTGTATAAAGGAAACATTCAATAAAGGCCATAACGGCGCCTCCTTGACTGTACGTGTTGGGGGAAACAATACTTGCATACAGCAAGTAACCCTGGAGTTCACAGTGACCAGATAGGCAATGCCCGGAATCATCCCACAGCAACCTTGATCGTTCAGCATCAAGTAACTCCCATTCGAGAGTAGCTTGAATATCGGTTTAATCACGGCAGCTGGAGTCCCTTTCATGTGACAGGACAAGTTTGCTACCGACCCATTACAAGCTCCGTGCAATGAAATGTCCTGGCACATGAGAGAACCGCTTAGAGCATTCTTGCAGTTTGTACCGCTTAGAAACACTTCCCAATCCCCACTCTGGCATCGAAATCTGTATGGTAACTCCCAAGATTCCTTAATGTATTCCTTACCCATCTTTTCATATTTGCCCGCCTGCCTTTGCTTCCCCAGTGGTGGTCTGTTTCTGGAGCACATTACTTTGTTATGTCCTGGATTCATTTAGATCCTGTAAAACAGCCAAACGATCATGGATATCAAATGGTTTCTCATCTGCCACTGCGCGTTCATAATCAAGATCAGGTACCCACATTCTCGTCCCAAATAGGACCTCATATGGAGTGACACCCCCTAGAGAATTTCTTGGCTGGTTATTGAGTGCTCTTTATACCCCACAAAGGTGATTGACCCAACTACCGCCCTTGCCTAATACCCTAGCTGTTAAAGATTGCTTTAAGTCCCGGTTTTTCCTCTCCACAACCGAATTTCCCTCAGGATGGTATGGAGAGGAGTACCGCAGTGCAACGCCCATACTTTTCATGGCCTCTTTGCAAGCCCGAGAGCTAAACGCCGAGCCACGGTCAGAATGTAATGTGCCAACTGCGTATGTCCCGATAAAGACTCGCAAATCTTTTATAACAGTTCGAGCGTCAGCCGAGCGCTGAGGCCAAACCCATAGGAATCTTGAGCAGGAATCCACTGCAACCATGATATACTTATAAGCCCCATCAGATTGTAAGGGGCCGCAGTGGTCCAGATACACGCATGCGAGAGGTTTGTCAGATATTAGTAATAGTGTCTGCGCCAGACATGTTCTGGTGGAGCCTTTCATCTGTTGGCAGATGTCGCATTTCAAGACATAGTCTTTAGCTTGCTTTGTTAGACCGGGCCACCAATAGCGCTGTTTCAACAATGAAATAGTCGCTGTAACGCCTGTATGTGCAGAGCCCAAACCCTCATGTGGTGCTAGTATTAAACCTTGCCAACGATCCATATTTGGTATTACTCTTTCCCCCACTCCAGGAATCTGAGCATATGAAATGTTGTTCGCATCTAACTTGTAGGAGTATTTGAGTGGAAATTTCTTTGGTACTGCTCCGCTGATTTTGCTTGAAGCAATGACAGCGATCATAATCTCACCGTCTATCCTCGTTTTTGAACGAGTGATTGCAGCTACGGAAGCCGTGCGTACAGCCCCCTTTGCGGCTTCATCAACCAATGAATTCCTTTACCGTGAACCACATCACGCTGATGACTCAGTGTATGAATCACATGAGCCCTCGGTAGTTCATTCTTCAACTCAACTACCTGTTCCCATATCATTTTATGCTTAATTGTGCCACCTTTTGCGTCTTTAAACCCGTTCTGTTCCCAATGATATAAATATTCATTGTATGACTGTACATAGTAAAAGGAATCACACACAATTAGTGTGGGGAATTCATGATCCGTATTTACAAATGCCAGTATCAGTGCTTTTAACTCTGCCAACTGAGCCGTGCAGTCTCCTAGAGATTGCGTTTTGGTGCAACTCGGATGGAAATTTCCATCCCGCATGCGACCTTTAACGATTGCACATGCTGCGCTGTATTGTTGCTTACTCACTATGGCCGGTTGAGCAGATCCGTCAATGTAAATAATATATTCATACTGATCGAGAGGCAATATTTCATTAGGTAGAGGATATTCTTGTTCGTATTGCAGAAATGCTTGTGTTTATAGACTTTGGTCAAATCTGTATTCAACGTCCGTTGCAGTAAGAGAATTAGCCCATTGTATCCATCTAGGATGTAAGGCTTTTGCGTTTGGAATGCTTGCCTTTGTAACAGCTTCTAAAGCTGGTACTGAAGTTACGACAATTATGCGTTTCCCCTGAGCCAGTGCTCTTTCTCTTGCTACAGTGGTCTGAACTGCTGTCAGGATTTTTTCTGTTGGAGTGAAATGCATTTCTGCGCTTGTGTACAGGTGTGATTTGTAAGCGATTGGTACGGTTTCGCCTTCATTGAGGGTTAAGTAAGTGTACCCGCATTTACCCGCTATTACTCGGATCACTAGGTTGCGTACATTTACGCGTGCCTGTAAGTGTTTGGAAGCTATCATGTCTTCTTGTAGTGAACGTAGGATGTTTGTGTTTTCCTGTGTCGAGTGTCTGACTGAAAAGTCAGGTTTGATTAAGTCATAGAAAGCTTTTACTCTTTCTGCGTAATCTAAAATGTATGTTCTGCCGAAATTTAAGGATCCCAGTTTTAATTGTAGATTTTTTAATGATTTTGGAGGCTGGAGCAGCGCACACTTTTCTAAAAGTTAGCTACCAGGCTTTTCCCTTCACTTGAAAGCTCATATCCTAAAAACAGGACATTGAGGTGGGCTATTTTAGATTTCTTAAAATTAAATTTGTAGCCCTCAGAGGCGAATCCCATAATAATGGTGCTCACCCTGGTCAAGTGCTTTTTTAAGTCATCGTCCGTCAGATAATTATCATCCACATAGGACAATGCTTCCTCATCAAAATTTTGGAGTAACTAAGTTACTCTTGCCGAAAATACCCCCGGGCTGTTCCTATACCCCTGGGGGAGGCAACAAAATTGCAGCTGGGACCCCAACGCTGAGAATGCGGTCAAATACCTGCTTTCAGGCGCTATATTTTGGCAGAAGAATCCATTTGAGATATTTAGTGAAGTTTTGTACTTTTTCCGCACAATGTTATTCATTAATGTGGCACTGTGTGCGTTTTGGACAGTGAATGTCTTTGTGCATGAGTTTAAATGTCTGTAATCTAAAACTAGACAAAATGAGTTGTTCGGTTTTTAATACGAGAAACAAGGGGTTGTTCATTGGTGAGGTGCATGTTTCAATCACCCCTTGGTATTCAAGTTGATCTAAGATCTCCCTAACCTGTTTTTTAGCTTCTTGCTTTATTGGGTATTGCCTCTGAGCATTTGGTGAAACACGTGGTGGGTTGAATCCTCATCCCAACCGGCATGATTTTTGTATAGTGCTGGATCTAGGGCAACTGCCCACTCCTGTGCATATGCATGTTTAAGATGTATGGGAACGAGGTCAGAGAATGCTGGAAAAATTACCGTTTCTCCCCTAGGGCACTCCATAATGAATGCTGGCGGCCAATCTTGTTCTGCTAATAGGATGTCATAACCAGATGACAGATTTTCCCAAAAGAGACCTTTAACTTTCCTGGGCTCGTCCCCCTCCATTTGGAGTGTTATTTCGTGTAACTTATGTGGGACGCTCACCCTTGTGTCTGGTGTTTCCACCGTGATGTAATCCTTCAAGTCCGCTGTCACCAGAAATTCCATCAGGTTCTGGCGAGCTATTGTTACTTCTGCCGCACTGTCTAGCATCATCAGAGCCCATTCCCCGTTCAGAAGTTGTGTCCTCAGAATTCTGGGCATGTCTGATCTTTATGCCTGCAACTTTCTTCTTCTTAAACTGAGGTTTTGATTTTGGCTTGTCTTCTTTTTTGGAAGTATAGTCTTGAGCGTGCTGCTTGTCCCTGGACTTTGTACGCTCCTCTTTGTGTTCTGACCGTCCTTCTCTCTCTGAGTTTTTTGTCGAACCCTGAAAGGAACCAGAGGAACGTGTATCAGTATCCTGATACCTGTCAGGTTTCCTAATATTATCCCTATTCCTAAGGTTGTACCTCTTTTCAGAGGGCTCCTGTGGAGGAGATCTGCCTCGGGATTGAGATCTGTTTTTAAAGTTTTGTTGTTTTTTATTATCCCACTTCTTTTTAGAAGAAGCAGGTGTCTGCTCGGTAATGTCCTTTTCAGGACTGCCTATCAGTTGTGGTTTTAATGCTTTCCCACCCAAACTGTCTCTGCCTAATTCTGCATATGCAGTTTCTATTATTTTGGGCAGTTCGTGTTGTTGTTCTAACGGGCTGAACTCCCTTAGGCGTTGGCGGATTGCCACTGAAGCTGCTTCCCCTTTAATATGAGCTAGTATTATGGCTGATACCTGGTCATAGTTATTTAGTAACTTCATCCCTAAGTTCAGGGCAGGTTCTGCTCCGTACTTGTTTTGTATTTGTCTCAATACGTCTGGTACTACTGCTAATGAAGGAATACCATGTGTTCTGGTATATATGGCAGCAAAGACTGTACCCCAAGAGGTGCAGTCCTCCACTTGTGATGTTATCCCCATGGGCAAGCAGATTGTTAGCTTTCTGTGTTTTTCAAACGGGGTAGTATTCGGGAATATTGCCTCGAGCTGAGTTATTTTCTGAGCTACCCAGAATGGCATTTGTTCACGTTTCGTGGGCATCTTGCCCATTACTGCGTGTAATGTTTGTGGTGTGATTTTAGTTTCTGTACTCTGATATTGAGTTCCATTTGTTGCAACTGATGTTGGTTGGACTGTGAAAGTCCTCATGACAAACTATGTCAGGTTTCTGTAGATTTTAATTAAATCCTTGTGTTGTAAGAGTAAGTCTGCCTGTGGCATTGTGTCAATGTCAGGATGTGGTGTGTAGGCCGCTAATATTGGCCATGTTTCCCCGTCTCCTCCGAGCGGGCCTATTCTTACTCTGTTTCTTATATGGGGTAGGGCGCCTTTAAACCAGTATAGGTGTTCCTGGTACGTGAGTGGAACTTCTATGTCCTCGAACGGACCATATTCCTGTGGTGCACCTCCTTCTACATAGTAGTGAAATGTCTGTGTCCTTGCATCTGCTGCTGGGAATGTAACCCACGAATAAAATACCTCTGTTTTATTTCATTCGTGTGCCTCAAACACGAAAGCTACAATGCCACCCCTAGCTTGTAAACCATTTTCTAATAGTTTCAGGGTGATAGTACGTCTAAATTAAGGTGCAATGAGAATTCCCTCCACCTCTTCTTCTCCTATTGAGAGGTGTCTAGCCACCACTGGGTTATCTTCGCTCTCAGTCATTTTGTACAGGAGAAGTTTTGTTCAAGTGAACTAAGATAAGGTGTTATGCACAATTTTAGGAACAAAATGTCCTTCAAGCTTGATTAACCAACAGCTAATACATAGGATATTTTGCCTACTTAGCTGTGGCGGAATTTGTGCCCACCCACTCCAGACGTCTCTGGCGTTTTGTGAGTAGGGGTCTCTGAGATTTAGCATGACTGAACTATTCAGATTCTACTGTTAAATAGGAACCCAGCTATCGTTGGTGGCGCCATATCGTGTAGATCCTATATTACCCATACAGGACCTGCGTGTTCGGATAACATAAACTGTGGGTTTGGTGGCAGACGGATTCTGAGCACCCCCACCGAGAATGTTAGTCTGTTTGCATAAGCTAGCTCACAGTGCCACTAGTGTCTCCTCTTATCGGGGAGAGAATAGTTTCTGGCAACCTCAGAACATGACAACCCTGATCCCTCAGAATCGTGGAAACAATGTACTACTTTTCGCTCAGTCACTCGTGCTCACTTATATTGTCTCAGAGATACACAGAATAAACAGCCTGGGCGTTTCAATAAGGGTTTATTGAACAGTTGTTATTCTTGTGTAGAATATATGAGCTGCAACAACCATTAGACAGTAGCAGAGATATATGGTTAGCAGTACAGTGAATATATATAGATAGTACAGTTCTACCATCTTGCAATACGCATGAATAAATACATGAATATAAAATGTATTGATAAAAGAAAGCGCATACTCCTACGATGCCTATCTAGATGTACCTAAGTGTACCTAGCATGTGAGTAGGTGTGAAGCCAAGAATCCCTCTAGGAATTAGTCGAACCCCATAACCTGAAGTATGAGAATGTAGGAGCCCTTCTTGGTCTCGAGCTGGACACCCCGCGAGGGATGCTCAGACCACTGTCAGCTGGAGCGTCTGCATGCAGGAGCCTCAGCGTCTCTGGTCAGTGTGTCGGCCTGGAAGTCTCGGTTCTCTCTCTGTAACACTAGCAAGATGTGCTGTATTTATACAGAAAGTATCTAGGGTTCCTTTGTCCCTTGTTGCTTGTATTAGCCATTGTTGGATGTGAGGATGATGTATGGGATGAACCGTGTACGTAGATATGGGGAGGAAGGTGGTGTAGCCCCAGCCTGGTTTCTAAGAACCCTTATGAATATTCATTCATATTGTGTGAGTCTATTGATGGAGTTATATGACTCTATTGTTTAGGAGAAACCCTCCTTCTGCATCCAGGACTAGAACTAGGTAAAGGTTCAATCCTAAAAGGCCCGTTACAGTGTAGTGTAGGGGAGGTAATGTAGGTGAAGGGGTATGATGTTACCCGAGCCTATATTAGGGTACCTATATGGAACATAACACTGAGGCACTATGATTGCGCTCATCCATTCACTCAGCCACTACCCATGCACTCATCCATTCAGTGAGGCACTACCCATGCACTCATCCAATCACCCAGGCACTATCCATGTACTCACCCAATCATGCAGGCACTATGCATTCATTCACCCAACCACCCAGGCACTATCTATGCACTCACCCAATCACCCAGGCACTACCCTTGCATTAATGCAATTACCGAGGCACTACCATGCACTCATCCAATCACTCATGCCTTACCCTTCCACTCATTCATTAACTCAGGTACTACCGTTGCACTGATCCATTCACTTACGCACTACCCATGCACTCATCTATTCACCCAGGTACTAACCATGCACATATAGAATCACCCAGGCACTACCCTTCTACTCATCTGTTCACCCAGGTACTACCTGTGCACTCATCTATTCACCGAACCACTATCCATGCACTCATCCAATCACCCAGGCACTACCCATAACCTCATTCATTCACCTATACATTATCCATGCCCTCATCCATTCACTCAGCAGTACCCATTCACTCCTCAATTCACTCAGCCACTACCTGTGCACTCATCCATTCACCCAGGCACTACCCTTGCACTTATTCATTTACAGAGGCATGACTCATGCGCTCATGCAATCACCCAGGCAGTACTGATGCACTCATCCAATCAACCAGGCACTACTCATACATTCTTCCAATCACTTAGGCACTACCCTTGCACTCATCTGTTCACTCAGGCAGCATTTATGCGCTCATCCATTCACTCAGGCACTACCCTTACACTCATCGAATGATCCAGGCACTACCCATGCACTCATTCATTCACTCTGGCATTATTCATGCACTCATCCATTCACCCAGGCACTACGCATGCACATGTCCAATCACCCAGCCACTACACTTCCACTCATCCATTCACAGCAGAGTCTTTTGCTGCTAGATTCATCGTTGGTCTAGCAGCAAAAGACTCTAGTGATTTCATAACACTGATGGAATTAGATAAAGACATAAACACTATGGGGCATATTATCAAGAACGGCGATAACATTATCGCCGCTTTAGCGGCAGGAAACTGCCACTTATGCGGCGATAAGGGGCTTGATAATATGCCCTATAGAATTCCAATAGAAGCCCAGGTTCTGGTGTGAAGGACATCAAACCTGGGCTTCTATTTGAATTCTATAGGGCATATTATCAAGCCCCTTATCGCCGCTTTAGCAGCAGTTTCCTGCCGCTAAAGCGGCGATAATGTTATCTCCGTTCTTGATAATATGCCCCACAGAGTAAAGAACTAGAAGTATACTGTCCACAACTGGGTGCTGGCACAAGCGGCAAAAAAGCAAAATCAAGATTCTACCCACAACTGCCGCCTGGAAATAAAATAGACACCTTCCATGAAGCTGTGATTAAAGATTTATATTATCTAAAAAAACAAAAACACAGAGATAACTTGACGATTGAGGAACGCAAGGCCTTGACTGAACTCAAAAAAGATGACAATATTGAAATAAAAATGACTGACAAAGGTGGAAACATTATTGTCATGGACAAAGATTTCTATACGCGAGAAGTGCATTCTCAACTGCGAAATATTGAATATTATGAACAATTGAAAGAAAATCCCACACCAAAGTACAAACAAGAATTAGACAGCAAACTATTGGGTTGGTTGAAAGATAATTTACTTGACAATGATGAAGTAAAATACTTAATGACGGAGCATCCTACAACAGCAACAATATATTTCCTACCCAAAATCCATAAACATCAAACTAGACCACCAGGGAGACCCATTATATCTGCAAAAGGAGCATTGTTAGAACCAATTGCTAACTACATGGATGGCTATCTGTTACCATATGTCAAACGTTTAACCCCTTCGCTGCTAGGCCTTTCCCCCCCCCTGTGCTAAGCCTTTTTTTGGCTATTTGGGGTAGTGCGCGCTTAGGCCCCTGTAACTTTTTGACCACATAAGGTATCCATGCCAAATTTGCGTCCTTTTTTTCTAACATCATGGGGATTGTAAAGGTACCCAGGGTTTGTGGATTCCCCTGGAGGGGACCCAGAAATTAGCAAAAATACAGCAAAATGTTTTTTTTTTTGGGAAAAATGCGAAAAAAGGGCTACAGATGAAAGCGTCTTGTTTTTTCCCTGCAAATGGCATAAAAAAGGGGTTGTGGTGCTGAAATCACCATCTTCCCAGCTTTCAGGGACAAGCAGACTTTTGTCAGAAAACCAACTTTTTTTACACAGTTTTGGCATTTTTCTGGGACATAGCCTATTTTTGCTATTTTTTGTGCTTTCAACCTCCTTCCAGTTAATGGTAGAAATGGGTATGAAACCAATAATGGATCCTGGAAAGCCATACATTTCTGAAAAGTAGACAATATTCTGAATTCAGCAAGGGGTCATTTGTGTAGATCCTTAAAGTTTTCCTTATAGAAACTAACAGTTAAATAAACGAAAAATTTAAAATTAGTTGAAAAAAACAGCCATTTGTGTCAACGTTTTCACCTGTAACTTCTTCTAATTATGACAGCTATTTGAAGGCAATATACCGTTATATCCGCTAGACCTTTCTGGTTGTGGGGATATATAGGACTTGTAGGTTCACCAAGAACCAGACGAACCCAGAGCCAATAACTGAGCAGCATCTTGCAATGGTTTTTTATTATGTACCGGGTATATAGCAATTATTTTGGGAAAATGTATACATGGAAAAGTTGTTATGAAAGACACCTATGTATTTCTGAAATGGGAACAAAATGTAGATTTTAGAAACAGTAGATATTTGCACATTTCCGAAATTGGGAGTACCCATACTAGCATGAGAGTTATAGGTCATTTTTCAAAATGACTTATTTTTTACACATTGTCTTTCATTTGGAAGGCAGAAATGCATCGAAAGTCAATAGGTAATAACAGTTGCTCTACAATTCTGTGTTACCCTAAGTCTCCCGATAAAAATGGTACCTCACTTGTGTGGGTAGGCCTTGTGCCCACAACAGGAAATGGCTCAAAATGCAACGTGGACGTACCACATTTTCACAATGAAAAATTACCCTTTTTTTGCAAAGTGCCTAGCTGTAGTTTTTGAACCCTAGCTCTGCCGGCACTTAGGGAAACCTAGCAAACCTATACTTTGAAAAGTAGATACCCAGGGGAATCCAGGATGGGGTGACTTGACTGGCTCTCACCAGGTTCTGTTACCCAAAATCCCTTGCAAACCTAAAAAATTGGCAAAAAAACCACATTTTCCTCACTTTTCTGTGGTGGAAAGTTCTGGAATCTGCGTGGATCCACAAAATTCCACCCACCCCGTGTTCCCCAAGGTCTTCCAAAAAAAATGGTACCTCACTTGTGTGGGTCAGCCTAGTGCCCGAGACAGGAAGCAGCGCAAAGCGCAACGTGGACGCACCACATTTTCACAGTGAAAAATGACCCTTTTTTTGCAAAGTGCCTAGCTGTAGTTTTTGAACCCTAGCTCTGCCGGCACTGAGGGAAACCTAGCAAACCTATACATTTTTGAAAAGTAGACACCCAGGGGAATCCAGGATGGGGTGACTTGACTGGCTCTCACCAGGTTCTGTTACCCAGAATCCCTTGCAAACCTAATAAATTGGCAAAAAAAACACATTTTCCTCACTTTTCTGTGGTGGAAAGTTCTGGAATCTGCGTGGATCCACAAAATTCCACCCACCCCGCGTTCCCCAAGGTCTTCCAAAAAAATGGTACCTCACTTGTGTGGGTAGGCCTAGTGCCCGCGACAGGAAGCAGCGCAAAACGCAATGTGGACGCACCACATTTTCACAGTGAAAAATGACCCTTTTTTGCAAAGTGCCTAGCTGTAGTTTTTGAACCCTAGCTCTGCCGGCACTGAGGGAAACCTAGCAAACCTATACATTTTTGAAAAGTAGACACCCAGGGAATCCAGGATGGGGTGACTTGAGTGGCTCTCACCAGGTTCTGTTACCCAGAATCCCTTGCAAACCTAAAAAATTGGCAAAAAAAACACATTTTCCTCACTTTTCTGTGGTGGAAAGTTCTGGAATCTGCGTGGATCCACAAAATTCCACCCACCCCGTGTTCCCCAAGGTCTTCCAAAAACAATGGTACCTCACTTGTGTGGGTCAGCCTAGTGCCCGAGACAGGAAGCAGCGCAAAGCGCAACGTGGACGCACCACATTTTCATAGTGAAAAATGACCCTTTTTTTGCAAAGTGCCTAGCTGTAGTTTTTGAACCCTAGCTCTGCCGGCACTGAGGGAAACCTAGCAAACCTATACATTTTTGAAAAGTAGACACCCAGGGGAATCCAGGATGGGGTGACTTGACTGGCTCTCACCAGGTTCTGTTACCCAGAATCCCTTGCCAACCTAAAAATTGGCAAAAAAACAAATTTTCCTCACTTTTCTGTGGTGGAAAGTTCTGGAATCTGTGTGGATCCACAAAATTCCACCCACCCCGCGTTCCCCAAGGTCTTCCAAAAAAATGGTACCTCACTTGTGTGGGTAGGCCTAGTGCCCGCGACAGGAAGCAGCGCAAAACGCAACGTGGACGCACCACATTTTCACAGTGAAAAATGACCCTTTTTTTGCAAAGTGCCTAGCTGTAGTTTTTGAACCCTAGCTCTGCCGGCACTGAGGGAAACCTAGCAAACCTATACATTTTTGAAAAGTAGACACCCAGGGGAATCCAGGATGGGGTGACTTGAGTGGCTCTCACCAGGTTCTGTTACCCAGAATCCCTTGCAAACCTAAACAATTGGCAAAAAAAACACATTTTCCTCACTTTTCTGTGGTGGAAAGTTCTGGAATCTGCGTGGATCCACAAAATTCCACCCACCCCGCGTTCCCCAAGGTCTTCCAAAAAAATGGTACCTCACTTGTGTGGGTAGGCCTAGTGCCCGCGACAGGAAGCAGCGCAAAACGCAACGTGGATGCACCACATTTTCACAGTGAAAAATGACCCTTTTTTTGCAAAGTGCCTAGCTGTAGTTTTTGAACCCTAGCTCTGCCGGCACTTAGGGAAACCTAGCAAACCTATACATTTTTGAAAAGTAGACACCCAGGGGAATCAAGGATGGGGTGACTTGACTGGCTCTCACCAGGTTCTGTTACCCAGAATCCCTTGCAAACCTAAAAAATTGGGCAAAAAAACACATTTTCCTCACTTTTCTGTGGTGGAAAGTTCTGGAATCTGCGTGGATCCACAAAATTCCACCCACCACGCGTTCCCCAAGGTCTTCCGAAAAAAATGGTACCTCACTTGTGTGGGTAGGCCTAGTGCCCGTGACAGGAAGCAGCGCAAAACTCAACGTGGACGCACCACATTTTCACTGTGAAAAATGACCCTTTTTTTGCAAAGTGCCTAGCTGTAGTTTTTGAACCCTAGCTCTGCCGGCACTTAGGGAAACCTAGCAAACCTATACATTTTTGAAAAGTAGACACCCAGGGGAATCCAGTATGGGGTGACTTGAATGGCTCTCACCAGGTTCTGTTACCCAGAATCCCTTGCAAACCTAAATAATAGGCAAAAAAACACATTTTCCTCACTTTTCTGTGGTGGAAAGTTCTGGAATCTGCGTGGATCCACAAAATTCCACCCACCCCGCGTTTCCCAAGGTCTTCCAAAAAAATGGTACCTCACTTGTGTGGGTAGGCCTAGTGCCCGCGACAGGAAGCAGCGCAAAACGCAACGTGGACGCACCACATTTTCACAGTGAAAAATGACCCTTTTTTTGCAAAGTGCCTAGCTGTAGTTTTGAAACCTAGCTCTGCCGGCACTTAGGGAAACCTAGCAAACCTATACATTTTTGAAAAGTAGACACCCAGGGGAATCCAGGATGGGGTGACTTGAATGGCTCTCACCAGGTTCTGTTACCCAGAATCCCTTGCAAACCTAAATAATAGGCAAAAAAACACATTTTCCTCACTTTTCTGTGGTGGAAAGTTCTGGAATCTGCGTGGATCCACAAAATTCCACCCACCCCGCGTTTCCCAAGGTCTTCCAAAAAAAATGGTACCTCACTTGTGTGGGTAGGCCTAGTGCCCGCGACAGGAAGCAGCGCAAAATGCAACGTGGACGCACCACATTTTCACAGTGAAAAATGACCCTTTTTTTGCAAAGTGCCTAGCTGTAGTTTTTGAACCCTAGCTCTGCCGGCACTTAGGGAAACCTAGCAAACCTATACATTTTTGAAAAGTAGACACCCAGGGGAATCCAGGATGGGGTGACTTGACTGGCTCTCACCAGGTTCTGTTACCCAGAATCCCTTGCAAACCTAAAACCTAAAAAATTGGCAAAAAAAACACATTTTCCTCACTTTTCTGTGGTGGAAAGTACTGGAATCTGCGTGGATCCACAAAATTCCACCCACCCCGCGTTCCCCAAGGTCTTCTGAAAAAAATGGTGCCTCACTCGGGTGGGAGGCCCAAGTACCCGCGACAGGCAAGGGCCCACAACGTATTGAGGCGACCTCAAAATGGCCTATCACAAAACGACCTGGTTTTGCAAGGGGGGTCCCATGACGTTTTGGCCCGGGGCTCGGTGGCCACCTAGGGAAACCTACCAAACCCACACATTTCCGAAAAGTAGACACCCGTGGGATTCCAGGGAGGTATGGCTTGCATGGATCCCCCAACGTTTTCTTACCCAGAATCCCCTGCAAACCTGACATTTTGCTGAAAGAATCCCTTTTTTCACACATTTTTGTGTGTTAAAGTTGTGGCATCACGGGGCTGACACAAATTTCCTACCACCCAGCGTTCCCCCAGGTCTCCCGATAAAAATGGTGCCTCACTCGGGTGGGAGGCCCAAGTACCCGCGACAGGCAAGGGCCCACAACGTATTGAGGCGACCTCAAAATGGCCTATCACAAAACGACCTGGTTTTGCAAGGGGGGTCCCATGACGTTTTGGCCCGGGGCTCGGTGGCCACCTAGGGAAACCTACCAAACCCACACATTTCTGAAAAGTAGACACCCGGGGGATTCCAGGGAGGTATGGCTTGCATGGATCCCCCTAAGTTTTCTTACCCAGAATCCCCTGCAAACCTGACATTTGGTGAAAAAATCCCTTTTTACACACATTTTTGTGTGGTAAAGTTGTGGCATCACGGGGCTGACACAAATTTCCTACCACCCAGCGTTCCCCCAGGTCTCCCGATAAAAATGGTGCCTCACTCGGGTGGGAGGCCCAAGTACCCGCGACAGGCAAGGGCCCACAACGTATTGAGGCGACATCAAAATTGCCTATCACAAAATGTTTTGGGCCCTTGCCTGTCGCGGGTTCTTGGGCCTCCCACCCGAGTGAGGCACCATTTTTATCGGGAAACCTGTGGGAACGCTGGGTGGTAGGAAATTTGTGTCAGCCCCGTGATGCCACAACTTTACCACACAAAAATGTGCGAAAATGTGATTTTTTTCAGCAAAATATCAGGTTTGCAGGGGATTCTGGGTAAGAAAATGTTGGGGATCCACGCAAGCCATACCTCCTGGAATTCCCGGGTGTCTACTTTTCAGAAATGTGTGGGTTTGGTAGGTTTCCTAAGATGGCCGCCGAGCCCAGGGCCAAAACCTCACTGGTGTGAGTGGTTCAAGTACCCGCAACAGGCAAGGGCCCAAAACGTATTGAGGAGACATCAAAATGATCTATCACAAAACAAGCTGGTTTTGCAAGGGAGTCACCTGGGTTTTTGGCCCCGGGCTCGGCGGCCATCTTGGGAAACCTACCAAACCCACACATTTCTGAAAACTAGACACCCGGGGGAGTCCAGCGAGGTATGGCTTGCGTGGTTCCCCCAATGTTTTCCTACCCAGAATGCCCTGCAAACCTCAAATTTAGCTGAAAAAAACACTTTTTCTCAAATTTCTGTGTGGGAAAGTTCTGGAATCTACGTGGTTCCACAAATTTCCTACCACATAGTGTTCCCCCATGTCTCCCGATAAAAATGATACCTCACTCGCGTGGGTGGGTCAAGTACCCACGACAGGAAAGGGCCCAAAACCTATTCAGGCGACATCAAAATTACCTATCACAAAACAACCTGGTTTTGCAAGGGGGGTCCCATGAGTTTTTGGCCCAGGGCTCGGTGGCCATCTAGGGAAACCTACCAAACCCACACATTTCTGAAAACTAGACACCTGGGGAGTCCAGCGAGGTATGGCTTGCGTGGGTCCCCTAACTTTTCCTACCCAGAATCCCCTGCAAACCTCAAATTTAGCTGAAAAAATCACTTTTTCTCAACTTTCTGTGTGGGAAAGTTCTGGAATCTACGTGGATCCACAAATTTCCTCCCACCCAGCGTTCCCCCAGGTCTCCTGATAAAAATGATACCTCACTCGCGTGGGTGGGTCAAGTACCCGCGACAGAAAAGGGACCAAAACCTATTGAGGCGACATCAAAATTACCTATCACAAAACAACCTGGTTTTGCAAGAGGGGTCACCTGGGTTTTTGTCCCCGGGCTCGGCGGCCATCTTGGGAAACTACCAAACCCAAACATTTCTGAAAGCTAGACACCCGGGGGAGTCCAGCGAGGTATGGCTTGCGTGGGTCCCACAACGTTTTCCTACCCAGAATCCCCTGCAAACCTCAAATTTAGCTGAAAAAACCATATTTTCCACATATTTTTGCGTGGAATCACCGTGCTGGCACAAATGTCCTACCACCCAGCGTTGCCCTTGTTCCCCCGAGTAAAATGATACCTCACTTGTGTGGGTGGGCCAAAGGCCTGTGACTGGGAAGAGCCCAAAACATAGGGATTTAGGGTATAGCACCGAGAATTCTAAGCGCTATATTTTTTAAAAATACATTTTTAGCCAGTTCTGCTTTGGACACCCACACAAGTGAGGTATCATTTTACTCGGGGAACAAGGGCAACGCTGGGTGGTAGGACATTTGTGCCAGCACGGTGATTCCACGCAAAAATATGTGGAAAATATGGTTTTTTCAGCTAAATTTGAGGGTTGCAGGGATTCTGGGTAGGGAAACGTTGGGGGATCCATGCAAGCCATACCTCATTGGACTCCCCAGGGTGTCTAGTTTTCAGAAACGTGTGGGATTGGTAGGTTTCCCTAGATGGCGGCGAGCCCGGGGCCAAAAACCAGGTGCCCCCCAAACCAGGTAGTTTTGTTATAGGTAGTTTTGAAGTCTCCACAATACGATTTGGGCCATTTCCTGTTTCAGCCACTATGCCTACCCACACAAGTGAGGTACCATTTTTATCGGGAGCCCTGGGGAACGCAGGGTGGTAGGAAATTTGTGGATCCACGCAGATTCCAGAACTTTCCTACACAGAAATTTGAGTAAAAAGTGATTTTTTTCTGCTAAATTTGAGGTTTGCAGGGCATTCTGGGTAGGAAAACGTTTGGGGACCCATGCAAGCCATACCTCGCTGGACTCCCCAGGTGCCTAGTTTTCAGAAATGTGTGGGTTTGGTAGGTTCCCAAGATGGCCGCTGAGGCCGGGGCCAAAAACCCAGGTGACCCCCTTGCAAAACCAGGTTGTTTTGTGATAGGTAATTTTGATGTCTCCTCAATACGTTCTGGGCCCTTGCCTGTCGCGGGTACTTGACCCACCCACGCGAGTGAGGTATCATTTTTATCGGGAGACCTGGGGGAAAGCTGGGTGGTAGGAAATTTGTGGATCCACGTAGATTACAGAACTTTCCCACACAGAAATTGGAGAAAAACGTGATTTTTTCAGCTAAATTTGAGGTTTGCAGGGTATTCTGGGTAAGAAAATTTTGGAGGACCCATGCAAGCCATACCTCGCTGGACTCCTCCGGGTGTCTAGTTTTCAGAAATGTGTGGGTTGGGTAGGTTTCCCTAGATGGCCGTTGAGCCCGGGGCCAAAACTCATGGGACCCCCCTTGCAAAACCAGGTTGGTTTGTGATAGGTAATTTTGATGTCGCCTCAATAGGTTTTGGGCCCTTGCCTGTCGCGGGTACTTGACCCATCCACACAAGTGAGGTACCATTTTTCACGGAAGACTTTGGGGGACGCGGGGTGGGTGGAATTTTGTACAACCACGCAGATTCCAGAACTTTCCACCACAGAAATGTGAGGAAAATGTGTTTTTTTGGACATATTTTTAGGTTTGCAAGGGATTCTGGGTAACAGATCCTGGTGAGAGCCAGTCAAGTCACCCCATCCTGGATTCCCCTGGGTGTCTAGTTTTCAAAAATGTATAGGTTTGCTAGGTTTCCCTAGGTGCTGGCAGTGTTAGGGTTCAAAATCTACAGCTAGGCACTTTGCAAAAAAAGGGTCCGTTTTCACTGTGAAAATGTGGTGTGTCCACGTTGCGTTTGGGCCGTTTCCTGTCGCGGGCACTAGGCCTACCCACACATGTGAGGTGCCATTTTTCTCGGAAGACTTTGGGGAACGCGGGATGGGTAGAAATTTGTGGATCCACGCAGATTCCAGAACTTTCCACCACAGAAATGTGAGGAAAATGTGTTTTTTTTGACAAATGTTTTGGTTTGCAAGGGATTCTGGGTAACAGAACCTGGTGAGAGCCAGTCAAGTCACCCAATCCTGGATTCCCCTGGGTATCTAGTTTTCAAAAATGTATAGGTTTGCTAGGTTTCCCTAGGTGCCGGCAGAGTTAGGGTTCAAAATCTACAGCTAGGCACTTTGCAAAAAAAGGGTCCGTTTTCACTGTGAAAATGTGGTGTGTCCATGTTGCGTTTTGGGCCGTTTCCTGTCGCGGCCACTAGTCCTACCCACACAAGTGAGGTACCATTTTTCTCGAAAGACTTTGGGGAATGCGGGGTGGGTGGAATTTTGTGGATCCACGCAGATTCCAGAACTTTCCACCACAGAAATGTGAGGAAAATGTGTTTTTTGGGACAAATTTTTAGGTTTGCAAGGGATTCTGGGTAACAGAACCTGGTGAGAGCCAGTCAAGTCAGCCCATCCTGGATTCCCCTGGGTGTCTAGTGTTAAAAAATGTATAGGTTTGCTAGGTTTCCCTGGGTGCCGGCAGAGCTAGGAACCAAATTCAACAGGTAGGCACATTCCGAAAAAAGTCAGTGCCTAGTGGGCTTTCTGCCGCCCTGGGGAGGGGGAAATCAGGGGCTATTGCCCCGATATGCCCCCGAGGGGGCAGAAAGACTGTGGCTATTCTTTTGGGGGTCGGGGGCATTGGGATGCCTATTCTGGTCAGCCCCCACCCCTCCGTATAAAAAAGCCAGCATAATCGCTGGCACATAGTGGGCTTTCTGCCCCCGGGGGCAGATCAGGGGCTACTGCCCCCATCTGCCTCCTGGGAGGGGCAGAAAGACAGTGACATCTTTTTGGGGTGGGTGGGGGCATTGGCATGTCCATTCTTGGCAGCCCCCACCCCGAACTTTGTAAAAAAAAAATCCCTGGTGGCTAGTGGGCTTTCTGCCCCCGGGGGCAGATAAGGTGCTATTGCCCCATCTGCCTCCCAGGGGGCAGAAAGACTGTAGCATTTTTTTTGGGGTGGGGGCATTGACATGCCCATTCTGGGCAGCCCCCACCCCTACCTATATAAAAAAAAATCCCTGGCGCTTAGTGGGCTTTCTGCCCCCTCCCGGGGGGCAGATCAGGGGCTATTGCCCCATCTGCCTCCTGGGTTTTTTTTCTTTGGGGGTAGGGTGGGGGCATTTGCATGCCCATTCTGGGCAGCCCCCACCCCGGGCCTATAAAAAAATAATCCCTGGCATCTAGGGTATTTCTGAACCCCCGGGTGGGGGCAGATTGGTGGCCGCTGCCACCATCTGCCCCCGAGGGGCAGAAAGACTGGAATTTCGTGGGGGAGGGGTGGGGGCATTGGCATGCCCATCTTGGGCAACCCCACCCCTAAATGTATCGAGGGGAAAAAACTGTGGTGTCTAGTGGGCTTTCTGCCCCCGGGGGCAGATTGGGGGCTACTGCCCCCATATGCCCCCAGGAGGGGCAGAAAGACTGTACCTTTGCGGCGGGGTGGGGTGGGGGCATTGGCATGCCCATATTGGGCAGCCCCCACCCCAAATTATAATTTAAAAAAAATCCCTAGTATCTAGTGGGCTTTCTGCCCCCCAGGAGGGGCAGAAAGACTGTACCTTTGTGGCGGGGTGGGGTGGGGGCATTGGCATGCCCATATTGGGCAGCCCCCACTCCTAACTATAATTAAAAAAAAATCCCTGGTATCTAGTGGGCTTTCTGCCCCCGGGGGCAGATTGGGGGCTACTGCCCCATCTGCCCCCAGGGGGGCAGAAAGACTAATTTTGTGGCCGGGGGGTGGGGGCATCGGCATGCCTGTTTTGGGCAGCCCCACCCCTAACTATAATTTAAATAAAAATTCCTGGTGTCTAGTGGGCTTTCTACCCCCCGGGGGCTAGATTGGGAGCTACTGCCCCCATCTACCCCCAGGGGGCAGAAAGACTAATCATGGCAAATATTTTATGGGGGAGCAAAGGCCCTTGCCCAAGCGCCGCTCCCCTCCCTGGTGCCTAGTGGGTGGATCCTGCTTGGGGATCGCCCTCCTGGGCGATCCCCAAGCAGGGATCCACTAGGAAGGGTACCATTGGAAAGGGAGATTCTCCCCTTTCCAACGATACCTCTCCTGAGTTTCTACGTGCTCAGGGGGCTGAGATAGCCCCTGAGCACGTAGAAACTGAAACTGAAATGAGCCTCTTGGCTCATTTCAGTTTCAGTTTCACTGAAATGACATCAGCGCGACGTGCGCGCCGATCGTCATTTCAGGGAAACCAGGGGGGGGGGCCTCGGGAGCTGGGGAAGCTCTTCCCCAGCTCCCGAGGCTTTAGGGGATTAAAGGGAATCCCTCTGGTGCCCGCACCAGAGGGATTTCCTGTGTTGGACTCGTCATGAGCACACGAGCACTGTGTGCCATGACGAGTCCAGCTCGTCATGACCATGGAAGGGGTTAACATCATACTTACGAGATTCAAGTGATCTGTTACGAATTGTACAAGAAATGTCAGCGTTGCCAACATACAAACTAGTCACAATGGATGTGATCTCGTTGTATACCAATATCAAAAATGATATTGGAATGACTGCATATGATTACTTTCTACAAGAGCGTAACATCCACTATGCTAACCATAACAAGATGGTAATGGAAATGATTCGACTATGTCTGACCCAAAATATATTTATGTTTGGAGAGGAACTTTACCGGCAAGTGAAAGGAACCGATATGGGTTTTTCTTTCAGCCCCAGTTATGCGTGTCTAACTATGGGCTGGTAGGAACAGACGCTGGCATGGCATCCCAACAATGGCAGGTTTGTGAATAAAACCATAATGTGGCTGAGATACATTGATGATCTCTTCATAATATGGGATGGCTCTAACGAAGAGTTTGAGGAATACTTCAAAATTCTAAATAGTACTGAAGCCAACCTGCATTTTACCTACACCATCAGTGATGCCAGGGTAGTCTTCTTGGATACGGAAATCTATATCCATGAAAATAAATTACACACAACACTGCATCGAAAATCTACAGCTACCAATGCAACACTCCATGCGGAAAGTTTTCACCAAGCTACATTGATCAACAACATCCCTTACGGTGAACTCTTGAGGATACGATGGATATGTTCCCAAGAGGAGGAATGGCATAAACACAGTCAGCAAACTGCTAGTCATTTAAAAAAAGAAATTACAACAAAAAAGTTATAGCTACCTGCCTACTAAGAACATCAACCCAATCAAGATCGGAAATAAACAAAGAACAAAACAAAGAATTGGACAAAAAGATAAATCAAGAAAAAATTTCTACCGAATCAAAACAAATCATGAACATCTTACGCAAGAACTGGAATATACTGCATTTAGACCCAACCATTTCTCAAATTGTGGGAAACCATCCGAGCCTCACATTCCGGAGAGCAAGGAACCTGAAAGATCAATTGATTCACAGCCATTTCAAAGCTAAGAAACAAGATACATGGCTGAAACCAAAGGGGTTCTATAAATGTACCAACTGTAAAGTGTGTTAGATTGCAAAAAACACCAAAGAGATTCGAATGGCCAACAAAAAAACTTGGAAAATTGATCAATTTATCACATGCAAGAGTCAGTTTGTCATCTACATTATTGAATGTCCCTGTACTCTTAAATATGTGGGGAGCACAATCTGCGAATTAAAGAAACTTATTTTGGAACATGTGAGGGCAACGATTAATACGGACCGACGTAATGCAGTCGCCAAACACATGGAAACATTCCATTGAGAAACTTGGAAACAATTGAAATTTTATGCGGCGGAAACAGGAGAACACCACGTGAGAGGTGGCGACAGGGAACGAATTTTAAGACAAAAAGAATCTCGTCACATTCTTGCATTCCGCACGCTACCTCCCAATGGTTTAAACCAAGATGAGGAAATGCATTCACATCTGTAATTAGGAACTCTCCCCCTGTATATAGACTGATATAGTTATTTCTCTCCTCCGTGTCACAATGGTTTTAATTGGTACCTATTACTCACTTGTGATTCTCACTATGCAAAGTTTTTATGTGTTCCGTGGTTGATAAAGATTGGTCCTGTAAGTATGTTGCGATGCTAAACCAGCAATGACTGTCCACAAGGAGGTTTTGTTCACTAAACACATGTGAATCTAGTGTGTTTAGTTCTAGAAAAATACACAAACATAGTAAGCCCACCAGAGAGCGAGATTTTGAATCATATGGGACTTTCCCAAAAAATGTCACAATTGCAAGTTACTAAACATAGATAAATTGCATATTCAGGAGGATTCAACTAGACATTCACAGTGATCACATATCACCTCAACAGCGGGACAAATGTCATGAGTGATTGCTCATAACTATACCACTGAATTTGGGAAGTTATTAATTGAATTAAAATAAAACGATTATATTCTCAACAAAAAGGGCCAAATAAAATCGTAACCAATGCAGAACACATACGTGGTTAATTTCATGTACACCTTCACTTTTTGACGGTTGGTAGTTTTCACATATGGGTGGGTTTTAATCATACACACTACATCTACCACAATGCAAAGCGCTGAACTAAAGGAAGTGATGTAACTAACCCATGTTAGCATATAACTCAACACAAAAAAGAAGCTACTAACAGCACACCATTGAAACATATGTATTATCCAGAAATAGTACTGGTCCAAAATCGAGTCAACTGATAATGGAATTGCTCATGTATAATGTGGACGATAAGAGAATATCCAATATAAGCAAATCAATCCAGTGAGATCGTCAGTCGAGATTTCATATCCTTTATTGTTGTCCAAAGGTTAAAAATTTCCCAGCACACGATAGCCGACACGTGTTTCGTCTTAACTAAGACTTTTTCAAGGCTGGAATAACAGATATATTGTAAACAATATGTTATATACATTAAAGTGACAATGTTAAAAACCACAAAATATACAAATAAAACTGTCCTATACAAATGATGTACAAGACATGTCACTACTAAAATAAGGGAAGATAAACATGCGCCCAATGACAAAATTCATATATTAACATAAAAGATACTCAGACACCCAGTGCCTGGAACCCAAAGAAAAAAGGTCAAAATGCACCCAGAAATTCAGAGTGAAAAGAGAGAAACCAAGCATAGGATTACCAAAACAACCTGATACACCAAAGCGTGAACTACTCAGTAAGATGTACCAGTTGTGAGAACAAGAATGGTCAGTTGAGTGGCTAGATGACAATCTACTATAATCATATGGTGTTCATACCGATCCTCTACACCCTAATGCCCGGTGAGTGAATCTTAAATTTATAGACTGAAAAAGAAGAAGAAGAAGAGAAGAAACCCACCAAAATTTGGGAATCTTGACAATCTGAAGTCAGAGAACGAATGCGTCCCTCCAACACATCCACTGTAAGAAGTAGGTATCCAAGTGAAGATGTCACAACAAATACTAAGGAAGACTGTACACACAAGAGAGAACAATATAAAAAATGACATGGTGAATTTGGATGGTAAATAGCCTCATAATACAGGAGGAAAAGAACAAGGAGGGGTGGCAGAAAGAACAGATATAGAACAGAACAAAAGAGTGACCAGGTCGGTATCACGCACACAAAGGAACTAATAGGGACGAAGAGAACAATTGCTGATTCAACTAATGTTTCTGAAATGTCGACTGTGGTCAATGTACAGGATGATGTGTCCATTGTCAACTTGTCACAAAAAATGTTAACTAACACTGAAATGAATGTGTTAAAAAAGGGCTTAAGTTTTTGTCCATTGTCTAAACCAGATTTTACACAAATTCACATCGATTTGTTTAAATTTATACGGAGGTTAAAATTAAAAAAAGTCTTTGACACAAATAAAAAACTCTGTGCAATACCTATTTATGCTGTAGACAAATGTGGACAAACAATCAAAGATATTCAGGATGTACAAATGCTCCTATCACTAGATGACAGTATAGATATGGTACCCAGCATGGGTGAGATACTACATGACTTAGAGATTGAAACTAACTTACAGACAGACAGTGGGTTAAAAACCAAATCCATGTTTATTCCAACTTTATCACCAGACAACATGATTGACTGCTTCTATAAAGCAGTCACCAATGATCTGTACTTATTAGAAGACAAACTACACAATGCCCCTATCTTGCATAATGACAATCTCACCAGGCAGGAAAGATTGGCCCTCCAACAATTGAGGAATTTTCCTAATCTAATTATTAAAGAAGCAGATAAAGGGGGCAATATTGTGCTGATGGATAAGGTATATTATACAGGAGAAATTGATCAGCAATTATCTAATAGTGACTCCTATACTAAAATACTTAAGAACCCAATGCATGAAGTTAATACCATGGTAGAAAAGGTACTTAAATACTGGCATAGTGAAGGTCTCCTTTCTGACGTAGAATTGAAGTATATGTTCAATCCTACTCCGAGGGCAGCATATATCTATACTCTTCCCAAAGTTCACAAAAGCTTAACAGCTCCTCCAGGTAGACCAATAATATCTGGGATAGGGGGTCCCACTGAGCGTATCTCTGAATATATAGATCTATTTCTGCAACCCATCGTAAGAAATCTTCCTGCGTTTATTGAAGATACGAAGGATCTGCTAAACAAATTAGAAGATTTAGTTTGGATGGATGACTTAACTTTTGTAACTCTAGATGTGAGTGCTCTTTATACTAGTATCCCCATTAATAAAGGGATGGAAGCCCTCACATATTTTTTATCGAAACGTGATGCGACTATGTATGAACACACCCGCATGATACTGGAATTGACACGTTTGACACTTGATAACAACTATTTCATGCATCATGAGACCTGGTACAGACAACACTCAGGGGTGGCTATGGGGGCCAAATTTTCCCCATCTTTTGCGAATATCTACATGGGTTTTTTTGAAGAACAGCACATTTGGAAATCATGTCCACCTGATCTGACGAACCACATTATCTATTGGGGTCGTTTTATTGATGACATTCTCATGATCTGGGGAGGTGACAATAAGACACTAGATTCACTTCTAGAATATATTAATGTCAATCAATACAATCTGAGCTTTACTCATAATATCAGTAGTAGCCACATTGACTTTTTAGATATTACTCTGTTCATTGACAATGGTAAACTTGAGTGTAAACTTTTTCGTAAAGACACGGCATGCAATTCAGTATTGCACGCAAGTAGTGCCCACCCTGATTCCCAAATTCGTGCCATACCATTTGGTGAAATGTCTCGGCTGAGACGCAATTGTAGCAATGATACTGTATTCCAGCAGGAGGTGGAATGCCTCAAACGACGCTTCACAATTAGGGGGTATGATCGTACTTCATTAGACAAAGCTCATACCAGGATCAATAGGACTAAAAGAACAAGACTTCTCAAGCCCAATTACAAAAAGAAGCGCAAATTGGAAGAAAATAGGATTGCATTGATAACACAGTTTAATTCTCATAGCAGTCAGGTCTTCAAAACACTTAATAGACACTGGCAACTTTTGAAATTGGACCATGATCTGGATCCATATATATCTAAAAAAACCCGCATTGTCTATAAAAGGGGCAGGACATTGAGAAATATTCTAAGTCCATCCATCAATACCAATCCAACTAGAGAATCAATACAAAGTTGGTTACCAGATAAACCGAAAGGCTTTTTCAAGTGTTCGATGTGCAATGTGTGTCAGTTTGCTGAAAATAAAAAGATTAGTTTTTGCTATAACACCAAACAGGAACATAAGATATATCATTTTATGAACTGTAACACTAAATATACGGTTTACTGCATCATCTGTCAATGCAATTTAATCTATGTTGGCAGCACGATTAGACCGCTTAAGGAGAGAGTGCAAGAACACATTAGAGCGATTCGCAATGGCAATGAGAGTTATCCCTTAGCTGTTCATTACAATACTACACACACTGATTCAGAAGTTCTCAAAATCAAATTCCATGGGATTGCTGTAGTTGAGGATAATCCTCGAGGTGGAGATAGAACCTTGGCATTGAGAAAATTGGAGTCGAAATGGCTCATAAAATTGCGAGCGGTAGACAAAGGGTTGAATATGGACAGAGAATCAAATGTTTTCTTAAAAGACTGAATGCAGTTAAGGTTACATTGGTGTATCTGTTATTGATCCATTCTATTGGTCGATAAGGAAGTCTATTTTCATGCTGAATATTTTCTTGTTCGAAATTGCACGATCTGTAATACTAATTATTATTGACATTCTGTTCCAGGCTCAATGAGTGTTTACAACAAAACTAGTTTTACCTTAACACTGCATTTGTATTTGTTGTGTTTGAGGTTGAATTTCTACATCTCTCTGTTTTTTGACTTATGGTTCTTTTTCCTTATTTATCGCACTGGTGTTGGGCTATTATGTTACATATCAACGCCAGAACTCTTATGTTATACAAGGATCTAACATTCTGCTAACAACCTCTATCTTAGGCTTTGTCTTTTTACATATTTCCATTTATCTGGAGGGGAGAGGCTTTTTACTGTATTGGTTTGTCTTCCATAGTATATACACTTGTGGTGAGCTACTGCGCTTTGTCAGTATACTACAAGATGGCGGCCTATTTGACATCGCTCCTGTCGTTTTTTACAGCTTTGGTAAATTCTACAATTTCTAGGGGTTATTGGTCCCTCAGAAGGATTTTATGCGCTGGCCGTTTTTTCACGCAGTGTGTATAACACTATTGATTTTATTTTGTCCCTGATTCAGCGTAACATGACGGTTGGCTGTACATACTACTAACCTGTTTTGATCGGATATGGTGAACGTTGTTACTAGTTTCTGGATATTTGGATTATTTTAAAAATAACATGGGATGGATTGCCTTTGTTACAGTACCTTAGTGTGTTGACTTAATGAGTTCTCATGGGCCGTTGGTAGGTTCAATATGGCAACCCTTTTGTTTGTAGCTGCATTGGTTATTTACTATGGCGGATTACGTTGTAGTCACGTGCTCTTGTGTCATGTGACCCTTGGAGGTAGCGGTTAAGTACAAGATGGCGAAGTTTGTTCTTTTACGCATCCCGCGACCACTTACACGTGTGTGTACGGACGGGTTTCTCGCCCTTGAAGGTAGGATTTGTTTGGGCATAGGGTTGTATTATAATAGGTTTAGTGGCTGAAGACATGATATAATTTTGTCTTTGGTTACAGGGGTTACTTATCAAGGTTGTACCCCATGGTATCCAGGATCTATGGAGATACTTTGGACTTCAGCTACACTCTATTAGCGTTTGCCACGTTTTGCAGTGTGCACCAATATCATATGGTCTTCGACGTTTCTACTTGATTTATTACCCTACGGGTGAGTACTTTATCGATAGTGTGTCGTGTTTTATTGGACACATTTGATGACGAGCTTAGCTCATGGGCGCATCTATTTCATGTTGTTTCCAGATATATCTGTGCTTTTACAGCTTCGTTTTCTTGGGATCTCTTATATAGACGGATTTCAAGTGTGGTAGAGATACGTATTTTTGTGGTGAGTATGTGACCTTGGAAGTTTATTAATAACGATGAGTAAACAATAACATTTTTTCTGTGTAGTCGTCGGTACTCCACTGCAACTCATAAGTTTTGACATTTTATGGTGGTGGAGTCTATTTTAAACATGTGATTGTTAAATTTTGAGTAACATGGCGGGAATAGAGTTTTACACTCAGGAGCACTGACATATTATTAGCATTATGTCTACTAATAGCCAATTTTAGCGCTATGACCACTACTTTTGTGCTGACTACTCATGGTCTTTGGTTTAGCTGTGTAGCTGAGTATCACCTCCACAATCACTACGGTGACGGTGTGATGTTCAATTTTTCTGACACTGAGTCAGTATGTTTATTACCATTATCAAGTACAGGTAGTTGATGTACTGCGTGTTTTGTTCCTTATGAGGCTATTTACCATCCAAATTCACCATGTCATTTTTTATATTGTTCTCTCTTGTGTGTACAGTCTTCCTTAGTATTTGTTGTGACATCTTCACTTGGATACCTACTTCTTACAGTGGATGTGTTGGAGGGACGCATTCGTTCTCTGACTTCAGATTGTCAAGATTCCCAAATTTTGGTGGGTTTCTTCTCTTCTTCTTCTTCTTTTTCAGTCTATAAATTTAAGATTCACTCACCGGGCATTAGGGTGTAGAGGATCGGTATGAACACCATATGATTATAGTAGATTGTCATCTAGCCACTCAACTGACCATTCTTGTTCTCACAACTGGTACATCTTACTGAGTAGTTCACGCTTTGGTGTATCAGGTTGTTTTGGTAATCCTATGCTTGGTTTCTCTCTTTTCACTCTGAATTTCTGGGTGCATTTTGACCTTTTTTTCTTTGGGTTCCAGGCACTGGGTGTCTGAGTATCTTTTATGTTAATATATGAATTTTGTCATTGGGCGCATGTTTATCTTCCCTTATTTTAGTAGTGACATGTCTTGTACATCATTTGTATAGGACAGTTTTATTTGTATATTTTGTGGTTTTTAACATTGTCACTTTAATGTATATAACATATTGTTTACAATATATCTGTTATTCCAGCCTTGAAAAAGTCTTAGTTAAGACAAAACACGTGTCGGCTATCGTGTGCTGGGAAATTTTTAACCTTTGGACAACAATAAAGGATATGAAATCTCGACTGACGATCTCACTGGATTGATTTGCTTATATTGGATATTCTCTTATCGTCCACATTATACATGAGCAATTCCATTATCAGTTGACTCGATTTTGGACCAGTACTATTTCTGGATAATACATATGTTTCAATGGTGTGCTGTTAGTAGCTTCTTTTTTGTGTTGAGTTATATGCATGTTAAAGTCTTAATGTGCAGTTGACACCTCTAGGTAGTAGGTGTGTGAAGCTGATTTAGCACCTGGTTGCCAATTTAGCAACATTTAACGAATATTTCACGCCAATTATTGATGCTTTGAAATACGTGTACTTAGTGGATGTGCAGTTCTTTCCCTCAAAGGGAAAACTACTACCTGTTTTTTGCGTTGAATACTTTTAAGTGTTTACTAGCACTCCAGTTCCTTTGTAGGCGTGATCTGACTGAGGAAACTCATCAGAGAGATAGTAATACACCATTGTTTTTCAATGGTGGGTTTTGAGGACGATAGGGACAAGGTTTTTAATGATATTTTTCTGGGACTGGGTATGCAGTCCAAGAAAGTAACAATAATGGAAGATAAACCACAAGGACTTAAACAATTGTTCATTAAACTTGAGAGACTGCGCAAGTTGGAATTATCTAGGTGGTGGGATCTGACCACACTCAAAAAATATATTGAAATTAAACAAGTCCCGAGAGGACTCAGGGTCATTATTTTTCCCACCTTCGAAGATCTTGACCCCGATTTGCTTGCAGAGTGGGAGAATTTAATCTCATCATCATCTTTTGGCATGATGGATCTACTCATCCGACATGCTGAACGTAAAAGATCCAAATTACTCAGTGAAATAGAGCAGGTAGAAGAAGAGATTAAACGACTCAATTTGACTGAAGCTACAGAAAAGAATTTTAAAATACTCAAAGAGGTACTTAGTTCCCACCAAGCCTATATTAGGGACAAGAAAATTCGCAAGCTTAAGAGAGATGACAATGACTATAGGAATGGCAGGATATTCACCTTTGCTAAGAAATTTGATGAAGTCAAACCCAGAGTGGGGGTTGTTGCTCTCAATGATAAAAGATCTGACACTGTGTTATCAGCAAGTGGGTCAGACTTATCAAGTCTGATGAGTGAAACAAGTGAGATGAGAAGTGAGACTTCATCCACCTTGGGACAGAATGAGAACAATGCGAATGGTTCAACTTCTTCTTTTTTATCAGAACTAGAGAGATACCGGAAGGGAACGAGGTTAGGGTACAACAAAAAGAATACAGGAGGAAAAGAACAAGGAGGGGTGGCAGAAAGAACAGATATAGAACAGAACAAAAGAGTGACCAGGTCGGTATCACGCACACAAAGGAACTAATAGGGATGAAGAGAACAATTGCTGATTCAACTAATGTTTCTGAAATGTCGACTGTGGTCAATGTACAGGATGATGTGTCCATTGTCAACTTGTCACAAAAAATGTTAACTAACACTGAAATGAATGTGTTAAAAAAGGGCTTAAGTTTTTGTCCATTGTCTAAACCAGATTTTACACAAATTCACATCGATTTGTTTAAATTTATACGGAGGTTAAAATTAAAAAAGTCTTTGACACAAATAAAAACTCTGTGCAATACCTATTTATGCTGTAGACAAATGTGGACAAACAATCAAAGATATTCAGGATGTACAAATGCTCCTATCACTAGATGACAGTATAGATATGGTACCCAGCATGGGTGAGATACTACATGACTTAGAGATTGAAACTAACTTACAGACAGACAGTGGGTTAAAAACCAAATCCATGTTTATTCCAACTTTATCACCAGACAACATGATTGACTGCTTCTATAAAGCAGTCACCAATGATCTGTACTTATTAGAAGACAAACTACACAATGCCCCTATCTTGCATAATGACAATCTCACCAGGCAGGAAAGATTGGCCCTCCAACAATTGAGGAATTTTCCTAATCTAATTATTAAAGAAGCAGATAAAGGGGGCAATATTGTGCTGATGGATAAGGTATATTATACAGGAGAAATTGATCAGCAATTATCTAATAGTGACTCCTATACTAAAATACTTAAGAACCCAATGCATGAAGTTAATACCATGGTAGAAAAGGTACTTAAATACTGGCATAGTGAAGGTCTCCTTTCTGACGTAGAATTGAAGTATATGTTCAATCCTACTCCGAGGGCAGCATATATCTATACTCTTCCCAAAGTTCACAAAAGCTTAACAGCTCCTCCAGGTAGACCAATAATATCTGGGATAGGGGGTCCCACTGAGCGTATCTCTGAATATATAGATCTATTTCTGCAACCCATTGTAAGAAATCTTCCTGCGTTTATTGAAGATACGAAGGATCTGCTAAACAAATTAGAAGATTTAGTTTGGATGGATGACTTAACTTTTGTAACTCTAGATGTGAGTGCTCTTTATACTAGTATCCCCATTAATAAAGGGATGGAAGCCCTCACATATTTTTTATCGAAACGTGATGCGACTATGTATGAACACACCCGCATGATACTGGAATTGACACGTTTGACACTTGATAACAACTATTTCATGCATCATGAGACCTGGTACAGACAACACTCAGGGGTGGCTATGGGGGCCAAATTTTCCCCATCTTTTGCGAATATCTACATGGGTTTTTTTGAAGAACAGCACATTTGGAAATCATGTCCACCTGATCTGACGAACCACATTATCTATTGGGGTCGTTTTATTGATGACATTCTCATGATCTGGGGAGGTGACAATAAGACACTAGATTCACTTCTAGAATATATTAATGTCAATCAATACAATCTGAGCTTTACTCATAATATCAGTAGTAGCCACATTGACTTTTTAGATATTACTCTGTTCATTGACAATGGTAAACTTGAGTGTAAACTTTTTCGTAAAGACACAGCATGCAATTCAGTATTGCACGCAAGTAGTGCCCACCTTGATTCCCAAATTCGTGCCATACCATTTGGTGAAATGTCTCGGCTGAGACGCAATTGTAGCAATGATACTGTATTCCAGCAGGAGGTGGAATGCCTCAAACGACGCTTCACAATTAGGGGGTATGATCGTACTTCATTAGACAAAGCCCATACCAGGATCAATAGGACTAAAAGAACAAGACTTCTCAAGCCCAATTACAAAAGAAGCGCAAATTGGAAGAAAATAGGATTGCATTGATAACACAGTTTAATTCTCATAGCAGTCAGGTCTTCAAAACACTTAATAGACACTGGCAACTTTTGAAATTGGACCATGATCTGGATCCATATATATCTAAAAAAAAACGCATTGTCTATAAAAGGGGCAGGACATTGAGAAATATTCTAAGTCCATCCATCAATACCAATCCAACTAGAGAATCAATACAAAGTTGGTTACCAGATAAACCGAAAGGCTTTTTCAAGTGTTCGATGTGCAATGTGTGTCAGTTTGCTGAAAATAAAAAGATTAGTTTTTGCTATAACACCAAACAGGAACATAAGATATATCATTTTATGAACTGTAACACTAAATATACGGTTTACTGCATCATCTGTCAATGCAATTTAATCTATGTTGGCAGCACGATTAGACCGCTTAAGGAGAGAGTGCAAGAACACATTAGAGCGATTCGCAATGGCAATGAGAGTTATCCCTTAGCTGTTCATTACAATACTACACACACTGATTCAGAAGTTCTCAAAATCAAATTCCATGGGATTGCTGTAGTTGAGGATAATCCTCGAGGTGGAGATAGAACCTTGGCATTGAGAAAATTGGAGTCGAAATGGCTCATAAAATTGCGAGCGGTAGACAAAGGGTTGAATATGGACAGAGAATCACATGTTTTCTTAAAAGACTGAATGCAGTTAAGGTTACATTGGTGTATCTGTTATTGATCCATTCTATTGGTCGATAAGGAAGTCTATTTTCATGCTGAATATTTTCTTGTTCGAAATTGCACGATCTGTAATACTAATTATTATTGACATTCTGTTCCAGGCTCAATGAGTGTTTACAACAAAACTAGTTTTACCTTAACACTGCATTTGTATTTGTTGTGTTTGAGGTTGAATTTCTACATCTCTCTGTTTTTTGACTTATGGTTCTTTTTCCTTATTTATCGCACTGGTGTTGGGCTATTATGTTACATATCAACACCAGAACTCTTATGTTATACAAGGATCTAACATTCTGCTAACAACCTCTATCTTAGGCTTTGTCTTTTTACATATTTCCATTTATCTGGAGGGGGAGAGGCTTTTTACTGTATTGGTTTGTCTTCCATAGTATATACACTTGTGGTGAGCTACTGCGCTTTGTCAGTATACTACAAGATGGCGGCCTATTTGACATCGCTCCTGTCGTTTTTACAGCTTTGGTAAATTCTACAATTTCTAGGGGTTATTGGTCCCTCAGAAGGATTTTATGCGCTGGCCGTTTTTTCACGCAGTGTGTATAACACTATTGATTTTATTTTGTCCCTGATTCAGCGTAACATGACGGTTGGCTTACATACTACTAACCTGTTTTGATCGGATATGGTGAACGTTGTTACTAGTTTCTGGATATTTGGATTATTTTAAAAATAACATGGGATGGATTGCCTTTGTTACGGTACCTTAGTGTGTTGACTTAATGAGTTCTCATGGGCCAATATGGCAACCCTTTTGTTTGTAGCTGCATTGGTTATTTACTATGGCGGATTACGTTGTAGTCACGTGCTCTTGTGTCATGTGACCCTTGGAGGTAGCGGTTAAGTACAAGATGGCGAAGTTTGTTCTTTTACGCATCCCGCGACCACTTACACGTGTGTGTACGGACTGGTTTCTCGCCTTTGAAGGTAGGATTTGTTTGGGCATAGGGTTGTATTATAATAGGTTTAGTGGCTGAAGACATGATATAATTTTGTCTTTGGTTACAGGGGTTACTTATCAAGGTTGTACCCCATGGTATCCAGGATCTATGGAGATACTTTGGACTTCAGCTACACTCTATTAGCGTTTGCCACGTTTTGCAGTGTGCACCAATATCATATGGTCTTCGACGTTTCTACTTGATTTATTGGAGCTCACCCTACGGGTGAGTACTTTATCGATAGTGTGTCGTGTTTTATTGGACACATTTGATGACGAGCTTAGCTCATGGGCGCATCTATTTCATGTTGTTTCCAGATATATCAGTGCTTTTACAGCTTCGTTTTCTTGGGATCTCTTATATAGACGGATTTCAAGTGTGGTAGAGATACGTATTTTTGTGGTGAGTATGTGACCTTGGAAGTTTATTAATAACGATGAGTAAACAATAACATTTTTTCTGTGTAGTCGTCGGTACTCCACTGCAACTCATAAGTTTTGACATTTTATGGTGGTGGAGTCTATTTTAAACATGTGATTGTTAAATTTTGAGTAACATGGCGGGAATAGAGTTTTACACTCAGGAGCACTGACATATTATTAGCATTATGTCTACTAATAGCCAATTTTAGCGCTATGACCACTACTTTTGTGCTGACTACTCATGGTCTTTGGTTTAGCTGTGTAGCTGAGTATCACCTCCACAATCACTACGGTGACGGTGTGATGTTCAATTTTTCTGACACTGAGTCAGTATGTTTATTACCATTATCAAGTACAGGTAGTTGATGTACTGCGTGTTTTGTTCCTTATGAGGCTATTTACCATCCAAATTCACCATGTCATTTTTTATATTGTTCTCTCTTGTGTGTACAGTCTTCCTTAGTATTTGTTGTGACATCTTCACTTGGATACCTACTTCTTACAGTGGATGTGTTGGAGGGACGCATTCGTTCTCTGACTTCAGATTGTCAAGATTCCCAAATTTTGGTGGGTTTCTTCTCTTCTTCTTCTTCTTTTTCAGTCTATAAATTTAAGATTCACTCACCGGGCATTAGGGTGTAGAGGATCGGTATGAACACCATATGATTATAGTAGATTGTCATCTAGCCACTCAACTGACCATTCTTGTTCTCACAACTGGTACATCTTACTGAGTAGTTCACGCTTTGGTGTATCAGGTTGTTTTGGTAATCCTATGCTTGGTTTCTCTCTTTTCACTCTGAATTTCTGGGTGCATTTTGACCTTTTTTTCTTTGGGTTCCAGGCACTGGGTGTCTGAGTATCTTTTATGTTAATATATGAATTTTGTCATTGGGCGCATGTTTATCTTCCCTTATTTTAGTAGTGACATGTCTTGTACATCATTTGTATAGGACAGTTTTATTTGTATATTTTGTGGTTTTTAACATTGTCACTTTAATGTATATAACATATTGTTTACAATATATCTGTTATTCCAGCCTTGAAAAAGTCTTAGTTAAGACGAAACACGTGTCGGCTATCGTGTGCTGGGAAATTTTTAACCTTTGGACAACAATAAAGGATATGAAATCTCGACTGACGATCTCACTGGATTGATTTGCTTATATTAGATATTCTCTTATCGTCCACATTATACATGAGCAATTCCATTATCAGTTGACTCGATTTTGGACCAGTACTATTTCTGGATAATACATATGTTTCAATGGTGTGCTGTTAGTAGCTTCTTTTTTGTGTTGAGTTATATGCATGTTAAAGTCTTAATGTGCAGTTGACACCTCTAGGTAGTAGGTGTGTGAAGCTGATTTAGCACCTGGTTGCCAATTTAGCAACATTTAACGAATATTTCACGCCAATTATTGATGCTTTGAAATACGTGTACTTAGTGGATGTGCAGTTCTTTCCCTCAAAGGGAACACTACTACCTGTTTTTTGCGTTGAACATGTTAGCATATAACATTGGTAGATTTGCCGCGCTTTGTTTGACCCTTGATCAAGGTCTTTGAAAGACCGAAACGCGTTGGGCTGAGTTGGATTGTTTGGAAATGTTGTTGCCAAGAAAATAAAGAAACTGGAGACCAACTATACCCGTGAGTGCGTGTGGAATTGTTTCCGTTGGAAAAAACCTGCTATGATATATATATATATATATATATATATATTCACTGAAAAAACTATAGGTTTCAGGCACGTTATAGTTAGAAATTAGCGTTTAAAAAACCTTAGAATTTCACTGAAAAAAACCAGAGGTTTCAAGGGATGTTATAGTTAGTTGGACACTTCACTCGTACAAAACCAGTGAAATTCGGCCGCTATAGTTAGTTCAGCTAACTATAACTCACGCCCCGCACTGCACTGCTGATGACGTCACATATTACATCATTCATGACATGGTCAGTGACATCACTGATGACATCACTGATGGCATCTCAAATGACATCACTGATGACATCACGGATGACATCATCCAGTGACTGTGTGTTTCTATAAATTTTAAATATGTTTTATATATATGCCAAGGTGTATTGAAGAATGAGTGGGTGTATAAGTGTCTGGATGGAGGATTTAGTAGGTGCGTGACTGTATAAGTGAGTGATTAAATGTGTCTTACTGAATGCATGGGTTAGTGACTAAACTGTGAATGTCTGTATCAGTGTGTCTATTGTTGTGTAAGCTGCTGCATGGGTTGGTGAGTAGCTACATGAGTGTCTATATGGGTTATTGATTGGTTGTCTGAGTATCTGTATGGGTGCCTGAGTGTTTGTGTGGGTGGGTGGGAGGTGTGTGACTTTGTGCATAGATGTGTGAGTGAGTGATTCACTGGGTGTGTGGGTTCAAGAGTGTGTCTGTGAAGGGCTGTATTGGTGAGTGAGTATGCGTATGGCTGTGTTGGTGAGTGAATGGATGTCTCAGTGGTATATGTGTGAGTAACTACATATGTGAAAGGCAGTATATGTGAGTGTTGGAGTATATAAATGACTATATGTGAGAGTGAGTGATAGTGAGAGTGGCTGTATGGATGAGTGTGTGCTTGTGTCAGTGATTGTATAAGAGAGTAAGTATGTGTTAGTATCTGTATGAATAGGTGAGGTGGTGTGTGTATAACTATAGGTGAGTAAATGGGAGTGTGATTGATACTTTACATGACTGACTAGGTGTGTAAGTAACTGTATGGGTGAGTGGCGGTGTGTGAGTGTCTGTATAGGTATATGAGTACATATGATAGTGCTAGATTGATGAGTGACTGCATGTATGAGTGACTGTATGGGTGAATGAGTGGATGTGTTTGTGGACCTAAGAATCAGTGAGTGAGTATGTAGTAAATGGTGTTGGTGTGTCTATGGTTTCGAAAATGGTACTCTGTATTTTAGAGTGGGTGTAGCAACGGTTATATCAGGGTGTGAGGAGGTGCATCAGATTATCATGTGGATGATGTCATCAGTGATGTCATCAGTGATGTCATTTGAGATGTCATCAGGGATGTCATCAGTGATGTCACTGACCATGTCATGAATGATGTAATATGTGACGTCATCAGCAGTGCATTGCGGGGGCGCGAGTTATAGTTAGCTGAACTAACTATAACGGCCGAATTTCACTGGTTTTGTGCGAGTGAAATGTCCAACTAACTATAACGTCCTTGAAACCTCTGTTTTTTTCAGTGAATTTCTAAGGTTTTTTAAATGCTAATTTCTAACTATAACGTGCCTGAAACCTATGGTTTTTCATTGAATTTCAACGGTTTTTAAATGCTAATTTCTTACTATAACGTCCTTGAAACCTATGTTTTTTTCAGTGAATTTTAAAGGTTTTTTAAATGCTAATTTCTAACGATGGCTACAGAGGTAGGACATGTGAAGAAAGAGGAACAAAGGCACAGAAAGAAGCAAGACAAATGCAGAAAGAGGCAACAGAAGTCCAGAAAGACAAAGAAAAGTGCAGGAAGAAGCAAGAGATGTGCAGAAAGAACCAACAGAGGAGCAGAAAGTCCTTCTGTGCCCCCAACGTTTTGCTGACTGGTACTGGTGGTAACTGACTATGACTAACCAGGCCTAGAGCCAGTGCTATGCTAAAAGACACTTAGAATACAGTGAAAATACCTACATACACTAGGGAACACTATGCGTTGGGGTACCCCTGTGATTAGCATGACCTCCTCTGTAAGGCCCTAGTACATAATAGGGCAGGGGGATTAAAACTACCTCTAAGTCAGAGGTGCAGAAAGCTTCTTCTTTAAGAAGTAGTCTCGTTTGCAGAGTGGTGGAGAAAGGGTGCTGGGCCTCCGACCAGCGCTCAGGAATTCCGCTGCGTAGGACTTACAGGAGGTACCAGGAGGGCTTCTTGGCCCCCAAACTCCCTTAGGACTAAATTGGACTTCATCCCCCATCCCGTAGTCTGCCAGGAGGCGCGTTTGCAGAGTGGTGGAGAAAGGGGGGCATGGCCTCCGAAGACGTCTTAGCAATCCCACTGTGTGGGACTTACTGGAGGTAACAAGAGGGGTAGTTGGCCCCAAGGACATCCTTGGGGGCCAACTTCCCCTCCTATTACCTCCAGTAAGTCCCACACAGCAGCATTGGTAAGTACTCGTACCAGGCCACGCCCCCTTTGCCCACCACTCTACAAATGCACTCCCTGGTGCGCTCTTGGATGGGATTGAAGTTTCCTTCGCTGCCGGGGGTCCTTTAGGGGCCAACTAGCCTACCTCTTACCTCCAGTAAGCCCCACGCAGTGGGATTGCTGAGAGGTCGACAAAGGCCACACCCCCTTTCTCCACCACTCTGCAAACGCGCCCCCCTGGCACGTTGTTAGTTGGGGAATTAATTCCCCTTGAATACTGAGGGTCCCTGGGGGCCAACTAGCCCAGCAGGTACCTCCAATATGCACCACAGAGCTGGATTGCAGAGAGGAGGTCCGAGGCCACACCCCCTTTTTACACCACTCTGCAAATGCGCCTCTTGGCGCACTGCTGCTCGAGGGATGATGTCCACTTGTGTCCTGAGGTCTTCAGGACACAAGAGGACCTCATCGCCCCACCAACAGTGCGCCAAGAAGCGCGTTTGCAGAGTGGTAAGGGGCGTGGCCTCGAACCACCTCTCTGCAACGCAGCTCTGTGGCGCATATTGGAGGTACCTGGTGAGCTGGCTCCCAGGGACCCTCAGTATTCAAGGGAATTAATTCCCATCCAACAACGGGCCGGGGCGCGTTTGCAGAGTGGTGGAGAAAGAGGCGGGCCTCCGGCGAGATGCGTTTTTTTATTTTTATTTTTTATTTACAAGGGGGGCTGTGTGGCCCCCCTTCTTTTACATTTTTTGGGCCCTGGAGACCCCATCCTCCAGGGCCTGACCCCTATTTATTAATTATTATTTTTTAAACGGGAAGGGGGCCGCGTGGCCCCACTCCCGAGGCCAGTATCGCCCGGGGACCCCATCCCCCAGGGCATGGCCAGACTTTTTATTTTTAAAATTTATTTATGTGGACGATTCGCGTGGCCCGCCTCCTCAGGCCAATTATGGCCCCGGGGACCCCATCCCCCGGGGCCTGGCCTCTGTGATTGGACCGTGGGGGGAGCCCCAATGCCCCCACGGTCCCACCGGCTCCCCGCCTTCTGCGGGAGCCGGCATTGCTTTTGAGCAAGGGGAGCTGCTAACATGCAGCTCCCCTTGCTCAAAAGCAGTTCTGCTTTGCTTCATTGAAGCGAGAGCAAGTTTCCCTGCTCTCGCTTCAATGAAGCAAAGCAGAGTTTGCTATGGCAAGGTGGGAGCCGTGCTCCCGCCCTGCCAAAGCAAACAGCAATGTCAAGGGGGTGGGCACCCCAGGACATTTCAGGAGCCGGCCCTGGGTGGTGGCGGTCACCAGGGCCATTGAGGGCTCCAAAAGGGGGGCCGCGTGGCCCCCCTCCCTTCATTTTCAAAGCCCCGGGGAGGTGGTGGTCCCCCGGGCTTGGGGGTCCATAACAGACCCCCCAATTTCAATATTTAGTGCCCCGGGAGATGGCGGTCCTTGGGGCGTGTGGGGGGGGCTCGAGCCCCCCCACACTTTTTTTTTTTAAAACAGAGCCCTGGGGAGGTGTCGGTCCCCGGGGCTTAGGGGGGCCTGTGAGGCCCCCCCACCCTAATTATAAAAAAAGCCTCAAGGAGGTGGCGGTCCCCAGGGCTTGGGGGGGCCGCGAGGCCCCCCCATACTTTACATAATGCTCCGGGGAGGCGGCGGGCCCCGGGGCTGCGGGGGGGGCGCGTGCCCCCCTGCACATCATAAAAAAAGCCCCGGGGAAGTAGAGGTCCCTGGGGGTGCGGGGGCCCCTGCGGGCCCCCACCACATAATTAGGCATGCCCACGGCACCTGGCCCACCCGGGGGCTTAAATAAAACAAAGCCCGGGAGCCCGTGCTTCATTTTTTTTTATTTTCTCGGCCGGATTCGCGACCCCAGTGCCAATTCAGCCGATTTGTTTTTAAAAAAATGCTTTTTTTGGCCCTGAGGGTCCTTGTGGGACCCCCTGAGCAGGCCTAGGGGGTCAGGGTGTTTGTACTTTGCCCCCTTTTCATGTTTTTTATCTTTGTTTCACCCTTTTTCTTGTGACTCGGTTACTGAGTCACAAGATGGCTGCCAACACTTCCTGGTTTGGAGTGTTGGCAGCCAATCAGAGTGAAGCTCATGCCCGGGAGGGTTCGCGAACCCTCCTCGGTGCTTCAGATATCGATATTTTCTTTTTAAATTTCTCAGGAACTACTGAACGGATTTACACCATTTAAAAAAAGGCGCACTCTAAACCAAGACCTACCTTTTTGCCAAATTTGGTGTAATTCCGTTCCATAGGCTCGAGCTGTAGCCTGTAATAAAGTTTCCTAAGGAAAATAACATGGAGAAAACGTGCTTTGGGACCCCCCTTTTTTCTCGGCCCCCACTTGACAAATCATGCTGAAACTTTCAACACACAAACTGAGCAGTCCAACCCTATTTTTTGGAAAATTTCACAAAGATTCGTCAAACGGCGCCAAAGATATTGGCAAATCAATAAACGCTTTTCCTATGGATAATAGGTCCTAACTATAACTACCTACTGGCGATCGTCAGTAGGTAATATATATATATAAATATATATATATATTCACTGAAAAAACCATAGGTTTCAGGGACTTTATAGTTAGAAATTAGCATTTAAAAAACCTTTGAGATTCACTGAAAAAAACATAGGTTTCAGGGACATTATAGTTAGGGATTAGCATTTAAAAAACCTTAGAAATTCACTGAAAAAACCACAGGTTTCAGGGACGTTATAGTTAGTTGGACATTTCACTCATACAAAACCAGAGACATTTGGCCGTTATAGTTAGTTCAGCTAACTATAACTCGCGCCCCCTTCAATGCACTGCTGATGACATCACATATTACAACACTCATGACATGGTCAGTGACAACACTGATGACATCACTAATGACATCTCAAATGACATCACTGATGACATCACTGATGACATCATCCAGTGACTCTGTGTTTCTGTAAAGTTTAAATATGTTTTATATATATTTAGGCCAAGGTGTATTGAAGAATGAGTGGGTGTATGACTGAATGGATCATTTAGTAGGTACGTAACTGACTGAATAAGTGAGTGATTAAACGTGTCTTACTGAATGCATGGGTTAGTGACTAAACTGTGTGAATGTATGTAATAGTCTGTCTGTGGGTGTGTAAGCGGCTGCATGGGTTGGTGAGTAGCTACATGAGTGTCTATATGGGTTATTGATTGGTTGTCTGAGTATCTGTATGGGTGCCTGAGTGTCTGTGTGGGTTGGTGGGGTGTGTGTGACTACCTGCATGGATGTGTGAGTGGGTGATTCACTGGGTGTATGGGTTCAAGAGTACGTCTGTCAGGGGCTGTATGGGTGGGTGAGTGTGTGTATGGCTGTGTTGGTGAGTGAATGGATGTCTCAGTGGTAGGTGTGAGAGTAACTACATATGTGAAAGGCAGTATATGTGAGTGTTGGAGTATATAAATGACTATATGTGAGAGGGAGTGATTGTGAGAGTGGCTGTGTGGATGAGTGTGTGCTTGTGTCAGTGTTTGTATAAGAGAGTAAGTAAGTGCTAGTATCTGTATGAATAAGTGAGATGGTGTGTGTATAACTGTATAGGTGAGTAAATGGGAGTGTGATTGATTATTTTCATGACTGACTAGCTGTGTAAGTAACTCTATGGGTGAGTGGCGGTGTGTGAGTGTCTGTATAGGTGTATGAGTGCATATGATAGTGGCTGTTTTGATGAGTGACTGCATGTATGAGTGACTGTATGGGTGAGTGAGTGGATGTGTGTCTAGACCTAGGAATCAGTGAGTGGGTATGTAGTAATTGGTATTGGTGTGTCTATGGTTTCGAGAATGGTAGTGTGTATTTTAGAGTGGCTGTATCAAAGGTTATATTAGGGTGTGAGGAGGTGTATCAGATTATCATGTGGATGATGTTATCAGTGATGTCATCAGTGAATTCATTTGTGATGTCATCAGTGATGTCACTGACCATGTCATGAGTGATGTAATATGTGATGTAATCAGCAGTGCATTGCGGGGGCGCGAGTTATAGTTAGCTGAACTAACTAAAACGGCTGAATTTCTCTGGTTTTGTACGAGTGAAATGTCCAACTAACTATAATGTCCCTGAAACCTGTGTTTTTTTTAGTGAATTTCTAAGGTTTTTTAAATGCTAATCCCTAACTATAACGTCCCTGAAACCTATGGTTTTGTCAGTGAATTTCAAAGGTTTTTTAAATGCTAATTTCTAACTATAACGTCTCTGAAACCTATGATTTTTTCAGTGAATTTCAAAGGTTTTTTAGATGCTAATTTCTAACTATAACGTCCCTGAAAGCTATGTTTTTTTCAGTGAATTTCAAAGGTTTTTAAATGCTAATTTCTAACTATAACGTCCCTGAAACCTATGATTTTTTCAGTGAATTTCAACGGTTTTTTAAATGCTAATTACTAACTATGCCTACAGAGGTAGGACATGTGCAGAAACTGAAAGAAAGATACAGAAAGAATCAAGAGAAATGCATAAACAGACAACAGAAGTTCAGAAAGACAACCAAGGTGCAGAAAGAAGCAACAGATGTGCAGAAAGAACCAACAGACGAGCAGAAAGAGGCCTACTTTGACTATACCTTACAACACACTCATACAAAGTACCCTAATCAGTAATGTATCTCTCAAGACGTCTTAAATCTCACTTTTCCCTTGAAAGTTTAATATTCATTGAGTGCTCAGAATGTTATGCTTATGAAGTATAAAATAGCAATCTCAAGCATAACACTGTTTTTTATATGTACAAGTTACTATATTTTTTAGAAATAATTCTTTTAATACTGTAAAGTTGTTTTATTGTATTGTAATGCTTTTTTTTTTTTTTTCTTTTTCCAAAGGAGTCGCGCACCCTAAGCGAACCTAATCGATGGGTGCGCGAATTAAAAGTGCGCAAACCCTGCTAGCGCGCATTTGAGAAGTCGCGCTGGAGTCGCGACTTCGACGTAATTTCAAAAGTATAAAATATCATTGTAGAAATTAATAAATATAAGTTTTGGTTAAAGTCTTTGACTAATATAATTTATCAAACAATTTATAAACAGTTTTTTTGAGTGTACTATTAACTATACGAAATTTCACAAGTGCGCGGCGTCTGCGTGTACGATGCGCGACCCCGCCCTGCACGTATTTCGGGGGCCATGCCGGAATCGCGCCGGGGTCATGACTTCGGCACATTTTCAAAGTTTAAAATATCACTGTACAAAGTTAAAATATCAGATTTGAATAAACACTTTCACTAATATGCTTTTAAAAATATTGTATAAACATCTATTTATACTTCATAATTACGTATACAATATTTTGCGGGTGCGCGACATTTAAGCGACAGGTGCCCGCACCCTACGCGACTCCATGTCACCACAAAAAGAAAGGTTCTTATTGGTTTAAATCATTTTCATTCAGTAAGAGGGAGGATCCATCCTTGTTATATTCTTCTCATTATTTGTCTGTCTTGCTGACAAGACCTGCTTGTTGTACCTCTCTTCATTTTTTCAACTTTTGTGTGTTTTTTTACTTTTATTTTACGTTATGGCATCTAGTCATGGAGATATTGGTCCACTGGAACTGGAGGATGATGACATGGTGGAGCCAGTCAAGAAAAGGAAGGAAAGTGTGGTATGGGCCTTCTTTAGTATGCCAGAGGGAGAAAAGAAGGTGAACGCACGAAAAGTCACCTGTAATATCTGTAAGAGAGTCTTGTCAAGAGGCTCTGAAAAGAAATATTCATGCGGGACTTCAAGCATGAAGAAGCATTTGGAGACTATCCATCCCTTACATCTGGCAAGAGAAGTAACACGGAGAGAGCAGAATGAAGCGGCAGAACAAGACCTTAATGCCCCTTCAACATCCTCTCAAGGACTTACAGCAACACCAAGGCCTCACATTGTTCCAGAGCTGTTCGAAGTGGCCATAATTTGTAAGAAATGTGATGCAAAACTGTGCATCGGGAGCAGTGCATGGACGTTATCACCAATGCAATCAAAGCACATAAATGTTAATTTTTTTTTATAATGTGCTCCTAAATTTCCTTTTCGTTTTTTTCTCAAACAGTTCCTTTGCAGTCTTCAATCTTGTTTTGTTTAAAAAAAAGTCAAAAACACCCAAAAAATTGAAAAAACGTTAAAAAATACAAAACATTTTTTAAATTGTTTGAAAACAAAAAAAAAACGGTTCTTACGGAACCACATATATTAGAAAAATTACCTGAGTGATTGCATGAGTGCAAGGATACTGCCTGAGTGATTGTAGGACTACTTGTATAGTGTCTGAATGATTGCATGTGTGCATGGGTAGTGCTTGCATGAGTGCAGCAGTAGTGCCTGAGTGCATGCATGAATGCATGGGTACTGCCAGAGTGATTGCATGAGTGCGTGAGTAGTGCTTGAGTGATTGTATGAGTACAGGAGTAATGTCTGGGTGATTGGAAGAGTGCATGGGTAATGTTTGGGTACATGGAGGACTACATAGGTAGTGCCTGGGTGATTGCATGAGTCCATAGGTAGTGCCTGGGTGATTGGAGGAGTATATGAGTAGTACCTTGGTGATTGCATGTGTGCATGGGTAGTGCTCGCATGATTGCATGAGTGCAGCAGAAGTGCGTGAGTGCATGCATGAGTGCATGGGTAGTGCCAGAGGGATTGCATGAGTGTATGAGAAGTGCTTGGGTGATTGTATGAGTGCAGGGGTAATGTCTGGGTGATTGGAAGAGTGCATGGGTAATGTTTGGGTACATGGCGGACCACATAGGTAGTGTGTGGGTGATTGCATGCGTGCATAGGTACTGCCTGGGTGATTGCATGAGTGCATGGGTAGTGCCTGGGTGATTGCATGAGGGCAAAGGTAATGTCTGGGTGACTGAAGGAGTGCATGGGTACTGCCTAAGTGATTGAAGGAATGCATAAGTAATGTCTGGGTGATTGCATGAGTGCATAGGTAGTGCCTGGGTGATTGGAGTAGTGCAAGGGTATTGCATGGTGATTTTGTAAGTGCATGGGTTACGCCTAGGTGATTGCATGAGTGCAGAGGTCATGTGTGGGTGATTGGAGGAGTGTATGGGTAATGCATGAGTGATTGCATGAGTGTATGGGTAATGCCTGGGTGATTACATGAATGCATGGGTAGTGCCTGGGTGATTGGAAGAGTGCATGGGTACTGGCTGAGTGATTGAAGAAACGCATGGGTTATGCCTGACTGATTGCATGAGTGCATGGGTAGTGCCTGGGTGATTGCATGAGGGCAAGGGTAATGTCTGGGTGACTGGAGGAGTGCATGGGTACTGCCTAAGTGATTGAAGGACTGCATAAGTAATGTCTGTGTGATTGCATGAGTGCATAGGTAGTGCCTGGGTGATTGCAGAACTGTATGGCTAATACCTGGGCAATTCCATAAGTGTAGGAGTAATGTTTGGATGATTGAAGGAGTGCAAAGGTAATACCTGGGTGATTGCAAGAGTGCAGGTGTAATGTCTGGGTGTTTGCAGGAGTGCATGGGTACTGCCTGAGTGATAAAAGGTGTGGATTGGTAATTCATGGGTGATTTTGTAACTGCTTGAGCAATGGTTGAGCGATTGAAGGTGTACATGGGTAATGCCTGGGTGATTGGAGCAGTGCATGCGTAGTGCCTGGGTGATTGGAGGAGTGCATGGGTAGTGCTTGGGTTATTGCATGAGTACATAGGTAGTGCCTGGGAGATTGCATGAGTGCATTGGTAGTGCCTGGATGATTGGAAGACTGCATGGGCACTCTCAGAGAGATTGAAGGAGTGCATGGATAATGCGTGAGTGATTGTATGAATGGAGGGGTAATGTCTGGGTGAATGGAGGAGTGCATGGGTAGAGTCTGAGTGATTAGACGAGTGCATAGGTAGTGCTTCTGTGATTTTATAAGTGCATGGATAGTGGCTGGCCGATTGGAGGAGTGCATGTATAGTGCCTGGATCACTGAATGAGTGCAAGGGTAGTTCCTGGGTGATTGCATAAGTGCATAGGTAGTGCCTGTATGATTGGAAGACTGCATGGTCACTACCTAAGAGATTGAATGAGTGCATGGGTCATGCGTGGTTGATTGCATGAATGGAGGGGTAATGTCTGGGTGAATGGAGGAGTGCATGGGTAGAGTGTGAGTGATTAGATGAGTGCATAGGTAGTGCTTCGGTGATTTTATAACTGCATGGGTAGTGGCTGGCCGATTGGAAGAGTGCATGGATAGTGTCTGTGTGATTGCATGAGTGCAGGGGTAATGTCTGGGTCATTGAAAGAGTGGATAGGTAGTGCAAGAGTGCAAAAGCAATGTCTGTGTTGTTGCATGACTGTATTTGTAGTGTGTGGGTGTTTGCAAAGTGTATAAGTAGTGTGTGGGTGATTTTTTAAGTGCATGACTACTGTCTGGATGATTGGAGGACTGCATGGGTAATGCCTGTATGATTGCTTAAGTACATAGGTAGTGCCTGGATGATTTTATAAATACTGCCTGAGTGATTGAAGGAGTGCATGGGTAATGCCTGGGTGATTGTATGAGTGCAGGGGTAATATCAGGGTTATTGGAAGAGTGCATGTGTAATGCATAAGTGATTGCATGAGTGCAGAGGAATGTCTGTGGCATTGCAGGAGTGCATGGCTCATACCTAAGTGTTTGCATGAGTGCAGGCGTAATGTCGGGGGGAATTAGAGGAATGCATAGTTAATAACTTGGTAATTGCATGAGTTTAGGGGTAATGTCTTGCTGATTGCAAGAGTGTAGAGGTAGGGCCTGGGTGATTGGAGGAGTACATAGGTAGTGCCTGAGTGATTTTAAAACTTTAAGCATTCTGATTGGGTGATTAGAGGAGTACACAAGTAGTACCTGGGTGATTGGAGGACTATATAAATAGAGCTTGGGTGATTTTAAAAGTGTATCTGTACTGCCTGAATGAATAGAGCATTGTATAGATACTGCCTGGATGATTGAAAGACTGCAAGGGTAGTATCTAGGTGATTGCATCAGTGCAGGGATAATGTTTAGGGGATTGGAGTAGTGTATAGCTACTACCTGGATGATTGGAAGAGTGTACTGATAATGTGTAGCTGATTGCATGAGTATACAGATAGTACCTGGGTGATTTGAAAAGTACATAGGTAGTGTCTGGGTGATCTTATAACTGTATGAATACAGGCTAGGTGATTGAAGAAATACATAGATAGTGCATGGGTGATGGCAGGAGTGTAGGAATAGTGCCTAATGGTCTAGATCAGTGCATGGGTAGTGTTTAAAAAAATGGATGACTGCAATAAAAGTGACTGTAAACATTACTTCATATTATTATGCTTATTACATTATTTCATCTTACCTTCTTTATTAAAGTAGATACCAAACTCATTGAAACTATTTTACAGTAGTTTTATTCTAAACTGAATTTAAAATCTTTTCAAGCTTTAGTATTACTTTCTGTAAAAAAAGAAGAAAAACTGGTATTGTTTATAATATTATAGTTTTAAGAACACAACATAATTTTAGAATTACATAACATATTCAGTTTCCCTTTTTTGCTGTTCTCAGATTCTATTGAATTTCACCATTCACAGTGATTTCAATGTAGATCATCATGTAACAGCGGGGAAAAAAATACAATCAATGAGATTGTAAAAAAAAACAAATCTGTATTGAAAATATTTACAACAAGTTCAACTATCTGTTCACCTATGTACAGTTTCTAAATTATATCTTTCCCGTACAATAAATCATTTTTTTCTCTGAAGTACATTTCTGAAATATACATTTTCATTTACATCACATATAATATAAAGATCAAATATATAAACTATTTCTTTCACACAATTTTACAAATGCAATAACAATTAGCAAAAAACAATAATCCAAACAGTAATTTTTCACATCTTCCCAATAGGCCGAATGATGTTTCCAAATCAATTTCCATTGAAAATATCCAAAATAAACTCATTTATTTGTGTTTACATCTTCCCAATAGGCCGAATGATGTTTTCAAAACTTTGGCATCAAAAATATCAGATATGAATCTGGTAATTCGAAAGGCAACCTACATTTAAATTGCAAATGGGCATCATTGCAATGTGTCCATCCTTTATTGCACTTTAAATACACAGTATAGTGTCCAGATGTTGTAGTAGGTCCATTATGGAATATAATAGCCACTGCTTTAAAAGTTCTGGCTGAAATTGACACTTGACTTGCTACAAAAGTTTTAATTTTTGTTTCCAATTTTCTTCCATTTGCTCTACAACGTTGAAGCATTAAGATTACATATTTTCCAAATCTTTCTATATATAACGTTGACAACATTTCTGATTTACAATGGGAGCATTTCATATTTTGATTAGCTGTTTTTACTAATTTGTTAAAAGATACTGATTTGCAATCTGGTATCGTCAAGTATATGAATCGTTCAGTATCTATTCCAGTGGTTGAAGAAAATGAACACTCTTCACGTTTATGATCCCGTCTGTAACTTAGTCCAAATACATTTTTAATTTCTATTCCTTCATCTTCCAATACACCAAGCATAAACATAAGGAATTCTTGTGCATCTTGTTGTATATTGATTGTAAATTGTGAAGAACCAGATATATATCCAAAAGATGCCGAATGCCAGAAGTTGTATGGATTTTACTTCTATCAGTTAACAACTTTTGAAAAACATTATGTAGGAAAGAACAGAATCTTTTTTCTCAATTTTCCATAATTTGAAGATGAAGATCTTCCAGATAAAATACAACATTCACAATTACATTAGCATAGCAGTTGATACCTGAACTATTTTCTAACTGGTATCCTACAATATCATCAACAGTGTCCATTTTCATTTTCTTTGTAACTTCATCATTCTCTTCAATTGTTTTCTTTTTTTACAACCTCACTAGAATGTTTGTCATATTTTTGTTTTGCACACACTACACGCTTTTCATATACGGGATATTCACCTAAGTTAGGAGCATACAGTCTTCTTAACCGATTATACTCTCTTACACAATTTGCATCAGCACTAACCTTTTTCTCATCAAAATCAATTAAATACAAACCAGATAATGTTCTTACTCAAGACAATGCAACATATGCCATGCCTTCTTTAAACACTGTACTTCCATTATTTACCAAAGCACTGTCTACACTTAAACCTTGAGATTTATGAATGGTTACTGCATATGCTAAAGAAAGAGGAAACTGTTTTCTACAAACATACAAGTCTTTTACAAGCAAAAAACGAACAGTACAATGTCCAATCTGTTTTACCTCTTCAATCTGATCAAATTTAATCTTCAAAAATTCAATTCCATCTCTGTTCTGATGATTAACAGAATCAATAACTTTTCCCATTGCTCCATTTACTAAACCTTTTTCTACATCCAAATTACGTCGTAAAATTACCCGACAGTTTTTACATACATATAAAGTCTTTTCTAAACCAGCAGTCTTAGACACTGACTTTTCCAAAGAATCCAATTTTGTCTGTCATTTCTCTGAGAGAAGAATAGTAACTCCTTTGTGTTCCATTTTTTCACTGGCTTCCATTTTCAGTATTGGTTGTTTTTCCAGTTTCAAAAGTTCATGACTGAATGTAGAACACTCTTGCAGTGTTGGCATTAGACAAACTATAGACTTTTTTTCTTCAATTTTTTTGTACATTATTTCAGGTGCAATGTTTTCATTTGGAAACAAATTCGTTAGTAGCCGACTTTGTAAAACCTCTTTTCCATGTTGTGTCAAAACTCCAATTCTTGTATCTTGAAGAATGTTTCCATAGTGTTCATCACTTGCTTGTCGCATATTCTTAATAAGTTCTTTATATTCAAAATGAGACCAAATGTTTACATTTCCAATACTTGCCAAAGATTTCCTAGTATCTTCATGGACAAGAGTTTTAAAAACTGGTTGTCCTTTCTCAGGAGTCAGTTGTAGTAGGTCGCCAAATACAATTACATGTTTTCCTCCAAATAAAACATCATAATCTGTTTTTAAAATATGTTGCATTCTTAAATGTACAAAGGCAAGCATTAAGTTTGAGACCATGCTCACCTCATCAATGATTAGAAGTTTCATTTTCTTTAGTACTCTTGAGACTTCATAACAAGCTTCTCCAGATAGTTTATGATACTCCAACTTATTTTCATGTTCTACTGGTAGCATGAGTAAACAATGTAATGTAATCCCTTTAATGTTGTGTGCTGCTAACCCAGTTGGAGCTGTTACAACACAAGATAAATGTGATTCAGTGGTTTTCTGTAGATAACTGATCAAAACTTTAATTAAGAAACTTTTCCCTGTTCCAGCTTGACCACTGATATACATTTGAATAGGTTTAAATGATGTGCAGTTGTACTCTTTTTTCATGAAGTAAACCATGCTGTATCTGTTGTGTCACTTGCTTATATATTTCTTTTTGTTCAAAATTTAGTTGATCTTCATAGTTTCCCAACTCAATTATATCCTGTTGTGCTTGTTGCATTGCCGTTTCTTCTTCATTCATAGCTATTGCTGCTTCATTTTCAGGAATTGGTTGCCCTAATGGATCTTGACTTAGTGGAGCAGAACTTTGACTATCTTGTGAACTGTCTCTAGCTATTTCAGCTGCAATAGTAGTTTCTTGTTCAATATCTCCATTTAACATTTGTAGATAACTTGGAAAAATTCTGCATTGAATACTATCTTTACATGCATTAAAAGAATCTTCATAGCAGTCAAAATCTCCAAGTAATTCCATTTCACTACGCCAAGGCTTGAAAAGTTGCAGAAGTGCTAAATAGAAAAATTCCCTTTTATCTGGAGTTTCGCAACTGAGTTTCCTGTGGTTAATAAGATTTCCTTTGGCATGTTTTACCAAACATCCATCACATCCAATTACTGCATATTTTTCTTCATTTATATTTTCTGTAACATTTCTCTTAAAACTATAATGTTGTAGTACTTCATAGAGACACATGTTTTCCAGATGTGGACTCCTTTTGGGATAGTATGTATCCAACATATTTGTTTTAACAATATCTGTACTCTCTGGTTCATTGAATGCTAAATATTCAATTTCTTGTACAGATTTCAAAACTCGATTTCGTGTTGCAGCAAGACCTAGACTTACCCAAATGATTCCTCTTGACTTTGAATATAAACTTGCAGAGGTCAACCGATCTGAACATTCGTAGGATCCAATCTCTCGATGGGAAAGCATCTTCAAACAAAAGCTGTACAATTTGTTACTAAGAGTCTTCTCTTGTGAAATTTCTTCCCACATTTCTTTTAACTCCGTCTTTTCAGATTTGGTTATATATGATGTAACATAACGAGCAACAGCAATCGAATTATCAGCAACATATTGGATATCCATGTTTGCATTCCACATTGACAAAATCACTGGATTGTAGTCATTAATATACTTTGAATTTTCACTTCTTTTTATGCTGTAAGTATTCTATGGAGATTTTCGTGTTATAGTATGTCTTACTGCTGACATGAAACTGTTGACTCTTCCTTTTGAAATTACTGGACGTGGGAATCCAAAATGACTTTTTGTATAAAATTTTCCCTTTGACTTGTATTTACGTCGACAATATTTTCCACATCGATGACTTTGAAACCGTAAAATTTGTTGTCTTAAGCTGTTTTCTCCTCCTTTTGTTGAAATGGCACAGGTAACATAGTCTTCAATGAAAGACAAAACAGTTTCATCTGAATCGATTCCAAATTTAGGTGCATTCTGATCCATAATAGCATGTGTATATGAGGAGCACCTCTGGCTTGGTACTCCTTTCTCCAAAAGAAATCAATAACTTCTCCAAGAGGTGGATTATTTTTATTGCAGATAAAAGACATCATAGCTTCAAACCTATGTTTAAAATATCTGCACACATTTACAGGATCCAAAGAACAGAGTTCTCCAGCTGTCTTCAATTCAATGTTTTTTACACTTGAATTTGCTTCTCGTAGAAATTTAAGTAAATCGTCCCATGCGTATTCAGCACACCTAAGCGTAACAAACCACATAGGGGTTCCTAAGTTCCTTAACATACATTTAAGTTCTCCGTGACGACGATACCAATACTCATTAGTACCACGTTGACACGCCATCAAATTAATTAACTGAGATTCTAAATGATCGTCTCTTTGTTGAACTTTGTCCAAAAATTCCTTTGCAGAAAGATGTGTAAGAGGAACTCCTGTTTTTAATATGTGGTTCACTGCATATGAAAGTCCAGACAAGTCACTTTCAAACAGAAGATGAAATAAATATAGAATACACTGTTGAAATCTTGGATCTTCTCAGTACAATCTTGTTGTACGATATTCTGAAGCTGGAATCTGTGCTAGTGGTTCATCATATCGTCCGCCTTTTCCAGTGGAGAAAAGCTGTGGAAAACAACGAGCTTCTAAACTTTTTTCCCATACACTCATGGGAGTTCTCTTCCCTTTCTTCATTTGGAATAATTCAATAGTGTTTCTTATCACTTCTTTTGAATGTAGAGGATGTATACTATAATGTTCATAAATTTCTTCTCTCCTCGAGTTGTCCACTTTTTCTATTTGTCCAGTAGAAATGTCTCTTTCATCTTCTATAAATAATTCTTCTTCTTCCACATATACATTTTTATAATAAATATTATTTTGTACAAAATATAAAGTAGCCTTTTGAAGTTTGGTGACATCTACTAACTCTTGCCAAATTTTCTGACTCTTTGTTGGTACATCATTAACTAGAATAACTACAGGTTCAGTTTCCTCTCTATACCAACAGTTTCAATATTTTTCTTAAAATCTAAAGGTAATTACACAACTCTCCCTTTTAAACCTCTTTGTAAATCTGTTGGAGGCAGCTTACTTGTTTTAGGCTCCATACGAACTATAGCCTGAAACGAATGCACAGATTGAACAAGAATGGACTCATAAGTATTTAAATCTACCAATTCCGGAGGAATAGCTACCAACTCTAGGTTGTTATGTACAACTCTAGCTGGCATTTTATTCTTTTCTAGTTTGCTGTAACAATATTTACAAATACGTTGATCACTACCCAACTCAAAACGACCTTCCACCAACAAATAAGCACCAAATTGCTCCCACTTATCATTGTTTTCCTTTTCACTTTTAAAATACACATCAACATTCCTAGTTTGAGTTCTATAGTGAGTACGTCGACAACAAATACAAACATAGTTTGGTTTCTCACAAGAAACTACCTTAAACTTTGTAATTTCTTCTGCAAACTTCTCAGTAGTACTATCTTCCACCTCTTCTTCAACACCTACACTTATCAAACTCTCAATTTCTCTACACTCCTCTTGAGGTCCAAAGAAATGAAACTCTATATCATCTGAAACTTTTTTCACATCCAATACTGAACCATGCAAAAGAGCTGTGTTTATTTCACTTAAAGATAATGCAGGACTTTTTACGTAATACAATCTTCTCACTAACGTCCGCATTTCTGAGTGATGTACTGCTAACATTCTTAAATGATGAAAAGTACTTCTACACACTGTTCTAGAAAGACAAGCCAGAGAATGACCCTGCAAGTTACTATATTTTCTCACTTTACAAGGATCTAGTCCTTGCAACATCTTAATCTTTTGTTTAACACTTTTTTTACCATAATCTCGTAAGAAATTTCGTAACATATCAATAGATTCCTGTCGTATACTACAAATACTACTACAATCCCACCTATACACTGGAGCTTGTGTATGTCTGCCTTGAACTTCTTCAGCTATTACTTGTTCCACATTTCTAGGAACCATCTTTTCTTATTCAATTGGACACCCGTTTTTCACTTCATAACAACGACCCCTGGTATCAACTGCATGAACTAATGTAATTTGTTGAAAATAGCTTTCTTCATTAAAAAAAGGTTCAGTACTAGAAGTGTGCTTCCATTCACCTGAAATTTTTTTGCAGAAGTTAGTTTTATTAACCAATTTTTTTCTTTTACTTTTCACCTTCATAAACTGCATTGTTTTATTCAATGTCTTCATTCTCTTCAATACTAATATAAACAATCTTCTTTTCAATTCAAAAGCCTTTTCGACTACACTTTCAATCTGTTCTTTCTTCTTGTAAAATGCTGATCTTTTATATTTTTTGCAATCTTTCATTACATTTTGTAGTACTCTGCTTTTATACATTCTCTTCCTAATGTCTTTATATTCTTTCATCCTTCTTTCAATATAGATTGTTTTTCCATAACCTGATTTTCTATTAATTTGTCCTTTTTTCGTTTTCTTCTGATTGGTTGTACAACTTTTCTTTCTAATTTCCCCATATTGAAAATTTTTTGCATTCTTAAAAATTATTTTAACAAATTCTTTAGTTCTCTTACCAGACGTTTTTTTTCTTCAATGTCAAATGTTGTACTTCATATAATTTCTGCTTTTCTCTCTCCTTTAAATAGTACTGTTTTTTTGTTGTCTTTTCTTTTGCACTTTTCTTGTCATACTGAATTTTTCTTAATAATTATGGAGAATATCTGAAAAAAAGAAAAGTTTAAATAGTTTTGTTAAATAATTTACTATTATTAAAATAATTATATACAAATATTCTTATGTATAAATAAACAAATATTTTTAATTGCACTCTAAACCTAAATCAGGCACTGCATAATTCTTTCAATTAGAGCAAATCACAAGCTATATAACAAAATCACAGAGCACCATATGCACTTATAAAATCACCCAGGCACTTTCTACGTACTCCTGTACTCCCCATATATTACCTTTGAACTGAAGCAATCACCAATGTATTAGCTACATATTGGTTCAATCACCCAGGCAATACCCTTGCACTCCTCTAATTACCTTTTCACAATCTATGCACTCGGCCTATGACTTAGGCAGTGCCCATGCACTTATAAAATCACCCAGCCACTACTTTTACAGTTCTCCAATCACTGAGGCACTACCACAATAGTACTTTAATCACCTAGGCAGTATTGATGGACTTATAAAATCACCCAGGTACTGGGTAACATTAAAATAAAATAAATAAAAGGTAAAATAAGAGGACTACATGAGTACTACCTGAGTGATTAAAGAACTGCATAGGTAATGCTTACGTGATTCCATAACTGCGTGGGTAGTGCCTGGGTGATTGGAAGAGTGCATAGGTACTATCTGAGTGATTGAAGAATTGCATAGGAAAGACCTGGGTGAATATATGAGTGCAAAGACAATGCCAGCATGATTAGACTAATACACAGATACTGCCTTGGTACATCGAAGAATACATGGATAGTGCCTGCCTGAATAGGAGAATGCATATATAGTACTTCAGTGATTGCATAATGCAAGAGGTCTGCCTGGCTCATTTTATAAGTGCATGTGTAGAGGCTGGATGATTGAAGCACTGGTTACATAATGCCTGTCTGATTGCATGAGTGCAGGGATAATGCCTAGGTGATTGCATGAGTGTAGGGATAATAACTTAGAAATTACATGGATGTAGAAGTAGTATCTAAGGGAATGCATGACTGCAGAGATAGTGCCTGTGTGATTCTATGAAAACGAGAGTACTGCCTTGGTGAATACAGGTGTAGTAAGGTAGTGCCTGGGTGATTGCATAAGTGCATAGGTAGTGCTTGATTAATTTTATAAGTTTATTGGTACTGGCTAAGTGATTGAAGGTGTGCATAGATACTGACAGGGTGATTGGAGGAGTGCAAGGGTAATGCATGAGTGATAGAACCAATATATAGCTAATGCATTGGTGATTGCATGATTTCAGGCGTAATATCTGATGGACTACGTGAGTACATAGAAAGTGCCTAGGTGATTTCATAAGTTCATCGAAACTTTGTAGGTGATTACAGTACTATAATGCATCAGTACTGCCTGGGTGAGTGTAACACTACTATGATAGTACCTCAGTGATTGGAGGTCTGTAAAGGTACTGCCTGGGTGATTTTATAAAAGCGTGAGAACTAGGTAAATGTTTGAATGAGTGCATAGATCCTGAGAAGCTGATTGGAGGAGTGTAAGGATAATGCCTGGGTGATTAAACCACTGTATAGCTAATGCACTGGTGATTCCATGAGTGCAGAGGTAATGTCTAAGAGAATTCAGGAGTACATAGGTAATCTCTGGGTGTTCATCAGTTAAGGGATAATATATCAGACATTATAATAGTACATAGGAAGTACCTGGGTGATTTTATAAGTCCATCAATACTGCCTAGGTGATTAGAGTACTATTGTGGTAGTGCCTCAGTGATTGGAGGACTGTAAAAGTAGTGGCTCTGTGATTTTAGAAGTGCATGGGCACTGCCTAAGTCATAGGCCGAGTGCATAGATTGTGAAAAGGTAATTGGAGGAGTGCAAGGGTATTGCCTGGGTGATTGAACAAATATGTAGCTAATGCATTGGTGATTGCTTCAGTTCAAAGGTAATATATGGGAAGTACAGGAGTACATAGAAAGTGCCTGGGTGATTTTATAAGTGCATTGGTACTGCCTGGGTGATAGGAGTAATACTGTGGTAGTGCCTCAATGATTGTAAGAGTGTAGAGGTAGTGCCTAGGTGATTTTATAAGTGCATTTGCACTGGCTAAATGATTGGAGGAGTGTGTAGATTGTGAAAAGGTAATTGCAGAAGTCCAAGGGTATTGCCTGGGTGATTGAACCAGTCTGCAGCTAATTAATGCTGGGCGTAGTGGGCGTAGCGGAGGTCCACGGAGTTGCAAACAAACTCCGTGGAACTCCGCTCTGCTCCGCTACGCCGCCTGCTTCCACCCCCCTATTAAGAAGTAAGTTAACATTAATTAAAAATAAACTTAAAACCACTTACCTCTGTACAGCGGCGTCCCCGGGCTGCCCTCCTCCTCTTCCTCGCTAGACCGGTAATGCTTGAGAAAACTGCGCCTGCGCGCGTGCCCGCACATTTCTTGCGAGAAATGCGCGGGCGCGCACGCAGGCGCAGTTTTCTCAAGCATTACCGGTATGGCGAGGAAGAGGAGGAGGGCATCCCAGGGACGCCGCAGTACAGAGGTAAGTGGTTTTAAGTTTATTTTTAATTAATGTTAACTTACTTCTTAATAGGGGGGTGGATGCGGGGGCTGGCCAACTCCGCTCTGCTGCGGAGTGTGCAGAGATTTGCCTTCTCCGCGTTCTCCGCGGTACGCGGAGAAGGCAAATCTCCGCACACTCCGCAGGCAGAGCGAAGGTCTCCGCCCGGGGATACAGCTAATACATTGGTGATTGCATCATTGTAGGAGTTATGTCTGGGGGATTAGAGAAGTACATAGCTAATACCTGGAGATTCTATAATTGCAAGGGTAATTTCTGAGAGATTACAGGAGTACATAGGAAGTGCCTGGGTGATTTTATAAGTGCATGTGTACTGCCTGGGTGATTGGAGTAATACTGCAGTAGTACCTGAGTGATTGGAGAAGTGCATAAGTAATACTTGGGTGATTGCTTGAGTGCATGCATAGTGCCTAAGTGATTTCAAGAGCGCATGGGTACTCTGAGTGATTGAAAAATGGCATACGTAATACCTGGGTGATTGCATGAGTGCTAAAATAATATCTGTATGAATAGAACCATGCACAGATGGTGCCTTCATTCATCAAGGAATGCATGGGTACTGCCTGACTAATTGCAACAATGCATAGGTAGTATCCAAATGATTGCAAGAGTGCAAACGTTGTGCCTGGACGATTGGAAAACTGCATGGGTAGTGCTTGGTTGATTACATGACTGCAGAGGAACTGGCTGAGTGCATCTATCAAAGCATCAATAGTGGCTCAGTGAATGTATAAGTGCATCTGTACTGCCTGGGTGATTGGAGGAGTGCAGAGATAGTGCCTGACTGATTGCATAAGTGGAGGAGTAGTGCCTGACTGATTGAAGAACTGTACATATAGTGGCTTAGTGTATGGATTAGTGCATAGGTAGTCCCTGGGTCATTGCAGACTTACAGCTGAGACATCTCTTCATGTTGCTGCTTTATATTTGACTACACCCAACATCCTAAGTAGTCAAAAGAATACTCAAATAGCAACACAAAAGTGTGGTTTATAACATGGTGTACACTTTTCTAGTACAGGTTCACCATTCTCTAACTGCTCAGGGTATCGGGCCTACCCAAATAGAAAACATCAAACCAACGCATATCTCTCATATAAATCTTACCATATTCATAAAGGCACGTATGCATGTGTCTCTACCTTTTACTAGTACTATCATTTTTAATAGAAACATACATAAAAAATATATCTCTATTTTATACATGTAGGATCTTGAGATGCATAATACATATGAAAATACATATGCAACTAGGAAATTCATCAATCACACGACCATGCAGACCATAAAAGTTGACACACTACTCTTAAGATTTGGATGAGACACCTAGATTTATCTGGCATACATCAAATAAAGTTTTACATACTCTCTTTTAAACCACCATAATCAGTAATTCCTCACCCAACATATATTAAACATCACTTTACTGCTCCTGTTACATAACCATCCTACTACTACTACTCAGATGTACAGCCTACCAAAATACAAAGCAACATCCCTTCACATATCTCTATTGTAAGTCAACCCATATTTAAAAAAGCATGGATGCATGAGTCTCTACCTTTCCCTAGTACCATCATATATAAAAAAAAACATAGAAATAGATATATACCTGTATTTTATACATCAACCATCTTTACATACATAAAACATATAAAAATACATCTGCAAATACAAACATACCTCAGTCACAAGATAATGCACACCTTAACACTTTCAAATACAGATCTAAAAACATATGGTATACTTCAAGCACTTCAGTGCACAGGTAGTGCCAGGGTAATTAGAGGAGTGCAAGGGTAGAGTCTAGAAGATTTTATATGTGCATATGTAGTGGCTGGGTGATTTTATAAGCAAAGTCACTGAAGACCAACTACAGGCAAACCTCGCTCTCAGCCCACCCACCGACCTCTCCAACACCGACGACGCTGCCCGCAACCTCAGACGATGGATTGACAACTGCGCCAACACCCTCGCCCCACTGAAAAAACCCACCTACAGAGACACCAGCAAGAGAGCCAGCTGGTTCACCCCGGAACTCCTAGCATCCAAGCGTACCTGCCGGAAACTAGAGATGAAAAGGCACAGTGAAAAGACACCGGACAGCCACGCAGCCCACAAAGACGCCATCCGCAACCACCATCACCTCATCAGGGCCGCCAAGAGGATCTCCTTCAAAGACCTCCTCGACAGCAATGCACACAACAGCAAGGAGCTCTTCAACATCGTGAAGGAACTCTCCAACCCCAGCTCCAACACCAACGACATCCCGCCATCACAAGCCCTGTGCGACTCCCTCGCCACCCTCTTCCACTGCAAGATCACCGACATCCACGACAGCTTCAACACCCAGACAGCCCCAACAGACACCGACACACCAGACTCGCCGCACACCATCGACCACGACCCCTTGCCAGCCTGGGCCAACGTGAACATCGATGACACCATCAAGACCATGAGCACAATCCACTCCGGCTCCCCGTCAGACCCTTTTCCGCACCACATCTTCAACAAAGCCAGCAGTTCCATCGCACCCCACCTGCGCAATGTCATCAACCTCTCCTTCGAGACCGCGACCTTCCCAGAGAGCTGGAAACACGCCGAGATCAACGCCCTGCTCAAAAAACCCATGGCGGACCCGAGAGACCTCAAGAACTTCCGGCCCATCTCCCTGCTTCCCTTCCCAGCCAAGGTCATCGAGAAGATCGTCAACAGACAGCTAACCCGATACCTCGAAGAAAACAGCATCCTGGACCCATCCCAGTTAGGGTTCCGCAGCAACCACAGCACCGAGACTGCCCTCATCACCGCCACCAATGACATCAGGACCCTGCTGGACAACGGTGAGACCGCAGCCCTCATCCTGCTGGACCTCTCCGCCACCTTCGACACTGTCTGCCACCGCACTCTACGCGCACGCCTCCACGACGCAGGGATCCAAGACAAGGCCCTGGAATGGACCACCTCCTTCCTCTCTGGCAGAACCCAGAGCGTCCGCCCCCCCGTTCCAATCCGAAGCCTCCGAGATCATCTGCGGCATACCCCAGGGATCATCCCTCAGCCCGACACTGTTCAACATCTACATGGCCCCACTCGCACGCATCGCCCGACGGCACGACCTCAACATAATCTCCTATGCCGACGACACTCAACTGATCCTCTCCCTCACCAAGGACCCCCTCACCGCCAAATCCAACCTCCACGAAGGAATGAAGGCCGTCGCCGATTGGATGAAGAGCAGCCGACTAAAGCTGAACACGGACAAGACGGAGGTCCTCATCCTCGGCTCCAACCCTTCAGCCTGGGACGACTCCTGGTGGCCTACGACACTGGGGGCAGCCCCGACACCCACCAACCACGCACGCAACCTGGGAGTCATCCTCGACTCAACGCTCTCCATGGCCAAGCAAGTCAACGCAGTCTCCTTCTCCTGCTTCAACACCCTCCGCATGCTCCGCAAGATCTACAGGTGGATCCCGACAGATACAAGAAGAACAGTCACCCAGGCCCTCGTCAGTAGCAGACTCGACTATGAAAACGCCCTCTATGCGGGAGCCCCGGCCAAGCTCATCAAACGACTGCAACGCATTCAAAACGCCTCGGCACGCCTGATCCTCGACGTACCACACCACAGCCACATCATCCCCCACCTGAGAAACCTGCACTGGCTCCCCGTCGACAGGAAAATCTCCTTTAAACTCCTCATCCACGCACACAAGGCACTCCACAAGACCGGCCCAGCCTACCTCAACAGACGGCTCTTCTTCTACGCCCCCAACCGCCAGCTCCGCTCCGCCGACCTCTCCCTCGCCACCATCCCCCGCATCCGAAGAACCACCACCGGCGGCAGATCCTTCTCCCATCTCGCCGCCAAGACCTGGAACACCCTTCCACTCAGCCTACGACAGACCCAAGACCTGCTGACCTTCAGGAGGTTACTCAAGACCTGGCTGTTCGACCAGTAGTGGCACCCCCCCCCTTTTTTCTTCCCTTTTTTCTTCCCCAGCGCCTTGAGACCCTCGCGGGTAAGTAGTGCGCTCTACAAATTCTGTGATTGATTGATTGATAAGTGCATGAGTACTGGCTGAGTGATTACATAAGTACAACAGTAGTGCATCCGTGATTGAAACACTAGAAGGATACTGCAAGGGTGATACGCAAGATAATGGGACCCCCTCTAAACAAAAATATTTTAAGGTCAGGGAGAAGAGGGGAAAACAACAATACACTCTAAGAACGCTCCCTCATGACCTATATTTCTTTTATCTAACTGAAAATAAATTCAACAAGGGCTGAAGTAAAGCTAAACAACAACAAAATACAAAAACATAATCATATTTATAAATATTCACATTATTTATTAATTTTCTTTGTTTTATCAAAAATATTTTTGCACTTACTTTTACATATTTTTACATATAAAATCACTATTGTAAACATCTACAAACAGTGTTGCATATTGGTAACAAGATATTTTCATCTATAAACATCTTTGCATCATAAACCCCGAGTGAAAAAACAAAATAAAACATTCATACACACTAACTCACATACATCCCTCATCAAAACAATCACACCACATTCATTAATGCAAATATCTGGGAAGTGGGAGACAGAAAGTAGTTTTAATCTCCACGACCAATTAAGGCAACTGCATATAGCAGGATCTGAACAGCATTGGACCAATGCTGTTCAGATCCTGCTATATGCAGTTGCCTTAATTGGTCGTGGAGATTAAAACTACTTTCTGTCTCCCACTTCCCAGATATATGCATTAATGAATGTGGTGATTGTTTTTGATGAGGGATGTATGTGAGTTAGTATGTATGAATGTTTTATTTTGTTTTTTCACTCGGGGTTTACGATGCAAAGATGTTTATAGATGAAAATATCTTGTTACCAATATGCAACACTGTTTGTAGATGTTTACATAGTGATTTTATATGTAAAAATATGTAAAAGTAAGTACAAAAATATTTTTGATAAAACAAAGAAAATTAATAAATAATGTGAATATTTATAAATATGATTATGTTTTTGTATTTTGTTGTTGTTTAGCTTACTTCAGCCCTTGTTGGAATTTATTTTCAGTTAGATAAAAGAAATATAGGTCATGAGGGAGCGTTCTTAGAGTGTACTGTAAGGGTGATTAAAGCACTGTATAGCTAATCCATTGGTGATTACATGAGTACAGGGGTAACGTCTCAGGGATTAAAGGAGTACACAGGTAACGCCTGGGTAATTACATGACTACAGCGGTATTATCAGGGGATTTTCATGTCTACATACGAAGTGACTACGTGATTTTATAAGTGCATGGGTACTTCTTGGGCGATTACAGGACTTCTAAAGTAGTGCCTGAGTGAATAGATAAGTTCAAAGGTAGTGCCTGGGTGATTTTGTAACAGCATGACTACTGGCTGAGTGATCTCATAAGTACAAGGGTAGTGCGTCCATGATAGGACTGCAACAGTAGTGCCTGGCTGATCATATAAGTGCGTGAGTAGTGACTACATGATTCACAGAGTGCATGGGTAATACCTTAGTAATTGCTTGAATGCAGCAGTAATGTTTAAGTTATTACAGCAGTGCATATGTAGTGCCTGCATCATTTGAAGACTGCATGAGTAGTAATTAGTTTTTTTATAACTGCATGAGTGTTGCGCCTAGCCAAATATTAAGCAGCAGACTATTACTTGAGTCAACCATAAGTCTCTCCATATTGTTAAAAGCAATCATATATATGTCTCTACCTTTTCAAATCATCATCATATCTAAAAGAAATATATAAACAATATTTCTGGAATATAGTGAAACCTACAACTGAAACATGTAATAGATCTGCCTCAGTGATTGCACAACTCCATAGGTAGTGCTTGGGTGATTGTATGAGTACAAACGTAGTCACTGGGTAATTGCAGGAGAAGATGGATAGGGACTGGCTAATTGCATTAGTGCACACATACAAGTTGAGTACATGGATAAGTGTTTAAATAGCACCTGAAAGCATAGATAAGTCATGGAGAAGAGCCTAGGTGAATACATAAGTGCAACATTACGGCCTGGGTGATTGTTCGACTGCAAAGCTAGTGCCTGGGTTATTACATAAGTGCATACGTAGACTCTGCATGTTTCTATGTCTGCACGGTTGTACATAACTAATGCCTGGGTGAGTCCATGACTACAGGGGTAATATCTTCAGGATTACTGGCGTACATACCAAGTGAGTAGTTGATTTTATAAGTGCATGAGTACTGCTTGGATGATTGCAGGAGTACTGAGGGAATGCCTGAGTGATTGGAGGAGTGAAAAGAAAGTACCTGGGTGATTTTATAAGTGCATGGGTACTGAGTAAATGTTTGGATGAGTGCATAGATTCTGAGAGGCTAATTGCACGAATGGAAGAGTAGTGCCTGGGTGATTGAACCACTGTATAGCTAATGTACTGGTGATTGCATGAGTGCAAAGATAATGTCTAAGGGATTGCAGGAGTATTTAGGTAGTCTATGTGCGATTTATGACTTAAGAGATAATATCTAGGACATTATAAGAGTACATAGGAAGTACCTGGGTGATATTATAAATCCATCGATACTGCCTAGCTGATTACAGTACTATTGTGATACTGCCTCAGTGATTGGAGGACTGTAAAAGTAGTGCCGAGGTGATTTTATAAGTGCATGGCCACTGCCTAAGTGATAGGCCGAGTGCATAGATTGTGAAAAGGTAATTGGAGGAGTGCAAGGGTATTGCCTGGATGATTGAACCAATGTGTAGCTAATGCATTGGTGATTGCATGAGTTCAGAGGTAATATCTGGAGAATATATTAGTACATAGAAAGTGCCTGGGTGATTTTATAAGTGCATTGGTACTGCCTGGGTGATAGGAGTAATACTGTGGTAGTGCCTCAATGATTGTAAGAGTGTAGAGGTACTGCCTGGGTGATTTTATAACTGCATTGGCTCTGGCTAAGTGATTGGAGGAGTGCATAGATCGTGACAAGGTAATTTGAGGAGTACAAGGGTATTGCCTGGGTGATTCAACCAGTGTATAGCTAAAGCATTGGTGATTGCATGATTGCAGAAGTTATGTCTGGGGGATTAAAGAAGTACATACGTAATACCTGATGACTCCATGAATGCAGGGGTAATATCTGGGAGATTACAGGAGTACATAGGAAGTGCCTAGGTAATTTTATAACTGTATGTGTAGTGCCTGGGTGATTGAAGTAGTACTGCAGTAGTGCCTGAGTGATTGGAAGAGTGCAAGGGAAGTGCCTGGGTGATTGAATCATTGTATAGCTAATGCATTGGTGATTACATGAGTGCAAACATAATGTCTTGGGGATTAAGCAGTACATACATAATGCCTGTGTACTTGCATAAATTGAGTGATAATATCAGGGGATTACAAGAGTACACTGAAACTGCCTGGGTGATTTTATAAGTGCATGGCTACTGCCTGAGGACATTGGAGTAGTACTGTGATAGTGCCTGAATGACTGAAAAAAAGTGCAATAACCTGAAAGCATGCATGCATATATCTCTACCACAACACTATGCACACCTCAAAACTTCAACAGAACAAACTTCAAATTTAAAGCATACACCAAAACTTATGTGGCATATTTCAACTGTACCTCTCTAGAGACTTATAAAAAGTAGCATAGTCACTAATACCTAATCTTAACATTTTTTAAAGCACACTATTATGCTGCATGTAGGAGAGTAGGATCTGCTTCACATGGGTACCCCCACTTTTTGCTGATGCTTCACTGTTTTTCGACCTTAGTCTGGCTGGGGCCCTGCTAATCAGAACCCCAGCCTAGCTGCTTCCTCTCTAAAATGGTTTCCATGTGCCTTAGGCACATCTCTGATTGGAATCTGGAGTGCCCTTATAAGTCCCTAGTATATGGTATACTATGTACCCAGGGCATAGGTACCTCAGAGGCCTACCAGGGGCTGCAGCATGTATTGTGCCACCCCTGGAAGGCCATCCAAACTGACACCACAGGTCTGCTACTGCAGCCTGGGTAAGGTGGTGCATGCATCCCTTACTGTGATATAGGCTACCTATATCACTATATACATACACACATATAAACCTATAAGTCACTCCTATGGCAGGCCTTATCAATCCTGAAGGCAGAGTGTGTGGTTCCTATGTGAGAGGGTGCCCCTGCATGAGCAGGGCCCCTCTGCAGCGTTCGGAGACCCTTCTCTGATGCTGTTTGTAGTGCAGCCTGACCATATACTCTTAACCGCATTATAACCTCGTGTTAAATGCTAACTTTGGGATGGCTGCACGGAAACATGTCGTGTTTGGTGTCAAACATCTTGGAATACTACCCCACCCGCCAGTTCTGGCGGCGGGGGTAGCATTCCACCCTTCTAGAGGGAAAGACATGTACACACAGGTATGCCCGGTATTGACTTTCCAAGCCCTGGCATCACAAAATGGATGCCGCTGCCACAGACACGAGTCTGGCCTCCTGCTGCTGACTGAAACTCCGGCAGGGGAGGCCTGGACAATAGGTTTCCTGTCCCAGGGAGGTGTGACCACCTCCCCAGACAGGATAGTGTGTATTGGGGCTGGGCGGGAGCACTCTCGGGTGCTTTGAAATCCTGCACTGGGGGCACATTTGGTGTCCCTAGTGCATACCCAGTTCAAACCGGATCAGGGGCTTCCAGCCCCTGCTTTGGTGCGAACTGGACAAAGGAAAGGGTGTAGCCACCCCTCTGCCCTGACCCACCCATAGGTGGGACCACAGAAGTAAGTCCAACCCCTAAACTTAGTATAAGTATGGGACCCCAGTCCTTAGGACTTTAGATTATCCCTGGACGAAACTCTGACACAGAATCCTGGACCTTCGACGCTCTACTTAAAGATTAGAGGACAGAAGAATCTCCCTTGGGGTCAAGGAGTGACTCCCCTGCTTGGCAGGGACCAAAGAAGCAATTGTCCGGTCTGCATCGCTGAAGCTCCCGTCGGACGCCGAAGTCTTTGCATCCCCAGAGGTGGATTTCCAGACTTCCCCGAGGCTGCCCTGAGTCCCCAGCAAAGCTGAGGCCCGTAGCTGTTGTGGGTAACGTGGAACCATGACCCCTGGACACCGCATGCATTTGCAAGTGCATCCTCTTCTGGGTCTCCCACGAAGTCGTGCTTTGGGCTCCGAGTAGCCCCAGCATCCAGCACCAAATGCACCGAAGATCACTGGCCTCCACTCCACGAGTGTCCTGTGAGCCAGCTCCACGTGCACTGTCTCGAGGCTCCTTCGCGGTTGCTAGCCTGTTGGCTAGTAGCCCTTCACGAAGGCCAATCTTTTTCTACTTGGGCTCCTTGGTTGCTCCAGGCTAGGATAGCATTCAATAAAGGTTGTCTTTAACCTATCTCCAATAAGGGGTTGTTTGGACTGGTGCAAGGTGCCCACTATAATTAGTGGACAGCATATACCAGGCCAACTTCTCACACTGCATCTTCACCATTCCACTACTACTCACAGTCTTGAGCCTACTATATAACAAGCAACAACACCTCTTTGTTCTACATCATGCACCTTCAAATGTATAAGACATATGAAAATACATATACAAGTAGAGACATACTTCAGACAGAAGTCCATGCACACCTTAAAACTTGACAGACTCCACCTCCAATTTTAAAGCAACACCTAAAATTATGCGGTATACTACAAATGTACATATCCACACACTAAAGCAAACCACCATAATTACTAATCCATCTTCCAATATACACATATTACTATACAAAATCTATTTCAAACAACATTTAACTACAATAAAACAAACTACAATACACATCTCTACATTTAATAATATATTTCAAACATCACAGTTCATCAATAATTTTTAAAGTTTAAAAATAAAACTAATACATAATACACCTCAGAAATATATAACGCACCTTCCAAATTGATTTGTAGAATATCAAATATCAGAAAGTCACAAAAAAATGTTCTTATGCACACAATCAATGTAATGCACCTCTCTCAATAAGGTAAAACCAGTAATGGCAAACTTTCCCTCTCTTTCTCCACACAAATAAATGTAAGTAACAAATCACATTGCTTCCTACATAATTTCAAATTGTAAAACACATTTCTATTGGTTACACATATTAACCCTTACCAACTGACTTCTAAAAGTGCCCAAACTGATTCAAAAATATATTACAAATAAAAATACCACTATATTTTAATAACACACAACTTCTAAAGATAGTACAGACTTGGAAAATCTTACTTTAATAACATTAAACTTATATATAAATTACAATACCACATTTTAAAACCTGAGATAACATTCAACCCTTCCCCCCTTCTGCCTAATGCCACTTTCAATAGCAACAGTTCATGGAACATTGAAGCGAACTGTCAGGTCACAAGTTCACCTTATTTTCAAGTTCAGCACACTAGCTTACAAATGCAAACAGCAGGTGTGGTTGACACTTGCAAAATATGACCTTATCCTATCTACTGTACCTTTCAAATATTTTTTACTAACCAATAAGAAACAGGCTTTTTAAAGAAAGTAACATGCACCCTATTTTTGAGTATACAGTGTTCATAAACAGCCAATCAATTATCTCCTTTTTTTAAAACAGCATCTTGTCTACAATTTTAGATAGCTCTCATTCTACCAACTGACTACCTCAGCTACAGACATCTTTTTACTCCTTCCAGACATCACTTCAAGATGCTTACAGTGTGGATTGTTGGACACAGCTATGTTTTCTGGTGCAAAAGGTATGCTGAACGCAAAGGTATTGACAAAGACCTAGCTTTGCAAAATGTGGATTAAATGGATTGCACAGAGAGGATTAAAGTGGCACCAATTGATGCCTTTGGTTAAAACCTTTTTGCATGTCCAACCCACTGACCTCATGATTGTGCACTGTGGTGGCAATGACCTAGGCACATTGACTGGGGCAGGTCTGGAAATGCTCATGAAGGACACCTTTGCACAATTGATGTTGCTTTTACCTCAAACTGTCTTTGTTTACTCTAATATATGCCAAAGACAGAAATGAAAGTGGTCAAATCATTTCTTTACACAGATTGAAAAAGCTAGGAAAAATGTCAATAAAGCTGTTTCTGCATACCTAAGAGATCATAGAATGGGGTCCATCTACAATAACAATATACGTTTTGGTATGGATGACATCTACAGAAGTGATGGAGTACACTTCACAGATCAAGGAAACAGAGTCTTTCTCAACAACCTAAAGCTCTGCATCAGCACTTACATGTAGCTACAACAAACTCATAATGAACACAAGGGCTCTTTTTAGAGACACCCTATAACATAGAAGTGATTATATATTTTTTTCTTTTCACATACATTTATTTTTTTATTTTTTGGTGTATTCGCGCACCCGACGCAAATCTGCAAAAGCATGAATTCAATGTACTAAAACACAATACACTTTTCAAGTTTTTTTTTTTTTTTAATTTTATATATTTTTATCAAATCTATCAATTCTAATCTTGTCATTAACTTCAATCACAGTACCTCTTTAAAACAACTTCACAAATACAACACTACCTTCTAAATTATATACTACTAAATTATTTATTTAAGGTGAATTCGCGAATCCAACGCAACGTTACATGGGGGGCCACGTTGAGAGCCGCGTCGGAGTTGCGACTCCAAAATAGAAAGAAAAAAAATGCCCTACTTCCATTATTCGGTATTCTCCCTGGGGACCCCATCCCCCGGGGCCTGCCTATTTTTTTTATTATACAAAAAATATGGAGGGGGGGCCACGTTGTCCCCCCTCCTAAGGCCACTACTGGCCCCGGGGTCCCCATCCCCCGGGGCACGGGCAGCCTGCATATTTTTGGGGAGGGAGGCCGTGTCGCCCCCCTCCTAAAGCCAGCTATGGCCCCAGGCACCCCATCCCCCGGGACCGACCTTCCTATGTTTTAAAAAAATATATATATATATTTTCCCGGGAAGGGGGCCGCGTGGCCCCCCTCCCCTGGGCCACATATGGCCCCGGGGACCCCGGGGCCGGCCCTCAAGTTCGGGACCATGGGGGGAGCCCCAATCCCCCACAGTCCCAGCCGGCTCCCCGCCTCCTACGGGAGCCGGCATTGCTTTTGGACAAGGGGAGCTGCTGACATGCAGCTCCCTTTGCCCAAAAGCAATTCTGCCTTGCTTCGTTGAAGCGAGAGCAGGTTTCCTGCTCACGCTTCAATGAAGCAAAGCAAGAGTTTGCTATGGCAGGGTGGGAGCTGTGCTCCCACCCTGCCAAAGCAAACAGCAATGTCCCGGGGGTGGGCGCCCCAGGACATTGCAGGAGCCAGCCCTGGGGAGTGGTGGTCCCCAGGGCCATCTAGGGCTCGAGGAGGGGGGCCGCGTGGCCCCCCTCCCAACTGTATAAAGACCCGGGGAGGTGGTGGTCTCCGGGGCAGTGTGGGGGGCTCGAGCCCCCCACACTTTGATTTTGGGAGTCACCCCAAGGAGGTGGCGTTCCCGGGGCTGTGGGGGGGCCACGTGCCCCCCGCATTTCAATCTTAAAAGCCCCGGGGAGGTGGTGGTCCCCGGGGCTTGGGGGGCCCGCAAGGCCCCCCTGCCTTAAAATAACAATGACCCGGAGAGGTGGCGGTCTCCGGGCCAGCGTGGGGGGGAAGGAGCGCTCCCATGCATATTAAATGAAAAGCCCCAGGGAGGTGGTGGTCCCCGGGGCTGCGGGGCCCCCGCGGGCCCCCACTCTATAATTATACATTGCCCCAGGGAACTGGCCCACCCGGGGGCTTAAGGTAAACAAAACTTGGGCTTTTTTTTTTTTCTTTTCTCGGCCGGATTCGCGCACCCAGCGCGAATTCAGACGATTTTAAAAAAAAAAATGCTTTTTTGGGCCCTGGTGGTCCTTGTGGGACCCCCTGAGCAGGCCTAGGGGGTCAGGGTGTTTCTACCCAGCCCCCTTTTCTTCAATTATCACTTTTTTTCCCCTTTTTCTTGTGACTCAGTTACAGCCAATCAGAAGTCAGCACGTGCTCTGGAGGGTTCGCGAATCCTCCTCGGTGCTCAGATATGTAAATTTTAATTTTTTTAATTTCTAAGCAACTACTGAACGGATTTACACCATTTTAAAAAAAGGTCGCTTTCTGGACCAAGAGCTACCTTTTTGCCAAATTTGGTGTAATTCCGTTCAGCAGTTCGGGCTGTAGCCGTGTCTAAAGTTCCTATAGAAATTAACATAGGGAAAACTCGTTTTGGGACCCCCCTTTTTTCTCATCCCCGCTTGACGAATCACCCCGAAACTTTCAAGACAGGAGCTGACCTGAGTGAACCATTAGTTTTGAAAATGTTGCGAAGATTCGTCAAACGGCGCCAATGATATTGGCAATAGAAAAAACGCTTTTTTAATAGAAACAAGGTCCTAACTATAACTACCTACCTGTGACCTATATATATATATATTCACTGAAAAAACCACAGGTTTCAGGGACGTTATAGTTAGTTGGACATTTCACTCGTACAAAACCAGTGAAATTCGGCCGTTATAGTTAGTTCAGATAACTATAACTTGCACCCCCGCAATGCACTGCTGATGACGTCACATATTACATCACTCATGACATGGTCAGTGACATCACTCATGACATCACTGATGACATCTCAAATGACATCACTGATGACATCATCCAGTGACTGTGTGTTTCTGTAAAGTTTAAATATGTTTAATATATATAGGACAAGCTGTATTGAAGAATGAGGGGTGTATGAGTGTCTCAATGGATGATTTAGTAGGTGCGTGACTGACTCTATAAGTGAGAGATTAAACGTATCTTACTGAATGCATGGGTTAGTGACCAAACTGTGTGAATATCTGTATCAGTCTGTCTGTGTGTAAGCGGCTGCATGGGTTTGTGAATAGCTACATGAGTGTCTATATGGGTTATTGATTGGTTGACTGAGTATCTGTATGGGTGCCTCAGTGTTTGTGTGGGTGGGAGGTGTGTGACTCTGTGCATAGATGTGTGAGTGGATGATTCACTGGGTGTATGGATTCAAGAGTGCATCTGTAAAGGGCTGTATGGGTGGGTGAGTGTGTGTATAGGTGTGTTGGTGAGTGAATGGATGTCTCAGTGGTACATGTGTGAGTAACTACATATGTGAAAGGCAGTATATGTGAGTGTTGGAGTATATAAATGACTATATCTGAGAGTGAGTGATTGTGAGAGTGGCTGTATGGATGAGTGTGTGCTTCTATCAGTGATTGTATAAGAGTGTAAGTATGTGTTAGTATCTGTATGAGTAAGTGAGGTGGTGTGTGTATAACTGTATAGGTGAGTAAATGGGAGTGTGACTAATTCTTTGCATGACTGACTAGGTGTGTGAGTAACTATGCATGAGTGGCAGTGTGTGAGTGTCTATATAGGTGTATGAGTGCATATGATAGTCCTGTACTGATGAGTGACCGAAAGTATGAGTGACTGTATGGGTGAGTGAGTGGATGTGTGTGTAGACCTAAGAATCAGTGAGTGGGTATGTAGTTATTGGTGTTGGAGTGTCTATGGTTTTGAGAATAGCAGTCTGTAATTTAGAGTGGGTGTATAAAAGATTATATTAGGGTGTGAGAAGATGCATCAGATTATCACGTGGATGATGTCATCAGTGATGTCATCAGTGATGTCATTTGAGATGTCATCAGTGATGTCACTAACCATGTCATGAGTGATGTAATATGTGACGTCATCAGCAGTGCATTGCGGGGGCGCGAGTTATAGTTAGCTGAACTAACTATAACGGCCGAATTTCACTGGTTTTGTATGAGTGAAATGTCCAACTAACTATACCGTCCCTGAAACCTGTGGTTTTTTCAGTGAATTTCTAAGGTTTTTTAAATGCTAATTTCTAACTATAACGTCCCTGAAACCTATGGTTTTTTCAGTGAATTTCAAAGGTTTTTTAAATGCTATTTTCTAACTATAACGTCCCTGAAACCTGTGGTTTTTTTCAGTGAATTTCAAAGAATTTTTAAATGCTAATTTCTAACTATGCCTATAGAGGTAGGACATGTGCAGAAAGAGGAGGAAAGGCGCAGAAAGAAGCAACAGAAATGCAGAAAGAGGCAACAGAAGTCCAGAAAGACGAAGAAAGGTGCAGAAAGAAACAAGAGATGTGCACAAAGAACCGACTGTGGAGCAGAAAGAGGTCTTGTTGCAAAGTCATCCTGTGCCCCCAACTTTTTGCTGACGGGTACTGGTGGTAACTGACTCTGACTAACCAGGCCTAGAGCCAGTGCTATGCTAAAAGACTCTTAGAATACAGTGAAAACACCTACATACACTAGGGAACACTATGCATTGGGGTACCCCTGTGATTGGCATGACCTCCTCTGTAAGGCCCTAGTACATAATAGGGCAGGGGGATTAAAACTACCTCTAATTCAGAGGTGCAGAAAAGCACTTCTTTAAGTAGTAGTCACATTTGCAGAGTGGTGGAGAAAGGGTGCTGGGCCTCTGACCAGCGCTCAGGAAGTTCCGCTGCATAGGACTTAGACGAGGTACCAAGAGGGCTTCTTGTCCCCCAAAGTCCCTCCAGAGTAAATTGGACTTCATCCCCCATCCCGTAGTCTGCCAGGAGGCGCGTTTGCAGAGTGTTTGAGAAAGGGGGGCATGTCCTCCATAGACGTCCTAGCAAATCCACTGTGTGGGACTTACTGCAGGTAACAAGAGGGGTAGTTGGCCCCCAATGATAACCTTGGGGGCCAACTACCCCTCTATTACCTCCAGTAAGTCCCACACAGCAGATTGCCAAGTTCTCATAGCAGGCCACGCCCCTCTGCCCACCACTCTGCAAATGCGCTCCTGGCGCGCTCTTGGATGGGGATTAAAGTCCCCATCGCTGCTGGGGGTCCCTTAGGGGCCAACTAGCCTATGTCTTACCTCCAGTAAGCCCCACACAGTGGGATTGCTGAGAGGTGGACAAAGGCCATGCCCCCTTTCCCCACCACTCTGCAAACGCGTTTCCTGGCGCGTTCTAAGTTGGGGTATTAAGTCTCCTTCATTCCTGAGGGTACCTGGGGGCCAACTAGCCCCCCAGGTACCTCCAGTATGCGCCACAGAGCTGCGTTGCAGAGAGGTGGTCCGAGGCCACGCCCCCTTTCTACACCACTCTGCAAACGCAGCTCCTGGCGCACTGCTGATCGGGGGATGAAGTCCACTTGTGTCCTGAGGTCCTCAGGACAAGAGAGGACCTCATCGTCCCACCACCAGTGCGCCAAGAGGCGCGTTTGCAGAGTGGTGTAAAAAGGGGCGTGGCCTCATACCACCTCTCTGCAACGCAGCTCTGTGGCGCATACTGGAGGTACCTGGTGGGCTAGTTGGCCCCCAGGGACCCTCAGGAATGAAGGGGACTTAATACCCCAACTTAGAATGCGCCAGGGGGTGCGTTCGCAGAGTGCTGCAGGGAGGGGGCAGGGCCTCCAGCGAGATGCCGGCTTTTTTTAAATTTTATTTTCTTAGAAGGGGGCTGTGTGGCCCCCCTTCTTTTACAACATTTGGGGCCCTGGGGACCCCATCCCCCAGGCCATGACCCGTTTTTATAAAAAAAATGTTTTAAAAAAATGGGAAGGGGGCCGCGTGGCCCCCCACCCGAGGCCAATTACGGCCCCTGGGACCCCATCCCCCGGGGCATGGCCACATGTTTAATATTTTTTTTAAGGAGGGGGGCTGCGAGGCCCCCCTCCTGAGGCCATTATCTGCTCCAGGGACCCCATCCCCCGGGGCTGTGCCTCTATATATATATGTTTTTTGGTTTTTTTTTAATCAGGGAGGGGGGCCGCATGGTCCCACTCCCGGGCCACTTTTGGCCCAGAGGACCCCATCCCCTGGGGCCAGCCCTTTGCGTTGGGGACCATGGGGGAGCCCCAATGCCCCCATGGTCCCGCCGGTTCCCCGCCTCCTGCGGGAGCCGGCATTGCTTTTGAGCAAGGGGAGCTGCTAACATGCAGCTCTCCTTGCTCAAAAGCTATCCTGCTTTGCTTCATTGAAGCGAGAGCAGGTTTTCCTGCTCTCGCTTCAACAAAGCAGAGTTTGCTATGGCACGGCGGGAGGCGTGCTCCCGCCCTGCCATAGCAAACAGCAATGTCCCGGGGTGGGCACCCCGGGACATTGCAGGAGCCGGCCCTGGGGGGTGGTGGTCCCCAGGGCCATCAAGGGCTCCAGGAGGGGGGCCACGCACCACCCTCCCAATGTATTTAAAGCCCCTGGGAGGTGGTGGTCCCCGGGCCTTGGGGTCCGTAACGGACCCCCGAATTTGAATATTAAGTGCCCCGGGGAGGTGGTGGTCCCCGGGGCAGTGTGGGGGGGCTTGAGCCCCCCCACACTAATGAATATTTATAGCCCCGGGGAGGTGGCGGTCCCTAGGGCTCTGGGGCCCACGAGGCCCCCCCCGCCCATTTACATGAATGCCCCGGGAAGATGGCAGTCCCCGGGGCAGTGTAGGGGGGGTTTGGTTGCCCCCCCGCATTCAATTTAATAAGCCCCGGGGAGGTGGCGGTCCCCGGGGCTATGGGGGTCCCCACGGGCCCCTGCAAATTAATTGGTGAGTGCCCCCGGGACCTAGCTCACCCGGGGGCTTTCAAAAACGAAGCACGGGAGACTGCGCTCCGTTTTTGTTTTATTTTCTCGGCCGAATTCGTGACCCCAGCGCAATTTCGGCCGATTTTTTTTTTTAAATGCTTTTTGGGCCCTGAGCAGGCCTAGGGGGTCAGGGTGTTTGTACCCTGCCCCCTTTTCATGTTTTTTATCTTTGTTTCACCCTTTTTCTTGTGACTCGGTTACCGAGTCACAAGATGGCTGCCAACACTTCCTAGTTTGGAGTGTTGGCAGCCAATCAAAATTGAGCTCGTGTTCGGGACGGTTCGCGACTCCTCCTCGGTGCTCAGAAATCGATATTTTTCTTTTTTAAATTTCTCAGGAACTACTGAACGGATTTACACCATTTAAAAAATAGGGCGCACTCTAAACCAAGACCTACCCTTTTCCCAAAGTTGGTGTAATTCCGTTCAGCAGGTCGGGCTGTAGCCTGTAATAAAGTTCCTATGGAAAATAACATGGAGAAAACGCGCTTTGGGACCCCCCTTTTTTCTCAACCCCCTCTTGACGAATCACCCCAAAACTTTCAAGACACAAACTGAGCGGTCCTACCCTATTATTTGGAAAATTTCACGAAGATTCGTCAAACGGCGCCAAAGATATTGGCAAATCAAAAAACTCTTTTCCTATGGAAACTAGGTCCTAACTATAACTACCTACTGGTGACCGCCAGTAGGTAATATATATATTGATCAAGCTCGCTTTGATGAGTGAAACGCGTAATGGCAGGCATTATGCCTGTGTTAATTTTGTGGTGTATTCTACAATACATTTTCTGCATACTCCACGAACAACTTTGATTCGAGCCTTTTCTCTAAGTGTGGCTGAGGTCAGTGCCTACTGGGTCTGTCGACATTTGGCAGACAGGAAGCGTTACGAGATATATATATATATATATATATATTCCCTGAAAAAACCATAGGTTTTAGGGAAAGTTATAGTTAGTTGGACATTTCACTCGTACAAAACCAGAGAAATGCCCCCGTTAAAGTTAGTTCAGCTAACTATAACTCGCGCCCCCGCAATGCACTGCTGATGACGTCACATATTACATCACTCATGACATGGTCAGTGACATCACTCATGACATCACTGATGGACATCACTGATGACATCATCTAGTGACTGTGTGTTTCTGTAAAGTTTAAATATGTTTAATATATATAGGGAAAGGCGTATTGAAGAATGAGTGGGTGTATAAGTGTCTGAATGGATGATTTAGTAGGTGTGTGACTGACTCTATAAGTGAGTGATTAAATGTATTTTACTGAATGCACGGGTTAGTGACTAAACTGTGTGAATGTCTGTATCCGTCTGTCTGTTGGTGTGTAAGCGGCTGCATGGGTTTGTGAATAGCTACATGAGTGTCTATATGGGTTATTGATTGGTTGTCTGAGTATCTGTATGGATGCCTGAGTGTTTGTATGGGTGCAGGGTGTGTGTCACTCTCTGCATAGATGTGTGAGTGGGTGATTCACTGGGTGCATGGTTTCAAGAGTGCATCTGTGATGGACTGTATGGGTGTGTGAGTGTGTGTATGGGTGTGTTAGTGAGTGAATGTATATCTCAGTGGTACATGTGTGAGTAACTACATATGTGAAAGGCAGTATATATGTGTGTTGGAATATATAAATAACTATAAGTGAGAGTGTGTGATTATGAGAGTGACTGTATGGATGAGTGTGTGCTTGTATCAGTGATTGTATAAGAGCATAATAATGTCCTAGTATTTGTATGAGTAAGTGAGCTGGTGTGTGTAAAACTGTATAGGTGAGTAAATGGGAGTGTGATTAATTATTTGCATGACTGACTAGGTGTGTGAGTACCTCTATGGATGAGTGGTGGTGTGTGAGTGTCTATATAGGCGTATGAGTGTATATGATAGTCCTGTACTGAGTGATTGTAAGTATGAGTGACTGTACGGGTGAGTGAGTGGATATGTGTTTAGACCTAAGAATCAGTGAGTGGGTATGTAGTTATTGCTGCTGGAGTGTCTATGGTTTTGAGAATGGCAGTCTGTTATTTAGAGTTGGTGTATCAAAGGTTACATTAGGGTGTGAGAAGATGCATCAAATTATCACATGGATGATGTCATCAGCGATGTCATTTGAGATGTCATCAGTGATGTCATCAGTGATGTCACTGACCATGTCATCAGTGATGTCATATGTGACATCATCAGCAGTGCATTGAGGGGGCGCGAGTTATAGTTAGCTGAACTAACTATAACGGGGGAATTTCTCTGGTTTTGTACGAGTGAAATGTCCAACTAACTATAACTTTCCCTAAAACCTTTGGTTTTTCAGTGAATTTCTAAGGTTTTTAAATGCTAATTTCTAACTATAACGTGCCTGAAACCTATGGTTTTTTCAGTGAATTTCAAAGGTTTTTAAATGCTAATTTCTAACTATAACATGCCTGAAACCTATGGTTTTTTAAGTGAATTTCAAAGGTTTTTAAATGCTAGTTTCTAACTATGCCTACAGAGGTAGGACATGTGAAGAAAGAAGAAGAAAAGCACAGAAAGAAGGAAGACAAATGCAGAAAGAGGCAACAGAAGTCCAGAAAGACGAAGAAAAGTGCAAGAAGAAGGAAGAGATGTGCAGAAAGAACCATCAGAGGAGTAGAAAGTACTCCTGTGCCTCAACTTTTGCTGACGGGTACTGGTGGTAACTGACTCAGTCTCTGCTGGTAAAGACACTTAGAATACAGTGAAAACACCTACATACACTAGGGAACACTATGCGTTGGGGTACCCCTGTGATTAGCATGACCCCCTCTGTATTTGCCATGAGTTAGTGCCTGGGTCATTGGATGAGTACATGGGTACTGACTGGATGATTAGAGTACTGCAAAGGAGAGTGGATGGTGAATTTATAAGTGCTTGTGTTTTGGCGGAGTGATTGGATAAGTACATGGTGCTCGCTGGTTGATTGGAGGAGTGCATGGGTAGTGACAGGGCGATGGCTGGACTGCATCAGTAGTGCTCAGGGTAAGTTGGAGGATTAATTCCCCTTGAATCCTGAGGGTCCCTATTTGATAAAAGCCCTGGCGGTGGCGGTCCCCGGGGCTTGGGGGGGCCCCCGCGGGGGCCCCCGCGGGCCCTGCATATATTTGTTGGCAATGTCCCCGGGACCTGGCCCACACGGGGGTCTCAATTAAATGAAGCGCGGTATCCCGCGCTTCATTTTTTTTTACATTTCGGCGGGATTCGCGACCACAGCGCAAATTTCGCCAATTTCTTTTTTTTTAAATGCTTTTTTTGGCCCTGGGGGTCCTTGTGGGACCCCTGAGCAGGCCTAGGGGGTCAGGGTGTTTCTATCCTGCCCCTTTTTCTTCTATTTCACCTTTGTTTCCCTGTTTTCTTGTGACTCGGTTCTACCGAGTCACAAGATGGCTGCCAACACTTCCGGGTTTGGAGTGTTGGCAGCCAATTAAAATGAAGCTCGTGGTCGGGAGGGTTCGCGGATCCACCGCGCCATTTGTTTTTTTACAATTTCTCAGCAACTACCGAACGGATTTACACCATTTTAAAAAGGTCGCTTTCTGAGCCAAGCAGTTCTCAAATAGCGACAAAGCACTTTGAATTATTTGTTATCTCTATGTTTTTTATCCAGTTGACCACTTGATTAAATGTTACGCTTAGGGGAGAAAATGTGGTGTTACCAAGTTGGAGTTTCTGCTTCAGCTCGTCATTCTGTGATTCTGGTCAAATCACTTAATCTCCCCATGCCTACAACCAAAATGAGTTTGTCCTTGTATGATGTAACCAATGCTCATGTAGAGCACTCCACTATCTGACCAGCCTGCACTATATAAAACTGCAAAAAAACAAAGGATAAAAAGTGTTTTCCACACTTCTGTCATTGGGCTATACGTGGGCTACATCTGGGTGATATTTGTGCTACATTTGGGCTCATTTTTCTCTGGTGGCCATCTTGGGAGACTTCAATTACATTCATTAAACTTTATTCGATCTGATTTAGAAACATAGATCATAAAAGTGTACATAAAAACAGTAAATCCTCTTTCTTAATACAATACAGTGAGAATTAATTAAAACCAGTAGGTAAAAACGGGTGTTACAAAACCCGGTTCGGAGCAACTTCAGGTTAAGAGAATAGTAAAGTTCAATGTTTCGCAAGATCAATCTCATGTACTTCCTGCAAAATACGCAATAAGGGGTCCAAGTAAGATGCAACGCTCCAATACCTGACCAGTCTGCACTATATAAAACTGCAAAAAAACTAAAAATAAAAAGTGTTTTCCACACTTCTGTCAATGGGCTATATGTGGGCTACATGTGGGTGATATTTGTGCTACATTTGGGCTCTTTTTTCTCTGGTGGCCATCTTGGGATACTTATTTGTTATGAAGTTTCCTAATTTCCTCATTTACTGCAGTCTCCTCAGTAGGAAATGCTTTCAGTTTTTACTTTCATTCCATCAAGAAGGCATTCAGATGTGTCACACATTTGCCATAAATTCAGAATGTTAGCACTCTAGTTGCTCATTAGATCACTGTAGTAAAGCTACTGCTCACCAGGGAGTTAACTGGAAGTCTACTGCTGGTATTGAAAGTGATTGTTTCAGTCTGCATGTCAGAATTTTCTAATGAAATAGAAGAGGATTTGAGATCTCACTTAAAACATGCCTAATTTTTCTTTCTGCAGAACTAACCATAAGTTCTATGGCAAAATGAACCCCCTCATTTTTTCCTCTTTTAAATTAAATGTTTTAAGTGTTACCGGTTTATTTCAATCAAGATGGCTTCAGGTGTGCCATAATTTTGTCATAAGTAAGACTGTTAGCGCTCTAGTTGTTCTCCAGAACACTCTGGGAAGCTGCAGTAGAACACAAAGGAATCAACTGGCAGGCTGCTCCTATTGAAATATAACAGGAAGATATTTGTAATCTCACTTAAAACATGTCTAATTTTTCTTTCTACAGCACTAACCATAATTTCTATGACAAAATGAACCCCCTCATTTTGTTCCTTTTTAAATTAAATGTTTTAAGTGTTACCGGTTTTATTCCAATCAAGATGGCTTCAGGTGTGCCATAATTTTTCATAAGTAAGACTGTTAGCGCTCTAGTTGTTCTTTAGAACACTCTGGAAAGCTGCAGTAGAACACAAAGGAATCAACTGGCAGGTTGCTCCTGTTGAAATATCACAGGAAGATATTTGAGATCTCACTTAAAACATGTCCTAATTTTTCTTTCTACAGCACTAACCATAATTTCTATGAACTATAATGAACCCCATCATTTTGTTCCTTTTTAAATTAAATGTTTTAAGTGTTACCAGTTTATTCTAATCAAGATGGCTTCAGGTGTGCCATACTTTTGTCATAGGTAAGGTTGTTAGCGCTCTAGTTGTTCTTAAGAACACTCTGGGAAGCTGCAGTAGAACACAAAGGAATCAACTGACAGTCTCTGCCCTTGTTGGATTTACATGTCATCGTGAGATCTGATTGGCTGTCAGCACTTCATCCTGGAATTGCTGGCAGCCATCTTGGGACCAATATAAATGATAGTACCCCATTTAAATGCATTGTAGTGAATCGAAGATTTTGAGGGTTACCAAAAGGTGAACTATAAAGGGTGATAACAGAGTTTAGTTACATTAGAATTCATTTGTTGATGGTACCATACTAATTTCAGGAATTGTGGTGTGTTCTAAGGTGATTTTACCCTGTGAAAAACCTTCTGCTGGGATATCATGAATCATGTTTGAGAGAAAACTATTTTCACATGCTTGTCCCATACAGTTTTGGAAGGTGCTCCAGAAGCTAAAATGAGAGCATATTTTCTGTAAATTCACATTATCTTTCTCAGTCATGTGAGAATGAAGTCTGACATTCTCAGTAAAACATGTACATCCAACAAGGGCAGAGACTGTCAGTTGATTCCTTTGTGTTCTACTGCAGCTTCCCAGAGTGTTCTAAAGAACAACTAGAGTGCTAACAACCTTACTTATGACAAAAGTATGGCACACCTGAAGCCATCTTGATTGGAATAAACTGGTAACACTTAAAACATTTAATTTAAAAAGGAACAAAATGATGGGGTTCATTTTGTCATAGAAATTATGGTTAGTGCTGTAGAAAGAAAAATTAGGACATGTTTCAAGTGTGATCTCAAATATCTTCCTGTTATATTCAACAGGAGCAGCCTGTCAGTTGACGCCTTTGTGTTCTACTGCAGCTTCCCAGAGTGTTCTAAAGAACAACTAGAGCGCTAACAGTCTTACTTATGACAAAATTATGGCACACCTGAAGCCATCTTGATTGGAATAAACTGGTAACTCTTAAAACATTTAATTTAAAAAGGAACACAATGAGGGGGTTCATTTTGTTATAGAAATTATGGTTAGTGCTGTAGAAAGAAAATTAGGACATGTTTTAAGTGAGATCTCAAATATCTTCCTATTATATTTCAACAGGAGCAGCCTGTCAGTTGATGTCTTTGTGTTCTACTGCAGCTTCCCAGAGTGTTCTAAAGAACAACTAGAGTGCTAACAACCTTACTTATGACAAAAGTATGGCACACCTGAAGCCATCTTGATTGGAATAAACTGGTAACACTTAAAACATTTAATTTAAAAGGAACAAAATGAGGGGGTTCATTTTGCCAGAGAAATTATGGTTAGTTCTGTAGAAAGAAAAATTAGGACATGTTTTAAGTGAGATCTCAAATATCTTCCTGTTATATTTCAACAGGAGCAGCCTGTCAGTTGATGCCTTTGTGTTCTACTGCAGCTTCCCAGAGTGTTCTAAAGAACAACTAGAGCGCTAACAGTCTTACTTATGACAAAAGTATGGCACACCTGAAGCCATCTTGATTGGAATAAACTGGTAACACTTAAAACATTTAATTTAAAAAGGCACAAAATGAGGAGGTTCATTTTGCCATAGAAATTATGGTTAGTGCTGCAGAAAGAAAATTTAGGGCATGTTTTAAGTGAGATCTCAAATCCTCTTCTATTTCATTAGAAAATTCTGACATGCAGACTGAAACAATCACTTTCAATACCAGCAGTAGACTTCCAGTTAACTCCCTGGTGAGCAGTAGCTTTACTACAGTGATCTAATGAACAACTAGAGTGCTAACATTCTGAATTTATGGCAAATGTGTGACACATCTAAATGCCTTCTTGATGGAATCAAAGTAAAAAACTGAAAGCATTTCCTACTGAGGAGACTGCAGTAAATGACGAAATTAGGAAACTTCATAACAAATAAGTCTCCCAAGATGGCCACCAGAGAAAAAAGAGCCCAAATATAGCACAAATATCACCCAGATGTAGCCCACATATAGCCCAATGACAGAAGTGTGCAAAACACTTTTTATTTTTATTTTTTCTACAATTTTATATAGTGCAAACTGGTCAGGTATTGGAGCGTTACATCTTACTTGGACCCCTTATTGCGTATTTTGCACGAAGTACATGAGATTGATCTTGCGAAACATTGAACTTACGATTCTGTTAACCTGAAGTTGCTCTGAACCGGGCTTTGTAACACCCGTTTTTACCTACTGGTTTTAATTAATTCTCACTGTATTGTATTAGGAAAGAGGATTTACTGTTTTTATGTACACTTTTATGATCTATGTTTCTAAATCAGATCAAATAAAGTTTAATGAATTCTATGGCAGGACGGAGGCGAGGATTATGCATGTCTTTCCTCACTTTATTTGCATAGCAGTTCAAAGAAAATATAACACAACAATCATTAAACAAAAGACTACACAACCCATGAACCATTAGGGGGTAGTCTCCAAGGCAACTATAGTCCAATCATATCACAGTCCATCGTATATAATATCGTGACGTCCCTTCCGCTTCCTCTTTCTTCACTGCTCGTCAGTTAAGTGCATTCCTTACATTCTTGGCTTAATCTGACGTTGTTGCTGTGTGTATAGCGGTTTCTTGTGCACGTTATTAGCATTATTGCCTTGGTATTGTTTCATATTCCCTGCGCAGCAGGCTCTTGCCCAAGCGCGTTCTCCCCCTCGCAGTTTCTCCTGCTGTGTGCTCTGCGCGCAATGAGATCCTGTCAGGCGCGTCTGGTCCGAGCAAGGCAGCTCCGTCGAGCGCTCACGCTGGTCTTTACGCGCGTTTGGGAATCCGTTCACTCCTTTAGTGTCCGCTTGATTCCCGACCAACCCTCGCCTAATTTTGACACCGCTATGCGGTGATTTCCCCACACGGCCACGTTAGGGACCAGTGCCACCTGGTGGTGGTAATTGGTATTGCGCCTCAGTCTATTCTTATAACAGCTTCGGGGAAAGCCCAGCTGTTGGAGCACCGGCGAGGGGGCTGTCTTAAGGATTTTAAGGGCATTTGTTCTGTGCTCACACCCTCTGCTATCATGTCTTCTCCAGAAGACCATTTTTACTCCTCCTACCAGGAAGTGGAGGAGGAATGGCCCCACAACTTCTCCCTCCAGCAGTGGACCAAGCCCTCTCTCTGGCTATTTCTAGGGCGCTGGCTCCTCTTAGGGATCAGGTTGATAAGCTGGCGAAAAGCATCCCTGGGGTGTTCAGTGACCCAGATCTGGTGGTGGCGGGTCCAAGTAGCTCCCAGATAGGGAATAAAAGGGCCGTTAAGCATAACACGGGGCACTTGGAAGGATTTGATAAACTTACGGAGACCTTCCTCAAGAGTGCGCGAACGCTAAAACATGCACCCTGCCGGGAGGAGGAGGGGCCCGGAGAAAATTGCGACACTGTCACCACTATTGTAGACCCCGGCGGCGGGTTTCCCTTAGAGGGAGAGGGTGTATCGGAGGACGATTTCTCCTCCGATGAGGATAAGGACTCGGGCGTCCCTGGCGTCCAGAGTCCCACTCCTCTCAGTCCCCGGTTGGGGATGGGGTCCACTCGGACATGTTCGAGCCTACCCAAATTTACCATCCTAGGTCGGCAGAGTGGACACCTGATGCCAAAGTGGCAGAGTATGTGGTGGGGAAAATCCATCAACCCCTTAAAAGGGAGGTCAGGAATAGGATGAGGGGAGAATGCCCCAGGCCCTCACTGAAGGGGAAGGTGGCACACACGCCTGAAATTGATGAGAAACTATGTACCTTTTTCTCCAAGTATATGAGGGATCCCAAGAAAGGAATTGATAGGTCTTGGACGTGGTAGGGCCCTGGACCCAAATTATTCAATTGACAGAGCGTTCCAAAGAGTCAGGATCCCTTTGTCCACGGATATTGTGGCTGGTTGGGCGCACTACCCAAAACCCTAAAACACTACCCCCTCCACTACCCAAACACCACTGCACTACCCTATACCCTAAAACACTACCCCCAGCACGACACCCTACACTACCCAAACATAACTGCACTACCCTAAACCCTAAAACCCTACCACCAGCACGACTCCCTACACTACCCAAACACCACTGCACTACCCTAAACCCTAAAACACTACCCCCAGCACGACTCCCTACACTACCCAAACACCACTGCACTACACTAAACCCTAAATATACCCCCAGCATGACCTCCCACACTACACAAACACCACTGCACTACCCTAAACCCTAAAACACTACCCCCAGCACGACCCCCTACCCTACCCAAACACCACTGCACTACCCTATACCCTAAAACACAACCCCCTACACTACACAAACACGACTGCACTACCCTAAACCCTAAAACACTACCCACAGCATGACCCCCTTCACTACACAAACACCACTGCACTGACCTAAACCCTAAAACACTACCCCAGCACTACCCCCTACAATACCCAAACACCACTGCACTAACATAAACCCTAAAACACTACCCCCAGCACAACCCCCTACACTACACAAACATGACTGCACTACCCTAAACCCTAAAACCCTACCCCCAGCACGACTCCCTACACTACCCAAACACCACTGCACTACCCTAAACCCTAAATCTACACCCAGCATGACCCCCTACACTACCCAAACACCACTGCACTACCCTAAACCATAAAACACTACCCCAGCATGACCCCCTACACTACACAAACACCACTGCACTACCCTAAACCCTAAAACACTACCACCAGCATGACCCCCTACACTACTCAAACACCACTGCACTACCCTAAACCCTAAAACACAACCCCAGCATGACCCCCTACACTACCCATACACCACTGCACTACCCTAAACCCTAAAACACTACCCCCAGCACGACCCCCTACACTACTGCACTACCCTAAACTCAAAAACACTACCCCCAGCATGACCCCCTACACTACCCAAACACCACTGCACTATCCTAAACCCTAAAACACTACCCCCAGCACGACCCCCTACACCACCCAAACACCACTGCACTACCCTAAACCCTAGAAAAGAAACCCCCACCCCCACCCCATGCCCAATCCCCCTTACCTCTCACTCCTCATGGTTCCTCTCTCCTCATGGTTCCTGCTTCACGTCATCTCTGTGGGCGGTGCACGTCGTTGTGAGGAAACGGAACAGCCTCTGTTTCCTTACAACGACATGGATCGTCTACATGTTTTTTAGAACGCATGGTCATTTACCATACATACCTTTACAACAAAATTCGTTGTAAAGGCATGCGTGGTAAATGACCATGCGTTCTAAAAAAATGCGTAGTAATGACTTCGTGATGTACAACGCATGTGTTGTAATGGTATCGCAAAGTAAAAAGTCATTGTAACGGCTGTTTACCGATCGAAGCTGGCCCCTGTTCTTCAGTGAGACGTTTATTTGATTAATTAGGAGGAAGGAATGTGGTTTTTTTACCGAAAAGTGCATTCCCGGCTGTTGTATTGTGAAATTGTCCGTGTGGCCTGGTTTCACTTCCGGTGAGAGAGTGGAAGAGTCTGTTTGGATCTAAAGGAGTTCTGTTGTTGGACGGGGCCGGCGCGGCACATGTCATCAGAAAACATAGCTAATGGAAAGCGTCCTCCCTGAAGTGTGGAGCAGTGCCATGAGAGGTCAACGAGTGTGCGTCTCACCGCAGTATGACCGTACCGCGTGACCCATGTGCCGCCTCCAGGGTACGGGAGGCAGAAGCGGCATCGCAGGTCCTCTTGAAGACCGTTGTAGCACTAATTCTACATTTTGGTACTAGGGCATTTTAACTTCGTGGTTCCTGCCAGATACAAAGAGAAGATCCTGTGTTATTCAGTGCCCTCGTTACCTTTTTTGTGGGTTGTGGTGCTTGTCACTTCGCTGCCCCGCCGGTGCACACGACTGGGCACCCCACCTCGTGTGCCATCTGCAGGGCCTCTGCCCTTGGATCACTGGTTTCGGTTTCTGGAGTGGCAACATAAACAGTTGCTCCCAAAGGACTAGCCTGAACACTTAGGTGAATATCCCCTGCACCAGCATTCCACGGAAATTCTTTCCTAGCTCTCCCACGTCAACGAGCACGGCTCCGCTCGCGATACTGTATGACGTGATCGGAGCCATAAGAGGACCTCGTCGGCGTGCTGACGTCAGTTCCACCCATTTTTTCCATGCCACCGAGGCAAACAGGGGACCGAGACATTTTCACATGTATACATAGTATAATAAATATATATATATTCACTGAAAAAACCATAGGTTTCAGGCATGTTATAGTTAGAAATTAGCATTTAAAAAACCTTAGAAATTCACTGAAAAAACCATAGGTTTCAGGCACGTTATAGTTAGAAATTAGCATTTAAAAAACCTTAGAAATTCACTGAAAAAACCATAGGTTTCAGGGGCGTTATAGTTAGTTGGACATTTCACTCGTACAAAACCATAGAAATTCCCCCGTTATAGTTAGTTCAGCTAACTATAACTCGCATGCCATGCAATGCACTGCTGATGACGTCACATATTACATCACTCATGGCATTGTCAGTGACATCACTCATGACATCACTGATGACATCTCAAATGACATCACTGATGACATCACTGATGACATCATCCAGTGAATGTGTGTTTTTCTGAAAATTAAATATGTTTTATATATGTATATCTCAAGGTCGATGGAAGAATAAATGGGTATATAAGTGTCTAAATGGATGATTTTTTTTTTTAATTGATTGTATAACTGACTAAGTGTATCTTAGTGAATACATGGGTTAGTGAGTAATGTTTAAATATGAAAATATTCTGTATCAGTCTCTCACTTTGTGTATAAGTGGCTGCATGGGTTGGTGAGTAGCTACATGAGTGTCTATATGGGTTATTAGTTGGTTTTTTGGGTATCAGTATGAGTGTCTGAGTGTCTGTATCGTTCGGTGGGGGCTATTACTTAGTGCATAGATGCATGAATGAGTGACTCACTGTTTGTATGTGTTGAAGGCAGCATGTGTGCAGGACTGTATAGGTGGATGAGTATGTGTATGGGTGTGTTAGTGAGTGAATGACTGTCTCAATAGTGTCTTTATGAGTAACTACATATGTTTTAAACTAGTATATGTGAGTATTGGTGTATATAAGTGAGTATATGTGAGAGTGAGAGATTGGAAGAGTTCCTGTACAAATAAGTAGGTGTTTCTATAAGTGATTGTTTAAGAGAGTAAGTATGTGTAAGTTTCTGTAGAAGTAAGTGTGGTAGTGTGTGTATAACTGTATATGCAAGTAAATGGTTGTTTGATACTTTGTTTGCATGTGTGACTATGTGTGTGAGTAACTCTATGGATGAGTGGCGGTGTGTAACAGGATGTATAGGTGTAGGAGTACATATGATGAGTGAATACATGTATGAGTGACTGTATAGGGACTGTTGGTGAATGAGTGGATGTGTGTGTAGATCTTGGAATTACTGAATAGGTGTGTTGTAACTGGTATTGGTATGTCCATTGTTTTGAAAATGTTAGTTTGTATTTTTGAGTGTGTGTATCAAAGGTTATATTAGGGTGAGAGGAGGTCTGCCACTCTATCACAAGGATGAAGGCATCAGTGATGTCATCAGTGATGTCATTTGAGATGTCATCAGTGATGTCATGAGTGATGTCACTGACCATGTCATGAGTGATGTAATATGTGACATCATCAGCAGTGCATTGCGGTGCCGCGAGTTATAGTTAGCTGAACTAACTATAACGGGGAATTTCTATGGTTTTGTACGAGTGAAATGTCCAACTAACTATAACGCCCCTGAAACCTATGGTTTTTTCAGTGAATATATATATATATATGTGTGTGTCCACACAGAATTTCTCCAAGTGACGGGAGTCCCATCACTGCAGAGCAGCTTCGCAGTAATGGGCATGGAGCATCCCGTAATTAAACATCCAGAAGAAAGAGCAAAGCACAATTGATCAGGCACTGGTATTTATTCAAATAAGGAGGCAGCAATCGGTCCTTACGCGTTTTGGCCATCCAAAAGAGGCCTTGATCACAGGTGAGTCAATTCTAACTGCCGTAATTCACGTATCTTAAATTACACTGAACACGTGACTGAAGTATAATACTACAAGTTCCATCATGCACCTGTTGTATCCATTTATTGTAAAGGACTGGAATTACTGTATATATCATGCTTTAGTAGCTTCTTAGCATCACAGTCCCAAAATACAAATATTGTCCAGACGCACAGAACATATTAATATAGAAAGTTACGCATTTATTTGCCCTTTTCTTTTGTGCAGTTTCGCTCTTAATCATGCGGCCATAATCAAAATTGTGCTTGCCATAACATCAGTGGAACAGAGTTGGCAAGAGGAGACAAAATGTTCCCTCCTGTCTCCCTTTCACGCCGACATGTTGAAATGCTGAAATGCTAGGATAATCCTTTATGTCCACATGTAGGTGAGCGGGACATGCTCCCCAAATTAGATCCACAAGGAATTTCCTGCAACTGATTGGAGCCCCCATCCTTCCAGGGCAGCTTCGCAGTAACGGGCATGGAGCATCCCGTAATTAAACATCCAGAAGAAAGAGAGAAGCACAACTCGAGGCGGCACTGGCATTTATTCAAATAAGGAGGCAGCAATCGGTCCTTACGCGTTTCGGCCATCCAAATGTGGCCTTGATCACATGTGAGTCCATTCAAACTGCCGTAATTCACGTATCTTAAATCACACTGAACATGTGACTGAAGTGTAATACTACAAGTTCCATCATGCACCAGTTGTATCCATATATTGTAAAGGACTGGAATGACTGTATATATCATGCTTTTGTAGCTTCTTGGTATCGGAGTCCCAAAATACAAATATTGTACAGGCGCACAGGACATTTTAAAATAGAAAGTCATGCATTTAATTGCCCTTTCCTTTAGTGCAGTTTCGCTCTTAATCATGCTGTCAAAATCAAAATTGTGCTTGCCATTACACCAGTGGAACAGAGTGCAAGAGGAGACAAAATCTCCCCTCCTGTCTCCCTTTCACGTCAACATGTTGAAATGCTAAAATGCTGGATAATCCTTTATGTCCACTCGTAGGCAAGCGGGACATGCTCCCCAAATTAGACCCACACAGAATTTCTCCAACTGATGGGAGGCCCCATCCATGCAGGGCAGCTTCGCAGTAACGGGCATGAAGCATCCCGTAATTAAACATCCAGAAGAAAGAGCAAAGCACAACTTGATCAGGCACTGGTATTTACTCAAATAAGGAGGCAGCAATCGGTCCTTACGCATTACGGCCATCCAAATGTGGCCTTGATCACAGGTGAGTCAATTCTAACTGCCGTAATTCACGTATCTTAAATCACAATGAACACGTGACTGAAGTATAATACTACAAGTTCCATCATGCCCCAACTAGTAGTGCGCCAGGAGGTGTGTTTGCAGAGTGGTAGAGAAAGAGGGCGGGCCATGAAGACCTCTCAGCAATCTTGCGGTGTTGGACTTACTGAAGGTAACTGGAGGGGTAGTTGGCCCACAAGGACGTCTTTTGGGACCAACAACTCCTCCTTTTACCTCCAGTAAGTCCCACACAGCAAGATTGCTAAGAGGTCTTTTTTTTCTAAACTGCAAGAATGTAAAATTAATGGAGTAGCCTTTAACTTTAGATTCACTGCTCCCACCAGGAAGCGCCTCCTTATGCCCTGGATGGCTATATATTTTTGTATTTTTTATTTCCTGGTCCCTCTAGAAGGAGCAAGGGCATCACCAAGCTTTTTTGAAAATATTGTGGTGGGCTTCAGGGAGTGAAGCTACCCCCCTAGTAACATAAAAAAAAAAGATGCAGTAAGTCTCCTGGAATATTGAATACATGATCCCAAATGAACTTACCCTATTTTTCAAAGCACTCTGAGCTGGAGCTGTATGCTCCTCAGTTGGAGTGCGGGGACCCCTTGTGGTTGGTTCTATGGCTGTATTTTGTGGCCTGAAGACTGTTAAAGAAAGAAACAATAATTATTATTAGTGATTGTCATGTATGTACATGGACATATATTGGATTATTGTTATTGATAAACTCTTGTAGTGATTTAATGATAAAGACAATAGGTCTACATTATATATGTTGATGAGCTGATCTCATGATAAAGCCAATAGGCCTGCCTTTTATATTTTGATGTTCTGACTGTTTGACAAAGCCAGTAGGTCTGACTTACTTAAAATGAAACCCCTTTACATTGTGTCTTTGCATTAAAAAAAACCCTCAGAAATTCACTGAAAGAAACAACCTTAAAGTGATTTTATAGTTAGGTTATAGTAATAATATCTCACTCTACATTTAAAAAAAACTCAGAAATTCACTGAAAAAAATACCAAAGCTTAAAATAACATTAGAGTTACTTTTAAAACCTTTATTTTTCAGTTCTATGTAACAAAAAACAGCAGTACGGGTAATACTATACACAGCACATGGTGGTTCGTAATTAAGAGCACAAGCAGTCAGCCAGCGAACACTCAGTTGGGCCATTTCCTGTATGCCATATTGCCTAGAAACACACCATGCTCATAAAACTAAGCAAACAAAGAGTACTAGGATCAGTCCCCTCCCCCATTCAAATCTGAGTTCTCATCCACAGTTGCGTCCATATCATCACCTTCAGCAGATGCTGAGGCCGCCTGAGGCTCTAAGAACATATCACACACATCCCTCCATACCTGGAGGTAATCCTACAACTTTTCTTCATGCTTACTCAGCTTCATGTGCACTTCCTCAGCCAGCCCACTCCTGTACGTCCATATACCATTGCTCAACTGTGGGAGCATGCTGACCCATCCAAGTGATGGCTACTCTACACCAGGCCAGGACTAGCGCCAATTGCTGAAATTTGTACATCATCTTACGACCCTTAGGCCTAGTAACATAGTCCAACAAACAATGTAATGGAGTGCAGTCAATTCGTAAATGCGTAGTCCTCTGTAAGTCCATCACCACCTGCCCCCAAAAGTACTGCACTGACTAGCACCGCCATGCCAGATGCAAGAAGTCCACCCTGCCGGCATTGCAGCATGGGCAACAGTCCAGTCGGGAGCAGGATATGCGGTGGAGGCTTTTAAGAGTCATATGCGTCCTGTGGAGGAAATTGTAGTGCACCAGCTTAAAGTGGGCATTGCAAGACACTGTGTGTGTGAGTTCACAAATGGCAGTCCACGCCCTGTCATCTAATGGAGAGTCCAAATCGTTGTCCCCTGCCGCACATGACTGGACAGGTGAACCCAACCCATCCATTCTCATCACCCTATAGAGCAGTGTAATCAGGTGGCGACCCACACCGAAGGACAGTAAAACATCCAATGTATGCGTGGACGGAGGTGCAGCGGGATAAGAGGGCCAGGTTGATTTGGCCATCTTGTTCAGTCCAGCATGGTGAAAGAAGTGTCCTGGTCCTAGTGCCAAAGTCCGCACAGGCTTGTTCAAAAGATATAAAAATCTCTCCTGGATACAGGTCCCTCAACAGTGCACAACCACCGTCCCTCCACGCCTGAAAAGACATATTGTCCATCATTTGCCGCACCAGCGCTAGTATCCAGTTCGGGAGTTCTCGGTGAAAGGGTGTGCACTTTAGGACCACTTCTACATAACCTTGCCATATTAGTGCCATGTGTCGAACAACATATGGCAGATCCTTGGCCACCCCCACCCCCTCCATTAGTGCTAGGTGGTAGATGATCCGCAGCCACCAACCCTGCCAGTAGGTGCTTATCCCAATTGCCCCCCTCATCTAGCCATCTAGCAGCATGTTGTAAGTGTGCAGCATAATAGTACAGGTCAAGGCTAGGCACCCCCAAGCCCCCTTTTCATATCGTCATGTTAACGTGATCAAGGTCACCCTGCTGCGACAGCCTGCCCACAATAATGATATAAGTATGGAATTCAGCTGCTTAAACACCGCCATGGGTATGGGTCAAGGGGAGTTTTGAAAAGTATATACGATTTGAGGCAACAACACCATTTTAGACACAACCAGTCTGCCCATCAGTGATAGCGGCAGAGTGTTTGAAAAGGTGACCAACTTCCATAGGGCATCTAGTACCCTACCCATATTAAGACGTACCTGCTGTGTCTCAGTATGGCCACCTGTATTCCCAAATATCTAAAGTGCTCCAAATCCCAATGCTATCCCAGTCTTGGGAGGCTATCCAATGGTGTAACAACCAAGAATGCCAGCGGGTAGAGCAGAGATTTTCATTAATTAAGACATAGCCCGGACAGGTCTCCAAATTCATCCAAGAGTTGCTACAGCATGGGCAGCACTACTTGGGGGGATGCAATATACAAAAGAGCGTCATTCTCATAAAGCAATATTAGATGGCAAGATTCCCCCAAACGTATGCCCAGGTCTGACAGTCTCCGACGTGCCCAGATTGCCAGGGGTTCAATGGCTAATGCAAACAGAAGCAGCGAGAGGGGGCGGCCTTGCAGTGTTCCCCCCTCCAAAACCCAGACCTCTGACCAACTCCAACCCACGTGCACCCTTGCGCTGGGAGTGGTGTAAAGGAGTCAGATCCATCCGCGAAACTGAGGACCAAAGCCCATTACTCTCAGCACTTCGAGTAGAAGAGTAGCCCCAATGCACCGTGTCAAAGGCTTTTCTAGATCAATAGAGATCAGCGCTGGTTCCTCATCCCAGTGTTCTGCTTCATGGAGTATATGGGCTAGACAGTGGAGATTCATGCCAGTGTTCCAGCCAGGAAAGAACCCTCACTGGTCCTCGTGTACCATTTGAGACATGTGGGGGGGCCAGGCTGCCAGTGAGTAATTTGCATAGTATTTACACATCTGCATTAATCATGGTAAGCGGCCGAGAAGATGCCAATCAGACTCAATTCCACCCAGTTTGAGGAACATGCATATCTGTCCCTCCCTCATGGAGGGGGCAGCACACCGCTTTCACGTGCCTCCAGTAGAACCTCCAGGAGTCCGTATGTGACAATCACCAAAAATGCTTGATAGAACTCGGGCAGAAAACCATCTCCGCCCGGCGCCTTTGCCCATGAAAGCATACTAAAGGCCTTACGAAGTTCCTGCAGGCCAATGGAAGTGTCCTCCCATATTGGGTAACCACAAATGTGGCACATGTGTAGCATGTGACACGGCGATTGTGACCCAAGTTTGGGAATATAAAGGCAAGAAAGGTAAACTCAAGGATTTCACGAATTGTCGGAGCCACAATGTAGTCTACCTTATCCTCTGCCCCTGTGGCAAAGGGTATGTGGGAGAAACGAGTCGGCAATTTAGAATTCGATACAGTGAACATAGATCAGCTATTAGAACTAGGAAAACTCTGTCTCCTATGGTCCAACATTGTGTAGATTTGGACCACAATGAGAATGAGCTTAGATGGCTTATATTGGAAAAACCGGTAAGCCGCCTAGGCAAAAGCACCGATGAGGTACGCAAGGTTCGTGAAACCTATTGGATTTATACTCTTAATTCGGTCCAAGATGGCCTGAATGAAGAGATTATTTGGCAGACTGCATAGTGACAGTAGGTCAATCTTGGAGATCTCATTACGGATAGATCAGTTTAGATTTGTCCTAGACGCTTTAGTATAGATATCCATTGTGAATTCCATCTACATTTTTCTCGTCAGAACATCATCCTATATACGTCACTATCCTGGGTGGAAATTGAATATGATTACAGGTTTAGTTACTTATATAGATGGAGTTGGCTCTGCTACCAGGAAGGTGGTTATTATATCCATATCATGGGCACTTCAACCCTAGTCACCTATTTGTTTTTGGTTAGCACAGTGCACTATAGAGAAGTGACACTGCACATATTTGATGTACCCCAACTATTGCCACTTATATACATTTAAATGGTTATTATCAATTACTTGGATGGAAGTCACCAGATATTCACTTTCCGCACTGTAGTGCTATGAGGAATATCAGGCACTATTGCCTTGTATTTGCCACATATGGCTGGTTATATTTACATCTAGTTACATAGGGAGGCTTTCATCTTCGAAGGGAGGAAAAATCCATCTGTTTTCCTCCCAAAATGGCTCTCATTTTGTCATGGACTATAAGTTTAATCTGTAGCGCTCTTAGAAGCGCTTGTTTGTGTTAGAAACATCGTTTCATTTAAATAAACATCTTGGTTGAGGTGAACATCTACACTGCATTATTGGGTCGACTGCAGTAATATTCCCAATAAACACCATGATATTGGTGTTGGTGAATGCTGTTACGGTTTTATAATTTTTGACTAAATGGTAATCGCTATTTATAAACATATGAATTATTGGGTTATAATATCATTGCCGCTACATAGGGGGCTATTTAGATCAAACTTATCCATATGGGCTAGGTAAGAATTGTACCATTCCAATATGGCGCTTAAAATCACGTATTGCGCTAGGTGTATCAGGGCACATTCTGGTCCCGTGTATATCACGTCATCACTCCTTAGTGGACGTGCTCCGGCTGCGGGTGATTAGGAGCACCAGGATATAAATGAATAACGTGAGAGCCTCACTCCTTGGAATCACCTCGTGTAAGGACTCTCTGGCGGCACTACATATCGGACAGGTACGAGCTATAGAGCAAGTGGTTATTGCAAGATGCCTTTCCCCACTGGCTAACTGTTTTAGAGTATATTTTGTGCTAGCGATACTTTGTAGGTGGCGGACATAATAATATATATAATAAGTGGCGTCCTTACAGATGCCTCTGACACGGGCTTTCTGTTTTCAAAGAGGACTTTGCGCTAGTGAGATTTTGCCGTTTATGTATTTTTCGGCATTAGATACTCTGGGGATTACCTTTTTATTCGAAACAATCATTACAGGCAACGAATGGTACCTATTAGGTCCTAGTGGGGTCTGTTCCCATGTGGGCAGATCCTTATTTAGATAGATACAAATATTAGAACCATTCACCTTATCGGGCTAATAATGAGAAAAAACTTTTTTCTGATTCTGTTCCCCATATAGCACGTGTGTCCCATCGTGATCTACTTATATGTATTATCTTTTAAAAGAAGTTGGAATGACGGTGTCCATATAATATTCGCACTTACAGAAACAAGAAAGATCGGAGGTATATAGTTTATCTCTCCTTGATTTATTTGACATTTAAGGGTCGTTTTATTGTGTTTGCTATTATTATTAAAGATATAACTAATTGCGCCTCATTGCGGTGCTCTCTTTTTTCTTTCGCTTGATGGCATAGGACCCAAACGCTTGAAAACTTGTCACACTTTGATGTATATATTGAGAACAAATGAATTGGGATTGCGTCTAGGAGAAAAATAGGACAACAAATCAGTTCATCTGAGAACTAATATATCCAACGGTATGTTGCCTTATGAAGCCTTGGCTCTAACCTACAGATTATTATTATTCTTAGAATCGCGGGCTATAAGTTATGTGATGCTATACACATAGCATCTTTCCAATACTTGTGCTATTTTCTTCCCATCTCTTTTTTTAGATCGCCTGGAAAAGCACGTAGTATCGGATTTATAACCATATTGTGCCAGTACATGTGATATTGGCAGACTTGCAGATTCCAACAGCACAGAAAGTAAGCCTGCATTTAGCAGATGAATGTCCATTCACAAGATATTATAGGTATATCTTTTGAGTATGAATATAGAATGTTTATAGCGTGGACCTATGCGCCTTATTTTAATAGATTGAAGGGGTACTATGTGTGTTTATATCATGATAGCAACATTAGGGATACAAATACTTCACATAATACAGATCAAATCTGATGTCTGATAACCATAAAAACTGTTCCTACAATAAATCATGCTTTGAAGTAGCAGTGCCATTTAGGACCCAGATATAGATTCAGTCCGAGCATATTTTTGGGAAATTACAGTCTATGGACTATAGACTTGGACGTTAGCATATCAGAAAGGCAGGGAGTAAGAGGTCGAATACTATTTGCAGACAAGTCCATGGATTAAAACTTTTTTCTTTTTGGATGAGAGAAACACTTTTTCCATGTTAAGAATGATTTAATTTCTCTATGCATGTTTAGCATACTATATAATGTGCACTATGTGGGGTTTGGTATATCTGTCATAGGTTTCAGTGTACAAAATGCTTTTGTTCTGGCACTGGTTTTTACAATTCACATATGGTGGTGAGAGAATGTGTAACACATCAGAGATACTAACTATTTTTTGAAAATGCATATGAGTGGCATAATTGCTTAGTTATGGTATAGATATTGTTTAGGAGAAATGTAAGATATCTCCTTGGGCTTTGCTTTTTCTTAAATGAAAATAAATTAATTTGATTATATTATTATTTTCTCCACATTGTTATTTCAGACTGGTTCCCCCTTCATCCACCCGTTATAAGTGAGAAAATAACAGGTCCTGAAGAAGATGGATTAATTATTTATAGATTCCATCGAAACGTACGTCGACCAGCTAGAGTGTGACACCCCAGTGTTCAACACAGTCGTTAGGGGTTGATTTTATCGCCCGCCTTTTTTCCATCAGTACTACTGGGGTTGCTCTGGGATGTCAAAGTGTGTTTGTATTGTGTGCATGGGTGGCAGTTGTAGACTGTGAGAGGTATGTTTGGGTGTGGGGATGTGAAGTATGGCTTTGTTTCATATGTTGTAATTTTATTCATGTTATTTATTGTGGCCCAGGAATTATGCTTGTTCCTTGGTACATGGTGCTAATTTTGTGCAAAAAGTTCTTTTTGAATATTATAACATTGTTTTGAGTATGAAATATTTTATAAACAAATTATCAAAAAAAGAAAAAATATGAAATAAAAGAATGATTTACTAAATTTTGGTGTGGAGAATAATGTTTTTTGATGCCCTATTATTGAGCTTGTGTAGCCAGTTTATAAAGAAATATAGGTCTAGAGGGTTCATATCTATTGTTGTGCTCATCCTTTCCCCTTGTTCCCTGACCTGATAAGTCATTCGCTGTAGGGGGTTGCCTCTCTTCTTTGGATTACAGTGGTTTTTCAACCACAGGCTGCTTGGTTCTGTCTCGCCATTTCCATGCGGTAAGCTATTGTGTCCACCAATTTAGCATTTTCAAATGTATGTTACTCTTCTCATTCACTGATATAGTGGTTTCCTTTTCTTCTTTTCTCTTTTTCTCTTTTCTTTCTTTTATTGACACAGTGGTTCTCTTGTTTGACACAGTATCTCTATGGCTTGATCATTCTATTCTATTTGGTTGTATTCACTGCTTTAAGGTCTTTTTTAAGTGACTAACTGCTTAGATAAGTTGAGTGATTACGGCTGCCTAAGTCTCCTTATTGCCTCTGTTCCACAATGGAAGTCTTGGAAAGTTTTGGCTTTACGGATGCAGATTTTACAGCACTGATAGGTAACATCACTAGTACCAACCAGAGAGTTACACTGTCGAATACAGGAAATAATGAATGGATGTCATTATTAAACTTAAGGAAGAAATCAAAACGAATGGAGTCGCATGCGACGTTCATGTTGGAGTATCTTCGGGCGGGGGTGATTCCTTCTGGATTGAGGGTTCGCAATGTTCCAGCACTTTTTGTAGAACTACGTAAGTTCTTGGAGAGATGGTCGTTAATCAGCAACAGATGTTCTAGAGATTGGATGATTCTAATTATTGAAACAGCCAGAGAATTGGTAGCTGCCTTAAATCTAGAAATTCAAGAATTAGAGGACAAACTTAGAATTGGAATGGCTGTAGAAGAGGCTAAGTTAAAATTAGATAGTCTCAATGCTGAACTACATGAATTCGAAGACTATCTCATTAAAAAAAAGACCGATAAACTGAGGAAGGATATCTAATGGTTTACGCAAGAAAAAGCGTACCCATACCTCAGGACGAATTATTATCAAGAATGGCAACAAGAAAGTGAGACCCAAACATATGGGTATAACAACAAAAAGAAAGTTCTCACTTTTTCAGACACTAATTCGTCTGATTCAGAGGGAGATACTTCAAATAATTATGAGGGCCATTTTCAAGGACAGAGAACCCAGAGAGGTAGAGGTTACCAATCATTTTATCAGACACCGCCTCCTTTTTTAGGGAGAGGTCGGGGTCAGAACAGAACCCGTTTTCCAAGAATGGACAGGGGAGGGTACCAACAGATGGACCCTCAACCTCCTCAAATGTACATGAGGACCAGGAATCAGCAATATTGGAGAACTTAAATAAGGGGATTGGAGCTGATACCATACCTATTTTCAACCTATCCACTCATAATTTGAGTTGTGAACAGTCAGCTATTCTTAGCAAAGGGTTGTCCTTTGTGCCGAATACGACATGTAACAAATTCAAGCTCCATCAAGACATTTTTGCCTTTTTAGGAAAATTCGACTGAAGAAATTCTTTTTGTCACGTGAAAAGATAGATATAGATGATAACCTTTCAGGCTGTAAACCTAAATCCATCTTTAGTCCCACACTGGAGATGGTTGGTCCTGAGGTGGCCGTTTTTGAAAAATGTGTATTGAGTGAGATCCAGAAGATCACAAAACATACTTATTATGGCAAATCCAATTTGTCCAAACTGGAAAAAACAGCTCTTCATACACTTCAAAATACATCTAATTTGACAATAAAACCCTGTGATAAGGGAGGGGGTATAGTTCTGATGAATACAGACCAGTATGATGATAAAATAAATCTTATGTTGGCAGTGCCAGAACATTATAGACCTGTGAGAACAGAGGTGATTACAAGATTACATGAACAGATTAACAATATTACATTAAAAGCTTATGAAGAACAAGCCATTTGTCTTAAAGAATATCAATTTTTAAATAAACAGAATCCTGTTACACCAGCCATGTATGGAGTGCCGAAAACGCACAAGAGTATCTATGATCCACCTTTGCGGCCAATAATATCTTCTATCAATTCCTCCACGGAACCACTGTCTAAATACATTGACACATTTCTGTGCCCACTCACTACTCAGTATAAGTCATATATTAGAGACACAAGTGACATCATCAACAAGTTAGAACATGTACCATTTGACCCTGAGTTTGAAATTTTAGTGACGCTTGATATTGAAGCGTTATATACTAACATACCCCAACAACAGGCAATAGAAGCAGTAGCTACTCTTCTGAATAGAACACCTGGCTTAAGGCCTGACGCATTTATTTTAGAATGCTTAGAAGTGGTATTAAAAAACAATTACTTCGAGTTCAACGGTAGTCTGCATCATCAAATCAAGGGGACCAGCATGGGGGCTTCTTGTGCTCCAAGTGTGGCTAACATATATATGGGGGAGTACGAACTAAAACACATTTTTAACGAATTGGCCCCATTCTATGAGAACGTTCTGAGGTGGCATAGATTTATCGATGATATTTTTTTTATTTGGCAAGGAGATGAAAGCACTCTTCTGATGTTCATTGACTGGCTTAATGCCAGTGATGAGAATCTGAGATTTACATGCCACAAAAGTATTGAGTCGGTGGAATTCTTGGATATTGTTATTTTTGGTGATGCAGGAGAAATCCATGTGAATTTTTTCCGAAAACCCACGGCCAAAAATACAATTTTATCACATGACAGTTATCATCCGAATTGTCAAAAAGATTCTATTCCTTTTGGAGAATTCCTAAGGATTAGAAGAAATTGTTCCAGTATTGGGAATTATGACAAAAATGCAGAAGATTTGAAAGAGAGACTATTACAGAGGGGATATCCCAGACGTCTGATCAGGATAGCTTACAAACGGGCACGTTATTACAATCGTGAAGCACTTTTGGCAGGAAACACACGTCCCAAAAATGACAAAATGATTTGTGTAATAAACCATTCGCCTTTGAATTTTAAAATTAAAAAGGTGTTAGACAAAAATTGGTATATTCTTAATACTAATGAACATCAGGAATCTATAGACAAACCGATTATTGCCTATCGGAGAAATAGAAATCTAAAGGACTCACTTGTACATACAAGAAATATAGGTGTTCCACAGGTGAAACAAACCACCATTGTGGGTCCTCCCATATTGGGTAACCACAAATGTGGCACATGTGTAGCATGTGACACGGCGATTGTGACCCAAGTTTGGGAATATAAAGGCAAGAAAGGTAAACTCAAGGATTTCACGAATTGTCGGAGCCACAATGTAGTCTACCTTATCCTCTGCCCCTGTGGCAAAGGGTATGTGGGAGAAACGAGTCGGCAATTTAGAATTCGATACAGTGAACATAGATCAGCTATTAGAACTAGGAAAACTCTGTCTCCTATGGTCCAACATTGTGTAGATTTGGACCACAATGAGAATGAGCTTAGATGGCTTATATTGGAAAAACCGGTAAGCCGCCTAGGCAAAAGCACCGATGAGGTACGCAAGGTTCGTGAAACCTATTGATTTATACTCTTAATTCGGTCCAAGATGGCCTGAATGAAGAGATTATTTGGCAGACTGCATAGTGACAGTAGGTCAATCTTGGAGATCTCATTACGGATAGATCAGTTTAGATTTGTCCTAGACGCTTTAGTATAGATATCCATTGTGAATTCCATCTACATTTTTCTCGTCAGAACATCATCCTATATACGTCACTATCCTGGGTGGAAATTGAATATGATTACAGGTTTAGTTACTTATATAGATGGAGTTGGCTCTGCTACCAGGAAGGTGGTTATTATATCCATATCATGGGCACTTCAACCCTAGTCACCTATTTGTTTTTGGTTAGCACAGTGCACTATAGAGAAGTGACACTGCACATATTTGATGTACCCCAACTATTGCCACTTATATACATTTAAATGGTTATTATCAATTACTTGGATGGAAGTCACCAGATATTCACTTTCCGCACTGTAGTGCTATGAGGAATATCAGGCACTATTGCCTTGTATTTGCCACATATGGCTGGTTATATTTACATCTAGTTACATAGGGAGGCTTTCATCTTCGAAGGGAGGAAAAATCCATCTGTTTTCCTCCCAAAATGGCTCTCATTTTGTCATGGACTATAAGTTTAATCTGTAGCGCTCTTAGAAGCGCTTGTTTGTGTTAGAAACATCGTTTCATTTAAATAAACATCTTGGTTGAGGTGAACATCTACACTGCATTATTGGGTCGACTGCAGTAATATTCCCAATAAACACCATGATATTGGTGTTGGTGAATGCTGTTACGGTTTTATAATTTTTTGACTAAATGGTAATCGCTATTTATAAACATATGAATTATTGGGTTATAATATCATTGCCGCTACATAGGGGGCTATTTAGATCAAACTTATCCATATGGGCTAGGTAAGAATTGTACCATTCCAATATGGCGCTTAAAATCACGTATTGTGCTAGGTGTATCAGGGCACATTCTGGTCCCGTGTATATCACGTCATCACTCCTCAGTGGACGTGCTCCGGCTGCGGGTGATTAGGAGCACCAGGATATAAATGAATAACGTGAGAGCCTCACTCCTTGGAATCACCTCGTGTAAGGACTCTCTGGCGGCACTACATATCGGACAGGTACGAGCTATAGAGCAAGTGGTTATTGCAAGATGCCTTTCCCCACTGGCTAACTGTTTTAGAGTATATTTTGTGCTAGCGATACTTTGTAGGTGGCGGACATAATAATATATATAATAAGTGGCGTCCTTACAGATGCCTCTGACACGGGCTTTCTGTTTTCAAAGAGGACTTTGCGCTAGTGAGATTTTGCCGTTTATGTATTTTTCGGCATTAGATACTCTGGGGATTACCTTTTTATTCGAAACAATCATTACAGGCAACGAATGGTACCTATTAGGTCCTAGTGGGGTCTGTTCCCATGTGGGCAGATCCTTATTTAGATAGATACAAATATTAGAACCATTCACCTTATCGGGCTAATAATGAGAAAAACTTTTTCTGATTCTGTTCCCCATATAGCACGTGTGTCCCATCGTGATCTACTTATATGTATTATCTTTTAAAAGAAGTTGGAATGACGGTGTCCATATAATATTCGCACTTACAGAAACAAGAAAGATCGGAGGTATATAGTTTATCTCTCCTTGATTTATTTGACATTTAAGGGTCGTTTTATTGTGTTTGCTATTATTATTAAAGATATAACTAATTGCGCCTCATTGCGGTGCTCTCTTTTTCTTTCGCTTGATGGCATAGGACCCAAACGCTTGAAAACTTGTCACACTTTGATGTATATATTGAGAACAAATGAATTGGGATTGCGTCTAGGAGAAAAATAGGACAACAAATCAGTTCATCTGAGAACTAATATATCCAACGGTATGTTGCCTTATGAAGCCTTGGCTCTAACCTACAGATTATTATTATTCTTAGAATCGCGGGCTATAAGTTATGTGATGCTATACACATAGCATCTTTCCAATACTTGTGCTATTTTCTTCCCATCTCTTTTTTAGATCGCCTGGAAAAGCACGTAGTATCGGATTTATAACCATATTGTGCCAGTACATGTGATATTGGCAGACTTGCAGATTCCAACAGCACAGAAAGTAAGCCTGCATTTAGCAGATGAATGTCCATTCACAAGATATTATAGGTATATCTTTTGAGTATGAATATAGAATGTTTATAGCGTGGACCTATGCGCCTTATTTTAATAGATTGAAGGGGTACTATGTGTGTTTATATCATGATAGCAACATTAGGGATACAAATACTTCACATAATACAGATCAAATCTGATGTCTGATAACCATAAAAACTGTTCCTACAATAAATCATGCTTTGAAGTAGCAGTGCCATTTAGGACCCAGATATAGATTCAGTCCGAGCATATTTTTGGGAAATTACAGTCTATGGACTATAGACTTGGACGTTAGCATATCAGAAAGGCAGGGAGTAAGAGGTCGAATACTATTTGCAGACAAGTCCATGGATTAAAACTTTTTTCTTTTTGGATGAGAGAAACACTTTTTCCATGTTAAGAATGATTTAATTTCTCTATGCATGTTTAGCATACTATATAATGTGCACTATGTGGGGTTTGGTATATCTGTCATAGGTTTCAGTGTACAAAATGCTTTTGTTCTGGCACTGGTTTTTACAATTCACATATGGTGGTGAGAGAATGTGTAACACATCAGAGATACTAACTATTTTTTGAAAATGCATATGAGTGGCATAATTGCTTAGTTATGGTATAGATATTGTTTAGGAGAAATGTAAGATATCTCCTTGGGCTTTGCTTTTTCTTAAATGAAAATAAATTAATTTGATTATATTATTATTTTCTCCACATTGTTATTTCAGACTGGTTCCCCCTTCATCCACCCGTTATAAGTGAGAAAATAACAGGTCTTGAAGAAGATGGATTAATTATTTATAGATTCCATCGAAACGTACGTCGACCAGCTAGAGTGTGACACCCCAGTGTTCAACACAGTCGTTAGGGGTTGATTTTATCGCCCGCCTTTTTTCCATCAGTACTACTGGGGTTGCTCTGGGATGTCAAAGTGTGTTTGTATTGTGTGCATGAGTGGCAGTTGTAGACTGTGAGAGGTATGTTTGGGTGTGGGGATGTGAAGTATGGCTTTGTTTCATATGTTGTAATTTTATTCATGTTATTTATTGTGGCCCAGGAATTATGCTTGTTCCTTGGTACATGGTGCTAATTTTGTGCAAAAAGTTGCTTTTTGAATATTATAACATTGTTTTGAGTATGAAATATTTTATAAACAAATTATCAAAAAAAAGAAAAATATGAAATAAAAGAATGATTTACTAAATTTTGGTGTGGAGAATAATGTTTTTTTGATGCCCTATTATTGAGCTTGTGTAGCCAGTTTATAAAGAAATATAGGTCTAGAGGGTTCATATCTATTGTTGTGCTCATCCTTTCCCCCTTGTTCCCTGACCTGATAAGTCATTCGCTGTAGGGGGTTGCCTCTCTTCTTTAGTGTCCAGGGACTCGGCAGCCACTGGCGCCAGGCGTGGGGGGTCCATACCCACCAGGAATGGGATATACTGAGCCTGTGTTATGCCAGGATCCGCAGTATTAACATGCCTCAGATGCTGTTGAAAGATGCCCACCTTTCCAGCCCTGGTGGCAACTCTAGTGCGATCCAGCGATATCAAGTGTGTGGTCAGCGGAGGCAGGTGCTCCCTGCGGAGTATCCATGCTAGCAGCCAACCTGGCTTATCCCCCTCCCTATGCAGTCTCTGCCTGTATTGCTTAAGTGTATACTTATCCAGACAATACCAGATATCCACTGTGCACCTACGCACTGCCTGCTCTAGTCTGTGAGTGTCCGGTTGCGATTGCTCCCCAGCCTGCAGCAAAGCCAATACCACCTCCTCCCTGCTGAGCTCCTGCTGAAGCTGCCTATGCACCCCGCAGGTTATATCCATACAGGTGCCTCTCAACACCACCTCCATTTAATGGCCCTACTGGTCGTGGTACCCCAGTTAACCATCATGTAATCCGATAATGCTCTCAAGAGTGTCTCCTGTCCAACCGTGTCCTCCAGAATGTTGTCTGACATCCTCCAGGACCGAGCCTCTCTCACAGAGCCTCCCCACTGCATGACACAGTGGACAGGAGAGTGATCCAACAGAAAGCATGCCAGATGAGACCGTCTATGTCTTCCACCCGCGAGAAGCCTGCCACCAGTTTCCTCTCCAGTGTACTAAAAATATTATGCGAGGTTGACTAACAGGGGTACACCCCCTGATCCGAATGGCTCAGCCACCAGATATCATCAAAGCCCATGTTTCGCATTGCCACGTGTAGCGCTGCTGTCATTAAAGGTTTGGTACCTGTCCTAGGTGGCACCCTGTCAGCATCCAGTATGTAATCAAAGTCACCCAGCCTCAATAGTGGTATGTCTACGTCATGTGTTAACAGATCTTGGATTTTTTTACAAAACGTGGAGTCATTAGTGTTCAGTGCATAGGTGTTCAATATGGCCAGATCACATCTGTCCAGTGTCCCCTGCAACACCACCAAACGACCACCTACGTCGGCCTCCATATAAGTAAGGGAGAACAGGACCCCCGTGCAACCCAGATCAGCGTGCTTCTGGCATACATTGAGTATGAGGAGTGGAACACCTGTCCTCGCCACTTCCTAGCCAGATGTGAGACACCTACATTGTCAAGATGTGTTTCTTGTAGACAGGCTATGGAGATCTTATGGTGCTTTGAAATGTGAGCACTCTATATCGCTTAGTGTGTGCTCCCAACCCTCTGACATCCCATGTCAGGAGTCTAAGGTCAGCCCCCACCATAATATGTGGTGTCTAGTAGTAGCCCCCTGCCTCCCCACCATGTGTTAGTCCTGCATACTGCTGCAAACTATAAATCAGAAACATGCAATGCACAAAAACAAAACCCCCTCCCCCACCCACTGACAAACATAGTAAAACCTTGCGACTATCAATGCCCTCCCAATGCATATGCCAGGACGTGCAGAGCAGCCCAGCCAGCCCAACAGGGACTGGTGTACTCACTCCTCTGGGCAGCAACCCGGCCAGTCATACTTCTTTAAGGAAGTCAATCCTGCGTCCAAACATCCCAAATCATGCTTCACTCATAAGCGCCCGCTCCTAACGAGGGTCACATAGCAGGCTATCATGCCCTTGTAGGCGGTACAATGATTCCAGGCATTGCAGAGGCACATAGGGAAGTCACTCCCCGCACCTTCTTCTCCCATCACATGTCCCATCCCCCCAGCCGCACACCTGTCACACCATCAGCCCAGCTGAATAAAACCAGCATCCATGGTCTTATTCAGATATCCCCACTCCCTACCTCCGGTGCAACTAGGGTGTCATGCAAAAAGTCCAACGTAGGGCTCGGAGCCCTGGTTGCAGTCCCATCAATCACCGACATCATATCGACATCCTCCACCGTACCCTGTATCTCCTCTGTGTTGAGCTGCTTGGTGCCATCTTCTCAAACTGTAACTCTCCTATCCCCCAGTGGAACGGTGTTGCGATCATCCCTTGCTGGACTGCGGTGACAAGATTCTCCCCAGGCACTAGTGCCCCTGGTGCGTTTCTGACTATGTCCAGCGTACGGTGGCAGTGCCTCACCACGGATTGCTACACATTCACACTACTCCCATGGGCTGTCAAAGAAGTGTGGCTTACCTTGAACTAGGAACTTCAGTTTTGCCAGATACAGTAACATATACTGAAGTTAAAGCACTCTCAATTTTTGTTTGACACCAAGAAAGGATTTGCGTTGCTCCTGCACCTGCTTGGTGTAGTCGTGGTAGATGGTAATCTTACTGTTGCCAAAAAGTGGGGCCGGCCGCTCATGGGCCGTTCGGAGGATGCAGTCCCGATCACGATAGGTATTGCTTTTGGCAATTATGGCCCTTGCAGGGGCACCCGGCAGCAGCAGTGGCACCAGCGCCCTGTGTGCTCGTTCCACCACGAAGAAGATGGAGAGGCCCGGGGGTTGAGATCTTTGTGCACCCAGTCCTTCAGGAACTTTTCAGCAGCACCCCTCTTCGTTCTCTCTAGAAATCCTAGGACACAGATTTTACTACGCCGGGAGCGTCCCTCTGCATCCTCTGCTCGTCGTTGCAGTTCCTTTGTGACCGTGGTTATCTGAGCCATTTGGAGTTTGAGAGTTACCATCTCACCCTGCTAGTTCTCTATGTTACCCTCCGCCGTTGTGACTTTTTCCACAACTTTCTGCAGGTCAGCCCGCAACAGATTGGCATCAATCGATACAGTTTCTATTTTGTGTACCATTGTGGTTCTGGAGCCATGGATCACAGCCAGTAAGTCAGCCCGGGAGGGTTCTGCTTCTTCCTCCTGTGTTTCCCCCACATCACTTGGACCTGTATGCTGATGTATTTTTTGGCTGGGGTGCAGCGGTGTGGTATATTTGGTGATAGTGTTTGCCAGATTTGAGCGAGCTGGCTTATCCTTGCCCATGTTGCTCAAAGGGTGTGATCCCCCAACCTCCTATTTACTGACACAGCAGGCACCACCAATCACCAATGCCACCATGAGTGCAGGGCTAAAAGCAACACCCCTGCAGAGTCACCAGCTCTGGGAACCCGACAAACCACAGCAGTTGGGGTCGTCAATGTGAGCCAACTCCCCTCCTCTAGGGAGGTCCACCACTTCACCATCCACCCCTATGGGCAGCGTCACTCCTCACTGTTAAGGTGCCCAGAATAGGGCGCCACTGGGGTCCAGGCAGTCTCACACTGGATGGGATGAGCAGAAGAGAGTGCAGAGCAAAGTGCACCCCCAGAGGCTCTAATGTGTGCTCGAGGGGAGGGGGACACCCCAGTGATCCTGATCGCACCCACACAATGCAGGCTGTAACAATGTCCTTCAGCGACTTCCATACCGGATAAGAACTGTTGGCGAACCACAGTGCCTGGACCCTCAAGGGCGCCCCTCTGACAGGCAGTCTGATGGTGAAATCAGGGACCAGGACAGGCTTGTTCACACCAGGCCAATAAAGCATCAACAATAGCCCCCTCCAGTCAGCCAGCATCTCAGCAGTCAATGGAGTGGCAGTGGATCAATGTACAGTGTGCTCCTCCTAGTCAAAACAAGTGGTCTGACTGGAGCCAAGCCAGGAGTCTGCAGTCAGAAGGTGCCATCTGGGCAGGCTCCCTGACATCATCCAGGGGAATGCACCAATGCCACTGAGGATTCTCTGCAGGTGTTGTCCAGTAACCCCCACCTCCGCACTTTAGCCAACTGGACCACCAGTACAGGCCGCTGCGTGATCCCAGGGGCCAGGATGAGCAGAGTTGTTGCGGCACGAGCCCAAGAGTTGCACTGGTAAGTGTAGGGGCAAGCTGTCCTAGGGCCACAGGCTCAGCTGCAGCGAGGGTGCCAAACACAGTATGGTGCACTAGCACCACCCACAGCGTTCCGATCTGCAGGCTCGTAATGTAGGCTGTGGGCGCTCAGGTTCTCCCACAGGTCACAGTCCTCTTGCAGCCCCCCGCTCAATCGGGGCTTCAGGCCCGCCACTCGGGCACCAATGGCAACTACTCTGGCCCCTGCCAGCCACCAGCCAGCAACCACGACTGGATAACGCAGCAGTCCTCTCAAGGCCGCACATCTATTGGCCGCGTACAGAGCTCCACAACCGCTGCAGCCCAGCACCCCCCGGTGACCTCTGCGACTACAGTGATGGGCTCAATGGCCCCCTGGGAGGACACCAACTATCTTCTGCCCCAGAGTCCGCCAGCTAGATGGGCGCTCATGGCGCTGTGCTGCGATTGGGGTGGGGACCGGGCCGCACCTCCAACACCGGGGCCCCCGGACATCTCCAGATAGTAGCTACCACCGCTGGGCCCCCTCACCTCTCCGTTCGGCACCAGTGAAGCCCAAGGACAGCGCAGGGGCAAGTAGGTCATCATCTGGGCTGCACACCAATGGGCTGATTGGGCTTAGTGGCCAGCCATCCGGTGTCTCTTATGGGTTCGGAGAGGGCCACGGAACCGAGTCTGCTTTGATCATGGCAACAGAGGAACTTAGAAGATCACTGGACTCAGGAGGGAAGGCCGCCTTGGTTTTGTTAGATCTATCGGCGGCCTTCGACACTGTCAACCACGAAATATTAATTGGCAGATTGACGGAACTGGAATTTCAGGAATCCGCCCTCAATCTTCTTGCATCCTATCTAACCGGCAGAACTTTCTCAGTAGAACTGGGAGGTTCTATATCCAAATCATTTGAACTGCCGTGTGGTGTACCTCAGGGCTCCTCTCTGAGCCCCACACTTTTTAATATTTATGTGACTCCGTTAGCCTCGATTATTAGGCAATGTGGCTTCTCGTGGTCTCTTATGCTGACGACACCCAGGTGGTTGTGTCAGTGTCAAATAATGTGGACGCGACAGCTGATCGTTTTAACAATTGCATGTCACAAGTAAACACCTGGATGCAGACTAACTGCCTAAAATTAAACGGAGAAAAAACGGAGGTCCTGATACTGGGCCCTGATCCGTCTTTCTGGTCACCAAGATGGTGGCCAGATAACCTTGGAGACTGTCCGATGCCAGTCTCCAGGGTCAAGAACCTAGATGTGGTCTTTGATGACAAGCTGATATTTGACGGTCAAATCAACAAGCTTTCATCCACCTTCTGGGGGATCTTAAAGATGATCAGAAAGATTCATTCTTTCATACCCCCGGAAGCATTAAAGACGTTGGTGACATCATTGGCCCTTTCGAGATTGGACTACGGCAATGCCCTATATGTAGGGCTACAATCCCAGTATCTACAAAAACTGCAGCGTCTGCAGAACGCCGCCGCCAGATTGATACTGGGTGTCCCCAAACATGAAGCAATCTCCCATAGATTGAGAGCCCTTCACTGGCTCCCCAGTGGGGAAGAGAATTATTTTCAAATCACAATGTCTGGCCTATAAGGCACTTCAGGGTAAAGGACCACTATATCTGAGATCGCACTTGAAATGGTACGTACCAGCCAGAAATCTCAGATCCTCTCACTTAAAACTGCTACAATTACCCAAGTACAGGCAGGTTCGCTGGGGAGGAAGAAGTTTCATATTGGGAACAGCAAAAACTTGGAACTGTTTGCCAATGCCGATAAAAAACTGTACCTCACTCATGTCCTTCAGAAGACTACTGAAAACTTGGCTCTTCGCCGACTGAGCTTTGGAAACCCATAACGCATTGCTCAATCCCATCACCTCATATGTCCTGCCAAACCCAGCGCCAAGACGCCTTCGGGCATATGTGCGCTATATAAGTCGACAAATCAAATCAAATCAAATCAAATCAAATCATGGCTTACACTCTGCCGCATGGCACAGGCCGCATATGTATTGCCGGCGTGGTCCGCTAGATTCACGCAGGAATCACACATTATTCTTGTTATATGAAATTACGCCATTATGCCACTTTGAGTAACTATGCCCCATTTGTGGTAAAAATTTACCAGGAGTGCAGCATTCACTGTAAAATTTTAACACAAATGTATGGGGACAAGAGAACACAAGCACCTCTTGCTTGAGGTGCTTTTATTTTATTATTTTTTGCACTATTTTTTTTTTGCAGCAAATGCGTCCTTGTGGCAAATATTGATGTGATGATGCATTTCATGCTAAAATATGGTGCAAAATGGCCAATTTGCATTTCATGTAAATACATGTAATTTAGAATTTCCTACATCCCTACTGATTATTTACTCATAATCTTCATTACTCTGATTACCCTTCCTCACCTCAGTACTTTCAGCCCACCTTCCCTTCGCATAACCACCATCTGGATCCCTAGTGCTGTGGGATTACAGGTGGATCTTGTGGTCTCCATCTGCTTTATAGCCTTAGTGAGCAGAGATGTTTTAAGGCATGAGCAAAGTGGGCAATTGCCCTGGGCCCCCACCTTCCAAGGGCCCCCCTAGGAGAGTGAAATTCCTCTTTAGCTCACATATGTGTTTTTTTGTAACCTTTAACATATAATTCAATATTGTTAGCCAACATATGACTTGAATTAGCACAAAATATGTGATTAAATTCGAAAGTTGTTACAAATAGGTGCCCCCGAAATATTTTTTGCCCGGGCCCCCAAAATCCATAAAATGACACTGATTGTAAGTGGGGGAGCCTGAGAGGAGGGGAGTCAAGGGAATGTAGGGAGACATGTTTCAGAGTTTTTTGCTGGTCATGTTGTGCATGGGCACACCTCAGTTAGTAAGTACTGGGATGAAGAAGGCTAATCAGGGTTACAAAGATTGTCAGTAACTTATCAGCACTTTATTGTATTTTCTGTTCAGCATCACAGACTGTAGAAGGGATATCTGGGAAGTTGCCAGTCAACCAAGAACAAGGAAGGATGAAAGCAGTTCCAACCCTGAGTATAACTGACATCTGCTAATGTGCTACCTTTCTTAAATGCACATTCCTACCAGAAATAATAACGCAAAGTTTAAAACAAAATATAATTTTCAAAAGATGATCACTCTGCTGCCTTTCCTGTCATCTATGATGGGCGTGTCAGATAAACTATTTCCCTTCGGTAGTAACACGTCAGGAGTTCTGAGAAATGCACTCAATAGAATTTACCGAGAGCTTCAAACCTGTCAACACGAGACGGATGCGATTGATGCTGAAGGCAAACCTCAGGGCAGGGAGCTAGAATGCAGCTCAGCAAATAGTGCAATCCGAGTTGTGCTTTCCCAGAATAGAGAACCTGTTCCACAGCACTGAGATGAGCAGGTTTTCTTATTTATTTACATACCTTATATAGTGAACACGGCAAACTAAACTGCTTTTAGGCGCTACAGAGAGCGAGAAGTGAAATGAACCACGATGGTTCATTATCACCCCACTTATTGCAAACAGGGCCGGACAGGCCTTTTGCTCAACCGGACATTTCCCCGGTGTGGTGGATCCCTTAGAGGCTGCTTTTGAAAGCCAAGGGTGGCTCCTGGTGCCGCTGTCCGTTTCCCCAGCTCCGTGAGGTTTATTGCACCGGATAGGGAGAAGCTTCAAGAGAGAGAGAGAAAGAAAAGGAGGAAAAGGGAACGTGGAGAGAAAGTGATCAGAGAGGAGAAGAGCGAGGGGGAGAAGGCGAGAGAGAAGGGATGGACATAAAGAAATCGATTACTCGAAGGAGGTGGGGCTGGTTTCTGTGTTTTTTGCCAGGGCTGACTTGGGTTCCCTAGTCTATCTCTGATCGAAAGGGTGCTGGTACATACACGTGAGTACAGCAGTAGTTACTGGTTATTCTGCTCTCTTTCCGCCTGGTCGCTGTCATTGCACATTTTTTTTTTCTCCTCAGCTGACTGAGAGACAAGCTATTGCCACACAGAGGTGTGACCTAGGTCGGGTTCCAGTCACACCCATTCTGATTAATCCATTCAAGCCGAGCGTGATTACTTCAGATTTAATTGGAAGGCCTCGATGTCTCAGAGAAGGACTTTTCTGCCTTCTCTTGGTGGCTGAGTAGCCTGCTTTCTGTATTTGTCCTTGACTTTCCTGGTCACGTGATCAAGCCCCAAACGAGGAGGGCACCTTTTCTCCTTTAATGAAAGGCAGTGCTTAATTTGTGCTGGTGGTTGCAGGTGGTGAGCACCACCACTCATTTCTAGGGACCTGCACTTATTTTTTTCATCATCAGGCTTGATACAGAACAAGATCGAGAAGGGAAGAAAATGGAGGAGAAGAAGCTAAAGATAGGAAAACAGTGAAAAAGGGTTAGCACAGTGATAAAAACCACCCTACAAGCATGAGATAATGAGAAAGAAGGTGTAGGTGGTAGAAGAAAGAGGTATGAGGTGGAATCATTACTAGCCAGAATTAGGGCCTCATTTGCAAGTGGGCTGCGTTGCCATTGTGTCACCATTTTTGAGGTTCCGCAGGGCGTACGGTATGTTTACACGGTGATGCCTCTGTGCACATGCATCACTTATAGTAGACCTGGTTTGGAATTTAGCTGCGCCACAATCGGCTGAGTGACGCCCAAATTTAAATAAGCAAGGTAGGATTTCCCACACTATAACTAGCGTAAAACTGACGCAGTCATATTTATGAGTTTTCGGAAAAATGACACATCATTGGCAAGCAACGTGCTGAGGCTGAAATGCGTCAAAATTCCTACCCATTGGTAACCTAGGAGTAGGAAATGATGCATTGGCTGTGTTATATAAAGAAAAGCCAAACAGAACAGTGTGGCAAGCTTAACTATGCCATGGAGGTGCTCATTTTGCAGCTGGGAGTTGCTAGGAGATGGCCACCTCCCACCAACCCCCTCACTACCATGAAGGCAGCACAGGAGAAGGGAGCACGTTTATCGGCAGCCGTCTACCCTAATTGATCTGTGGGAGGATGAGGTCATCACCTACTACCGGCTCAGGAGGGAGTCCATTGTCCAACTGCTACACCAGATAGCGCCAAGGCTCCAGCCACCAACTCTCAGGTCCACCAACATCCCTCCGCAGGCCAAGCTCCCGGCTGTAATCCACATGGTGGCACCTGGCTCATTTCAGAATATGACAACCAGAGTGGCTGGAATCTCCTAGCCATCTTTCTCAGCCTATCTACCCCCTGTCCTGAATGCCATCATAAGCCTGACACCCCAGCATCTCTTCTTCCCCAACACACAACTACTGCAGCTGGAGACCAAGCAAGGGTTCTTTGCAATCGCCGGTTTCCCACATGTGTTGGGTGTCATGGACTGCATACATGTGCAACTGGTTCCCCCCGCAGCAACATCCCATCTCTAGAGGTACCGAAAGCACACATACTCCATCAACGTCCAGGCCATCGTGGACCATCGAGGATGTTCACCAATGTGCTGGCCAAATACCCTGGGAGTTTGCATGACGCATACATCTTCAGGCACTCCATCATAATGAATGCTTCCAGAATGGCTGATATGGGAATGGCCTACTTGTAGGTAAGCAAAACTCAAGTACTTAACAGACCCACTAGCAGTCAGAAATGGATGACATAATACCCATCTCTGTGTCTGTCGGAGCAGTTCAGGCCATAAGTATGAGGGGTGTGCCCCATACATGCACCATGCATCATGCCACATGCCAAGCAAACCTCCAACTCACACGTTAAGACACCTAATGTGAGGCTCACCTGGTGTTTCCGCAGGGACGAGATGGAGGAACAGATGCTGGGTCCCAACTTCCCTCACCCACCAATTCAGCCCAACACCGTCAAAGCTAAAGAGGTGAAAGTGGGGAAAAGGGGATACAAAACAAGCAAAGGGAAAAGGTGTAGAACTCGATGGTACGTCTGGCACGAAGTTCTTATGGGTTTGATTGCATATACCTCCTGATGGGTGAAACTAACGTGTTAAGTACTGTTCATGCATGCAAGGATATTAATGTTAATATGGACGTAAGTTATATTTAGGAGGGATATACATGATGGACATCCCTCTTCCATTTCAAAACTTCAGGTAAGTGCGGGAGGATATGGGACTGCGGGAGGGCTTGGCGGGGATCCGTGACGGAACACAAAGCGCGTTCCAGTCACAGACCATCCCCTTTAATGGCTCTAAGTGCCGCCCCTGCCCGCCGATGCCCGTCGGCGGGCAGGGCTGCCATGACACCTAAAGCCACTTTGTGTGCCTTTGAATGGTGTGAAGGTACTTAGCAAAGTATTGCTGCCCAAAATGCAGTGTGCCAACACTTTGTGCAAGGGAGGTGTTCCATGGGGGTTGTGGGGTGTGACCCAATGCCACCCCCATGGTTCATGAGGCATTTTATGCACACCACCCCAGGAAAGGGGTTAAATGTGACAAACAAGTTGGCCTCCCCAGGTGATGTTTAACGATCAAAAAGAACTGAACTAATTCCAGTCACTTCCACTACCAATGTGTGCTACATTCTGTAGTAAACATACAGAGATGCTCGGGCCTCCAAGGCTGCACCCTGTGTAGGAAGGTACACCCTCCTGCACAGACACAATCCTGCATGCAATGCAGGCCTCTGAGCATCTGTGCTGCTAGTGTTCTGGTGTCTCTACTAGGCAGCACATTGTGTGCGAGCGTAGGCTGAAAGATCCAAATGTGCTGTATGGCCTAATTACGTGCACCACTGCCCTTACTCAGTGACGTGTGCAGTGCAGAAAGGTGCCTTGTTGCCCTGCACAGTGCCACTCTCCAAAATATCTATGTCCATGTGTCATGTGTACATATTGGGAACAATGCCATGCAACTGGTAGGCAACGATGTGCCACATTGCCATGCACATTTCAATCTGGCTATGGCAGCAGCGACACGTCACTGACTTGCAAATGTGTCAGTTCAAGCTGTGTGGATGGATGGAATCACAACAACTGTACTGGCAAACAAATTGGAACTCACAAAATATGGCATGACAGACAAGTCAATTATGAGTATAAAAGCAACAGTACGGAAAAGTCTGAGGTGAGTGTCTCCTAAAAGGTGTACCAACTCTTCATATCAGTCACAGGTCAACAAGCCCAGTGGGGTGAAAGGAAGTACTATGGAAATAAGCAAGTGTGGCGAACATGGCAGTATACTGGTATGTTGACCACAGTTTCAGGAGCAACACAGGAAGAACTATGTGGAAATGCAATATGTGGCATGCCATGTCAGTGTCAGGCCCTGATAAGGCTACATCTCAATCCTGGATAACAATGTGACACCAACAGTACAAGAAACACATATGTCCCAGCAACACTGATTGTCTATGTCCCCACATACATGTAGGCAGACAGAGTCATTGACGTACGTTAGCAATGTGACTGTTCACCTGTTCTGTGTAGTCAGTAGCTCAAATGAAAACAGATGAATCCAGCAATCTGAAACTCACAAAGTCTAACACAATGCTGGCAAACATCAGTCATCAACATAGAATAATATCCAACCTGGACAAGGCACCACAGTTTACTCAGGACACCAATATCAGCATGGATCTCCCACAGCTATGAGAATAATTGCAAGACATACAACTACACAATCCCCTACAAGTTCTACTCCTACACCTATGTATGCGAATGAAAAATTTATTGTGGCTACTCATGTAGTACACAGCTCCTCATAACAACATCAGTGTGTCCCACAAAGGCATGGCCCACTGAGCAATACATATGTGTGAAGCAAAGTGTGAAACTGTCTACTGCAACAGAGGGACAGGCCAGACATGCCACATTTCCCTGTCCAAGTTGAATGTCAGTCTCCCCTTGCACTTGAGCAGTGGTGATCTGCACAAATAGCAGCCTTAATGTGTTGTGCAGAAGCAAAGTGTACACCAAATAGCACTCAGTAACGTTTGGAACACAAACCACCAACTACCAGAGCTGTGAACATCTTCAAAATGTACTGTGTCTCAACAATGTGTCACCATGCAGATTGAATGCATTTTTCAGGAATTCATCCTGTTGCAAATACCATTACAGATAATGAGTGACAGTTGTCATGGACAAAGACCTTGTGTCATGCTAACATGTAAAAGCTGTTACTTCTAAAGACTGCATACATCCATGTGTGGCTTCACGCATAACACAGGGCATGTGAACTATTTAAAGGTAGCATGCACAGAGGCATTCCAGGTTAGAGTGGCGTATACTGGCAGTAAATCCACATCTTAAGTTAACGTAAGCCATCTCGGTTGGCGAATGATGTGATGCATGGCAACGGTAAACATATTCCTACTTGGAAGTCATCACACTTGTTTGGCTTACTCAAGCTGGCCATGTGATTATCTTAATATAAGCAAATCTGTTTTCCAAACACTTTTCTGCATGTGTTATGTGCATGTGCCACACATATAGTGCCTGACACCAAGCCCAAACAGCAGATGTGTGTGCACCACAACATGCTATGTTGGTTGTTGGTTATTTTTGTCTGCTAAATTATGGCATGTACATATGAACAGGAGACCTATAATCCGAGCAACATACCTTTCATATCATGACAGTCAATCTGTGAGCTGGATGCCACATACACTGTAGACTGGGTGAAGCAGCCAGTGTATGTCATTCCCTTAGTGTGCGTTGCGTCCGTAATACATCCTTTGTCAGGAATGCAGACAGATAGTACGATCTTCCAGTATGGCCATAATCATGTATGACACTGTGTATATCATTTGCATAGGAGTGCAATATCTGTGAACAACAAATGCCTACTACGCTGATACCTATGTCAATGTTAGCATAACACAAACTTCAATACATATCGATAATGTCAAGATATGCACGTGACAATATGTCTGTGCATTTCACAGCAATATAATGCCTGTTCTAGTGCCCGCACTATGAATGCAAGGAGTTACACAAATTACACATTGTTAACATACACATGCAACACATCCCAAGTCTACAGGCATGTCAGCAAAGATATTTGGTGCAAGAAATGTGATCCCTGGGACTGTTTTCCTGCATTGCACCACTCAATACACTGTACCACACACAAAAGGCCAAAACGTCAAAAGCAATGCATAGTGAATTCTCATGTGTTGGGTATAACTCACGCATTGGCTATTTCTCTAGTGATGCATCAGAAAAAAAATACGCTTTGGTAGGAAAAGTGATGCTTAAGTAGAAAACGTGATGCATCCACCCAGGAAATGAAGCTATGGGTCAGCCATACTGCAAACCAGAAAGTGTGAAGTTCCTTTTACTTTCACTTACAGTCTTTTTGTCTGTGCTGGCTGGTGCAGGTGTTTGGTGCGTACACTTGTGAAATATACAGTTTTTTGGTCTTGTGCGTTTCTCTGCTGTCCCTGTTGTGTACTTAAACTATTATTTATGTCTTTTAATTGTATTTTGTGTTGTTTTGTCCAGTGTATTGTTGGGTGTACATCCATTTAGGGGTTTGTAGTTTTAGGGGTAGTGGGAAGGTTAAGTTTCTGTTGTGTCAGATTCTAGGGTGGGTAGTTTGGTAAGGGAGATGTCAGGTAGGGGCAGAGCTAAAAATCTATCCTAGGAGGAGTTTGGTGCCTGCTGTGGCTGGTGGTCCACTACCTATTCAACATGATCAGGAGTGGAGGTAGGGTGAGCCAAGGCTACCCAACAGGAGACAGGTGGAGCGTTGGGAGAAGTTGTGGTACCACATGAGCCATGTGTTCAATGTACAGCGCACTGTCCATCAACAGAAGCACTGAAAAGGCAGACGCGGTAAGCCGGGAGGGCAGATCTCCTCGATCACCTGGGAATTGAAGTTGGTGGGCCTATCGGTAAGCCCCTATATTCCATGGGCTTGTAGCTGTGTGGCTTTAGCTAACATCTTTAATTGCTTTTTCAACAGGATGGGACAGATATATATTTGGGGTAGTATGGCATGATACAGGGTAACTCAGTTAAATAAACAGAACATGCCACAGGGCCCCGTTCACAGCGGCATTACAATAGCCAAAAAAGACCATGCAGTGCAAGGGAGGCCCATAGGCGCGGTGGGGCCCATCCAGCACTGTGCAGGGAGTATTGTCACCTGCCTGCTAGGTCATTACTGACTCCAAACTGTGTGGGCTACCCACCATGTATGTTGCAGGGGAGCACACTCACATTTCATCAGGCCACAGGTTGGACAGGGTTTTTGGTTTCTCCCCAAAATGTTACACATACATGTCTTTTCGGAAAAATGGTCACTATTCCTTAATGAGCCTGCACAGGACTTGTTTGATCATTGCCCATTTACAGTGCACTAGTAACATGTGAGGAGTGAAGTGAATAAGACAAACAAGCATGGGTACTGACTGATGTGTGTAGCATTGTTCAGAACACGTATTGACTTGAGAAAGCCCCAGCAATATCATACTATGCAGTGTGGTCTGTCCAATCGGTCTGTTCACATAGCCATCAAAGCCAGGCACCCTTGCACCATTTATCAAGGTAGGCTGGTTTTGTACTTTGTATGAATTCTGTGCCTCAGAAACATGATGTGCCTGGCATTATCAGAAAATACTGCAACATGGCATATATATGTCTTTCATTAGGGCATTTCCATTTTGGCATATTCTACATGTCCAACGTACACACTATACCAGACATTTGTGAAGTCAATGTATCGTGTTTCATAAGTACACAGTGTACATGTGCAGCCTTTACAGAGCAATGTACCATGTTTTTGTCTTGTAGGTGAACTGGACCCATTGAGCTGTGGTGAGGTGGAGAGCTTCAGAGATTCCAATGCTACCAGTGAGTGTCACCTAAATGATTCTGTGCTCTCTATGGATTGTGTGTGTTCACGCATATTTGTTTGTATTGAGATGTGTAAGAGGTATCAGTCAGCGGAAACAAGTATTACCATACATGTAGATTCACAACAGAAGTAGGACAAAGTTGCATGTGCAATTGCTAGGAGAAAATGGCATTGTGAATCAATTGGCAATGTATGCAGGCCCACATGATGGATGATCAGAATCTGCTGTGCAAATGTTGGGCCAGCTATGGTGTGGATGGTAATGGCACATGTACCATCACCTACCCCCAAACCAACAGATGGTCATACGTTCAAATGTCTCTAAACCATACTATGGACAGAAAGTGACAACTTGTTACCCAAATAATGTGACAGAAATGTTGCATGGGATACGCTGTGATTTTTCTGACACAGCATGTTTGCCCGAGTCCACAGGTATGGTTGGGGTATAATACATATCCCAGACAATTCTACCAATTATCAACAGTAAATTTGTATGTGAAAATGTTGAAAGTGAACACCTTTTCCAATTTAATTGTCCTATTGTGTGTCCACATCATATCAGGCCCATGCATTTAGAATACATCCTTCATCGCTACCAAAATTGGTACAGTGTAAATGATTGAAGGCATGTCGGACATTCATGCCATTCAAATGGCAAAATGTTTTGTGATCCATACATGTACCAGTTGCTCGGCGTCTAGCCAAAGTTCTAACATCAATGGACTTGTGTGACCATGTGAACAGGCTCAGCCTACCAAAACATTATTCCTTCCTAGTATAAATGCTGCATATGTATTTGTGAGGTGGCATAGTTAAAATGTATCATTCATTATAACAATGCCAGTAGTGAAGTTACATATCTGCATTTGTTGCTGCGAGTGTGTGAGTCCATTGTTCATATCAATTGCTTACTTGACTTACCCTCTTAGCCCACATTTAACATGATATGTGTCAATCAATCAATCAATCACAGAATTTGTAGAGCGCACTACTTACCCGCGAGGGTCTCAAGGCGCTGTGTCAACTGTCATCCTGCGTCATTGGTACCTGCTCATCCCTCAGAGTGCTCTATATCAGTGATATGTGAGATGGGGTGACAGAGGAATTATTAGCAAAATGCCATGGTGGTTTAAAGGATGTTGTCCAGAGAATACATGTAAACATGGAATTGGACAGATAAACTTCAATCTTCCTGTCTGATGCACATTGCTAGTGCTGTTGTCCACATGGCAATGTATGGAAAGTTTTGTGTGGCAGGTGATGAGGCAGTGAGGATTCCTAACTCAGTGTAGACAGAATAGCTATGAGTAGATGTGGATACGTCACCAGTCCACACATGCCAATGCAGTTACATGCCTGACTCATGCCCTCATATGCCCAATGTAGTATAATAAACACATAATCATCCCTTTTGTTGTGTTTTGTGAAGAAAAAGGGCGACATGTAAAGTACCACAGGTATGTATGCACCATGTTGTCAGCATACAGGCCATTTCACTGTCCACCTACTGCTGCCATTACCCATGCAGTCTCCCATGGGTATTTTCACTATTGAGCTTTTTTTGGCAATTACCTGCAAGATACAGTCTAAGATACTTATGCATATGAGATCTAGAGCACGCATGCACACACTCATCACATGGATAAAGTATGAGTTCTGTGCATCTAGATAACATTCCATACTGAAATGTATGGACAGACACTAGGATATGTAAAGGACCACATGGTATTGTCTGAATTTCATTACATGATCTATGTACTAGGATTTAAGGCAGGAGCGGCTGCTACCGATGATCGCGAGTGGTGGGACGGGGTGGTGGGAGGGGTGCGGGACAGAACCAAATTAAAAAAAAACACTTACCAATGGGACAGAACGAAATAAAAAATAAAAACTTACCTATGCCGGCCGGTGCCTCTTCTCCGTCTTCTTCTTTCTGTCTCCGCCGGCTGTAGGAAGGAACAGGAAGCACCCGGGCTCCCAGGCTCCCCATAGCCAATCACAACGCTGCAATGCAGTGTTGTGATTTGTCTGAGCACCGTACCACGGTGCTCAGATGGGGACTAGGAGGCTTTGCATGCTCCTCACCAGGCTCTATAAAGCAAGCCTGATGGGGAAGATGCAAAGTGCTCAGGACTGTTTGGCATGAGCACTTAAGGAGTGCAAACCACTCCTCTCCCTGCTCTGGCCAGCCGCGCCCTGAGAGCCACTCACTTCAATAGGACAAATAAAATGAGAATAACGATACGTTATTATTATTTTATTTTACTTATTTAAGTCAGTGGGGCGATACTCCTCTGCCTTAGCGGAACCGCCACTGGTTTCAGGTATTTCATGAGTTTGTATCGGAAAAGTGTCCAACAGGTCTGTTATTTTGGAGGTAGCTAGTCACCCTCTATCTATGTTTGAAATACCTAGCACAGAGTCATTCAGTGCTGCACTGTGTATTTTCCATAACAGCTACGTATTGCTGAGGCCCAATACCTGTACTTGCTACACATTACACATTTCACATACGTGATTGCCCATGGATTATACCCTCTTGCATGCTGCATAAAAGACCCCAGGGAGTATCTACATGGACCATGCATACCATTCCATGGGTACACAACATCATTGCTCTTAATCAGTCTTACTATTTAAATGGGTACACGTTTATTAGGCCAGACCTGCAAGGCCAAGACCTGAATACTTTGGCATTGTTACCTTAAGAGAAGTATATGTTTCTTATGACGGTTGCTCATGATTAGATCCATAGATGTTTATTTGGCTGGACATGCTACATGTGCTGCTATTTGTAAGTCTAAAGCAAAAGGAACAAATGATGAACGGAATGCTGAACAATGCAACATTCACCCCAGTCACAACGATCTGGGTTAAATCCATTGTTCTTTTGCTCACCACGCTACCCCAGTTTGGACCTAGCCATATGCAAGTCAGTCTTGACCCTGCTCCTCATGGGAAAACCAAAGGGGATGATGGACGGAGTGTTGAACATTGCAAACACTCACCCCCAGTCAACTGATCTGGGTTTAATCCATCATCATTCTTTAGCTCACTCCGCCACCCCAGTTCAGACATGGCCATATGCAAATCAGTCTGACCCTGTGCCTCATGGGAACAGTCCAGCCCGAACTGCCAAGCCATGTCTTCCCTGGACCGGAAACAAGCATCCTGGGACCGGTTTCTGGCTTACAGCCGTCATCAGCCAGGCTATCTTGAATCCAGTGGCAAAGTGAGCAAGGGACCCACGTCTGGGCATACCCTGCCAACTTAGGGCGAACATAGCAAAACCAAAGGGGATGATGGACGGAGTGTTGAACATTGCAAACACTCACCCCCAGTCAACTGATCTGGGTTTAATCCATCATCATTCTTTAGCTCACTCCGCCACCCCAGTTCAGGCATGGCCATATGCAAATCAGTCTGACCCTGTGCCTCATGGGAACAGTCCAGCCCGAACTGCCAAGCCATGTCTTCCCTGGACCGGAAACAAGCATCCTGGGACCGGTTTCTGGCTTACAGCCGTCATCAGCCAGGCTATCTTGAATTCAGTGGCAAAGTGAGCAAGGGACCCACGTCTGGGCATACCCTGCCAACTTAGGGCGAACATAGCAAAACCAAAGGGGATGATGGACGGAGTGTTGAACATTGCAAACACTCACCCCCAGTCAACTGATCTGGGTTTAATCCATCATCATTCTTTAGCTCACTCCGCCACCCCAGTTCAGACATGGCCATATGCAAATCAGTCTGACCCTGTGCCTCATGGGAACAGTCCAGCCCGAACTGCCAAGCCATGTCTTCCCTGGACCGGAAACAAGCATCCTGGGACCGGTTTCTGGCTTACAGCCGTCATCAGCCAGGCTATCTTGAATCCAGTGGCAAAGTGAGCAAGGGACCCACGTCTGGGCATACCCTGCCAACTTAGGGCGAACATAGCAAAACCAAAGGGGATGATGGACGGAGTGTTGAACATTGCAAACACTCACCCTCAGTCAACTGATCTGGGTTTAATCCATCATCATTCTTTAGCTCACTCCACCACCCCAGTTCAGACATGGTCCAGGGAAGACATGGCTTGGCAGTTCGGGCTGGACCCTTCCCACTTAGAGCGACACAAGCAAAAGTAACAAATGATGGATGGATTGTTGAACAATGCAAACATTCACCCCCAGTCACAACGATCTGGTTTTAATCCATTGTTCTTTTGCACACCACGCCACCCCAGTTTGGACCCAGCCATAGCTGCAGCGCTACTTGTAAGTCTAGCATATAATTTATGACGACATGTACAAGATCAGCTTTGTTTGATACATACGTCCTTCCTCTCCAACAGACAACGTGATCCCTGACCAGGAGAAGGCCTATCGCATTAGGTTGGAGAGTTACCCCTACCGGAGGCACGTTGCCTGTGTCTATAGGCTCATGGGACGGCAGTACGGAGCTGGAAAGGCAGCTGGAACATGGAAGTCGCACCTCAGGGACAGAAAGGGCTGGACAGGCCAAGCACCAGGCATGAGGTTGATGTGTCCCACGGTGGTGATTGGGGTGCTGTTCCACCTTCCACATCATAGTCGGCAGTGGCACCACAGGCGGTAACCAGTACCCCAAGACTACAATCGGATTTCGAAAAGCAGGCCCTGAAAGACAATTTAGACATGAAATTACATCTGGCAGACATCTACAGGTTGCCACACTCATGTGCATGGTGCGCACATTGCAGCAGTCAGTGGACCAAACAGCTGAACAGCTATAGACCTCCCTATGACTTTTGCCCCTCCCCAGTTTTTAGTAGTTGTTTTTAGCAAGTAGTATTTTAGCATAGGTTAGGATAGGTTACAGCATCGGGATAGGTTAGTGTCGTTTTAGCAATTTTATAGATTCTAATAGTTATTTGTTGTTAGTTGTGGATATTGGTGGGTAGGTTATTAAGTGGGTGGGTAATGTTTAGGAAATTTTAAACAAGTACAAATACCCAAAAAATCAAAAAATATCAAATTACAAAAAAAAGATCTTTGTTTATGTTTTAATGTTTTGGTAGTTTGTGTATAGGTGTAGCTTATGTTTATATTGTGTGCAAATGTTTTTTAAGGGGGCTGGGGGGTTGATGTTTAACATGTCTGTTGTGGTATATGTATAGAGTAGGACAAGTTAAGGTGAGGTAGGTTAGGATAGTTTTAAGTTAGGGTTGTATAGGTCCTTTAGCATAGGTTAGTTTAGGCATAGTTTAGATAGGATGACTTAGCGTAATTTAGTTAGTTATAGATTTTCAAAGTTTTATGATCTTTTAAATAAATATTGTTTTTCAGTTTCACAACTGCTTACTTATTAACTGCTTAGAAATTGTCATATATGCTTTGGGTGCGTTAAGAACATGCTATTGGATTTCCAGTCAGTGTTTGCATACATGTGTAACTAGGTGAGACACCTATGGAGAAGATCCTGTCAAGTTTGCAAGGGAGTCCCTTAAAAGATATTCAAACATGATTGTGCACTGTAAGTGGCACTCTTGCTGTTAATGGACACAAAGGCCAAAACAGGTATGCACCTACTTTTGCACTGTGTGTGTAAGTGATGCTACATGTATTGTAGGAATGGCTTTCTCAACCCCTAGTCACCTTTCTTGGCTGTGTGGGGACACACTGGTGCCTGCCACCTACACCCTCACCCTTGCACCATTTTACCATGTCCTCAGTGTAGTTTGCTTGTTGCTATCCATGGGAGTGGGCCACACCTGGCCAGACAACTTTAATCTTTCATGCTATTGACTAACTGCTAAGTGTGGCACATACAGCATGTGCTTTGGGGGAACTACTTGCTAGGTTACGTGAACATTGGTCTCACTTTTACCATTCCCCATGGCATGTGTAGCTTGATTGAGGGATGTGTGCCCCGGCTCCTAAAGTATGTGTACATTGTGCAATTGGTGTCTTGTGTGGTTGCAATTATATTGACCCAACATATGGCAGAGTGACGTACTGCACCATTTGTCAATTAACACAAAAAACAAATGACTTTGTAGTTGCAGCTCATGCTTACTGACATCCAAGTTGTAGCACTGAGCTTCTACATCCTTCAGTAGCAGAGATGTGATGCTATACAGGAGTCTGACCACTAATCTTTATATGTTCTAAGTGGATGGCTTATGATGATTCTAATATGTAAAGTTCTGTTAGAGCTTTGAGGCAGACATATATGCATGATTACATTGTCATGATACCTGTGCCGGGTATATGTGGATGTGTGAGCATGTGTTTGTGGCTCACATGCATCACTGACGCAATTCATAGACTACTGCTTTTGTGCGATTAGCTGGCCTATTTCACTGTGTGGCACACAAGGTAGCAACGGTTATTGCCACACCATGACTTTCAATATTTGACAGTGATTTGGTACAGATTGACGTGGCTTAGGAGGTGCATGATGTTTGCACTTGTCAGACCTGAGCTTGTGATAGGGTCCGAGGCACATTTAGCAAAAGATGTTGAGAAGTGTGGTTTGTATGTACTACCATGGTCAAGTTCATCCCATCTGCAACAGACATGCAACAGGCTGGTTCATTTTAGTGTTTTTATTTACATGTGAGCCAAGGAGCAAAGAGAAAGTGGCAGTCCTTGAAGCAACAACTCCAATATAGATTTTGAGCCATAGGATTTCCAGACAGAGTCCATGGGTGATACATGTCATGTGACATGTTGTGGAGAGGAGTGTTCCAGTGAGGAGGAGGTGCAAATTGCCATTAGGAAAGTAAGGTCATGCTGACAGTCCACAAATGGCTAAGATCAACAGGTGGGAAATAACATAGGGAACAATACCAGTTGACAAGTACACTGGCATGATCATAAGCACAAGTCAAACGAGAAACTGGCCATGTGGCACAGACAATTGTTACTGGGCAATTCTGCTTTGGAATGTGTTGCAGTTCACATCTTCTTCCTCTGACGTGTGTGGTGCCTCCCTTGAGGGGGTGTTGTCAGCAACGGAGGCACACACACATCAGGGGCTGAAGATGTGTATCCTCTGTCCCCAGCAGCAACTGTCTACTCCAACAAGGAAGGCAGCACAGCGCTAAGAAGGGCCTGATGGCTTGCCAGCACTGCAACAATGTTGCGGTATAAGGCACCCATTGTTGCTATGTAGGAGTCCCACTTCTGTTCCATAGATACAAGGATGGTGCGGATAGCTCTAAGCTAGTTGGCTACTTCACTGGTGCCACTTCGGCATGGCAGTTGTTCATGCGTCTGCCACATGATACCAGCGATGTCAGCCAGGGACTGATCCAATTCATAGAGCAGAGTGTAGGTGCCTCTTATAGCCTCCGAGGAGTCTGTGGTAATCTACTTGCTAATATAATGCATCCTCCCCGTTGTTCTCTGCCTTGCTGCTCAGCCAGTGGTGAGGCTATTAGAATGCTGAGAGTGGTTGTGCTTAAAGAAGGATCAGTTGGAGTGTATGGGATGAGCAGCAAGGAGGCTGTTCGAGGTGGGTTATGTGATACCCACTGTGAAAGGTTTGAAAAATACCTTGTAAGTATTTGCACTGAGTGTGAGGCAAGGTGGGGTGATATACCCACTGTGTTAGGGTTAAAAGATACCTTGTGAGTAGTGCCCTGAGCGGGAGGCGAGGTAGGGTGATTTACCCACTGTATAAGGGTTGAAACTTTTATATTAGTGTCCTTCCTAGTTGGTTACGGCTGTGTGGTTTTGATAAATGTATTGGACATTTTGTTTGTGCGTTTTATCATCTTGCACCCATAAGATTTTCTATTGTCTTTATAAGGGGGGGGATGTGTTGTAATCAACTGGCTAATATAGTGCATCTTCCCCATTGTTGTTCTCTGCCTTGCTGCTCAGCCAGTGGTGAGGTCACTAGAATGCTGACAGTGTTTGTGCTTGAAGAAGGATCACTTGGAGTATATGGGCTAAGCAGCAAGGAGGCTGCTCCCGGTGGGGCATTACGTGGATTACCACCTTCCTGTAACCTGTAACTGAATGTGCAACTTGAAGAATAAACATAGAACCTTTTTCTACATGACCTGTCTACATGCCATACTTCATTTTAACAGTGTCCATATTGAAACTGAGGCACCTACACTCCCTCTAGGGTGCCTGCCACGGTCTTCATCCTCACCTGCAACTCATCTACCAGATGCCGCTAGACTCTTGCTACACGCCGTTGGAATTCAACTTGGGTGTCCTCGGAGTTAAGGGCTGGGCTTGAGCTGGCAGATGGGGTTTGTCTGGTGGTAGGTGGATCCTCTGGAGACCCTGCGAGGCTGTAGTCCCTTCCCGTGACCAGAGATGGTGTATCAATGGAGGCCAGGATTTGCTGAAGGGTGTCTTGGTCCAGCGCTGGCAGGCTGTCATCCTCATCAGATTCCTCATCCAGGACAGGCACCAGGTCAGGAGATGTTGTTTCATCCTCTACAATGGAAAATATATATGTTAATGGTGATCTGTGTTTGATGTTGACATGAGTTATTTGGTTGATATACAGACTTTCTTCTAATTCACTTTCAGTTCAACATAGATGTGTAGGACATATGCTGCTCATAGGTATTGAGGCCAAGTTGCACTGTAGTAGCCTTTCAAATTACAGTAGCTATGCATTGTTCTCACAACCACTGTGTGACATGGGTGCCTTTTCATGACATGACACACATTGCAACATAGTTACACAGCTTTCTGGACGTGCCATGCCTGCACGGCTGATTTGAGGTAAGGTGCACATCTGAATGTGTGATTAGCTTACTTTTTCATGCAGGCTATACTGATTGTGCTTTGACATTTTAACACCACTATTGTGCACATTGCACCAAGTCCCCAGGGTGCCTGCATTCCCTGTGGCCAGTACTCAGCCCAGAGGTCCTGTGAAGGTGATGTGGGTTTGGTCATGTACTGGATTTGATCCTGCAGTCTGCCTTTCACAAAGTACACCACAGCACTCTGCCTTGTTGTGCTGTCTTCCATGCACATTGTGCATTCATGTGGCTAAGGGTTCATTTTTCACACTCATCCACATACCTCTGCTCCGTGAACTCCCTTGCTACACTTCAGGACTATGTAAAGGCATGTACCTACCATGGGTTTCCTATTTGTATATACTCATGTTACTTGATTTCACACACAGTTGGCCCCATAGTTGTGGACAGTGGGCACTGTGTACTGACTCAGAGGGGATAGGCCCAGTCAAACTAGGTAAATTGCGCCACTGACGTTCACCCCATTTGATAAATGCCAGAGGTGGGTATCTGCAGAGTATCACACATTGTTAGACTCAGGCATGCTCACTTGTACATGTACATTCCTTCTCTGGCAGTCTTCATTTAGGCACAGGGACTCAACTTACTGGCACACATTGATGGGACCCAGATCATACATTGGCTCTCATGTGCCTTTGACACCAACAATTCCAATCCAATGGACTGACATGGGTGCCTGTATTTGAGGGATATGTGTCAAGCTGCACCCCACATGCTAGTAGTGCTGGAATTGATGACATGTACCTAGACAGGTGTGCCACACAACTAGGCCCAGTGACCTCACCCTCCAACCATCCCTGATTCTTGCCCTTTGTGGTGGCCATCTAGATCATCCTATACCTTAACATATCCCTGTTTTACACCTTCCAACTTTGACATATGAGGCATGGTGAGACCTTATTCCTTCAGACTCCCTCCTGCCACGAGCTACATCTTCACCCAGGTCCACCTCACATGTATGATATAGTACACCAATGGGCTCTTCTATGTCATGCCTTCCCAGCTGCAACACAAGTGTGACACTGTCAGACACAGCAGTACACATGTGCCTTCTCACCGCCTTGCTATGCAATGCCTCCATTCTGACCCTGTGCCAGTTCAATGTGCTCAGCCACACCTACAAAGCACTACACTACCAGGGACCCACCAGGGCCACACACCATCTTTTCTTTCACCATGCATGGTCCTCTGATGTCTAACCCTTGCATTCACTCCCACACCCAGTATGAATTGATACATGACAGGAGTTCAGGTGGTCCCTGCCATGGCTGGTGACACCTGTGTGCTCTCACACCACATGTCAGGACAGGTGCATGAAATGCAGTTTCATGCTAGTGACTATACACATGGCTCATAACATGTCCTGATTGTTCACATGACCCACACCTGTGCACCCTATCAGGTGAGTAGTTTTTCCTCTGACAAGGCCATTCCACTCCATAGCTTTATAGTCCTGATTTGTGTGCATGGACCCAAGTAAGACACACTAGCCTCATGGTGCAAGGTGGCCTGCATTGTCACTGTCAGGTTGGGCAGGGTTGAAGTATCCATGCATTACGTGCTGTTCCAGTGCATATTTTGTGCTTCGCATTGTGTGACTGGTGACTCGTGTTCTACATTCGACTACAAGTTCCGGTGTACAGAGGTGAACCAGGACTGGTGCTGCACATCGCACATGGAAAGGACAAACTTGACAGAGCTGGACTGAGCTGTGCAATATGTGACTGGGCAGTGATACTTACATTTAGGTGATGTTGAACAGTACATGAGGGAGATTCCTACCCTTACCCTTGCACGCAGTGCAGTGGAGCACAGGGACATAGCTTGCCACACTGCACAACATGACATTTTTGTCTATATTACCCCTTGTTGCCACTTACCTTGTAGGTGTTGCTGGTCCTCATAGACAGCACTGTCCTATCCGCGAACTCCTGTCACCAACTCTGTGGGGATGACAGCTGCCACCCGTTCCTCCAAGGCATTTAGCTCCTTCTGGGGCGCTGGTTCGTCTCCTCTGGTCTGAATGGCTGCCTTCAAGTTTTTGGCCAGTTTCTCCTTCGTCCTGCACTTTATAGTCGTGCCAGCGTTTCTTGCAGTCGGTGACTGTCCGCTTCACTTGTCCCACACTGTTGATCTTGGCCACTATGGACTGCCAGATGGCCTCTTTCGTCTCTAATGGCAATTTGGAAGTGACAAAGAGCTGTTGTTCGTGCTTTGTCACCTCCGTGATCAAGATGTCATTCTCCTCCTCACTGAAGTTACACTTCCTCTTTCTCTTCCCCTGGGAGTGTGTCTGGACATCCTGGTTGGTGCTAGGATTGTTGGGGTTATTACCTTGGCTGCTGTTCTCTGCTCCCTGCTCCATGGCTGCTTGTGTGAGGTGGGCAATTTTTTTTGCCCCCAATGAGTCATTTTTTATATGATTACTGGCGTTTGGCACACTCAAAAGTGATGCACAGGTGGTTAAAGTCACTTTAAATGCCACAAACCAGCCTCCCATCACTTTTGCAGCCCATGCATCAGTTCGCATTACAACATCCCGCCCAGGAAAGCAACTTTTTTTTTGACGCACCATGTGGGCTGCGCCATGGTGCGCCATATCATAAATAATGTGCATCCCTGGCATCCCTGGCATTTAAAACTGATATAGTGCAGCTCAAGTTTTTTCTGAGGCATTGCTGCCTTGACACAGAGATGCATCTGTTTTTGTAAATTAGGCCTTTAATATTCAGCAGCATCGGCATTCAGCAGCGCCTGAGGGGGACTCTATAGTCATTTTTTTTTTATTGAGCTCGGCCACCATCCTTGAATTCCCAGCAAAAGAAACATCTGCAATATAGATTAAAATGGGATTATTGAGTCTAAATCCACCTGTCCCATTATTCTCTATTGCTACTTGTAACCTTCCGTACCTAAAGTATGCATAGTAGAACCCTTTTACTGTACACACATACAAGCACTTACAAGCACACACAGACACACCGTGAGCTGCTAAAACAAATTTCATCCTAATAGTTAAACATAAATAATTTTTTACTTCAATTACAATAATTCCTGACTTGTTAATTTTCTTTTTGTAGTTTATTTTCCTGCCTACCTGACTCTCAGTTACATGCTTTTTTGACCAGTAAATATTGTAGCCAACATATGTACAGTACTATGAAGTCCTATATTCAGTTGTGAAAAAAGCAGGGTATATTGTGGCATTTATAAGAGAGGCTGAACCTGAGTTACTTTTCAGTGCAATTGTGTTTTGTAAATATGAAGAATTGTCTCATGGCCCTAGTGCAGGAAAGGAAATGAGCCTCCTGGTTGATTTTGAATTATAAAATACATCAATAACCAGGGTTCAGCTGGCCCCTCTGGCCTCCGGCGCCACTGCACCTCCTGCACAAATGGAAGCTACATCCTTGTGTTCTACTAGGTGGAGGGTAAGATGGAAATTCCTGCCACAAAGATCTCTGAGATGTTTTTTCATTATGATACTTCTACACAGATAACCTAAGCGTAGTATAAAAAAACAGTTCGTATCCTGACATACTGGGGCCCATTTATAAAGGTATTTTCGGTGAAAAGACTTATTTATGCCTGCCAGGAAATCATGGAGAGATTCCTGGTATTATTATTGTTTTTATTATCATTATTATTATTATTATTATTAATAATAATATGCGTGTTTTATATAGCACATGGCTACTTTGAAAAGGTTTCCCGGCATACGTGAATGTGTTTAGTACTGCAGATTTCTCTACCAGGAGAGCAGAATAATCTGTAGTAGTAAATACCGCTTAATGGTAGCAAGTAGGCTTTCCAAGGAGTGGTTTACAGTGAAAGTTTGGGAATGTTCACAAATATGTAGGTTTGTGGGCATTCGGTTACACCTCTGCAAGTCCTTTTCACCCTGGAAATGGTCAGAAATAAACTCCAGCCTAGGACCAGAGTAACTCTCCTTCCAGGATGGGAAGGGAAACGGACAAACCCCAGATATGCTGCAGATGCATGGGAAGCACATTCTGTACATGGAAAAATGTTTTCCGTGTGGAGAAAAAAAAATGTGTGTGCATGCAGAGTGTTTCCACAGTGGAGTCCATTGCCAATGAGAGGAGGTCAACATCATGTAGAACGCTGCACAGTGGGAACAGGAGCTTACAGGAATAGTCACTTGACATTCCTAATAGTGAGCCTGGCTCAGCTTTCTAGGCATACTACTATGAATGTTAATGAAGCCCAGAAAGATAAAAGTAAATTTAGGCGGAAACGTAAAATTCGACCCATACTTTTATATTTTTGGGTGAATTGAGCCCAATGTTCCCAGGATCGTCTCTCAGCAGTGGTTCAAAGTCACAGTAAAGGCAACTTGGGGTATATTTACAAGAGCTGGTGCTCCGCTGTCTTTCCACAGCGGAGCTCCAAAAATTTTACTGTTGCGGTACAACAAATCCTAACGCCATGTTAGCGCCATATTTACAATACGGCTCTACATGGCATCAGGGAGTGGTAGCGGTAAAAAAACTGACAGTGATGTGTGCGTTCAGTCATTAAAAAAAATCATGCTACAGTAGAAAAAGTGACGTTTGGCCAATTATCGGCTAGAAAATACATGCTAGCCGTCATAACGTCACTTTTCTGCGTCTAGCAGGAAAAAAACCCACAAAAACACCGCTACTTTAAAGAAAAAAAATCACACTTACCTGAAAGCAGCTATAGAGCAGCCAGGAGCGAGCACAGCACAGGACAACAATCCCAGAAACCCCACTACCAGCCAGGATGACCAGCCAGAGTCCCAGGCAAAGAGGAAGAGGAAGTGCAAGTTCAGTCAGGAGGAGAATGAGATCTTTATCAGGGAGCTGACAGAGCACAAAACACCAGCTCTTCGTCAGCTCCAAAGTGTCACTGGGGAGGGAAAAGACCATATGGCAGTCCATAGTGAACAAGGTGAAATGCATTGCCGAAGTCAAGAGGAGAATGACTGACTGTAAGAAGCGCTGGAAAACTAAGGAGAAACTGGCAACCAATCTCAAGGCTAACCCTGGGCGTAGTTCGCTTAGTAGCGCTACGCGTAGCTACGCGAAGTGCACTTCGCACTATGCAAGCTACGCGTAGCTACGCGAACTGCGTAGTGTGGTAGGGAAATGCTGTTCGCACTGATTGCACAGTGCCGGATGCTTGTCCGCACTGTGCAATCATTGCAAACGGCATCTTGCACAGTGCAAGCGGTCAGATTTCTGCCGCTCGAGTAGATTTGTACTCGAGCGGCAGGTTTCTCAACGTGGACTGGTAGTTTCTCATCGCGAGCGGTCGCGAGCATACACGACCAATCGCAATGAGAAACCTGACCTCCCCGCGTTGAGAATCTCGCCGGGAGGTTTATTTTCCACGCTCGCGATCGGCAACTTGATGGTGCTGATAGCGAACGAGGAAAAAGTCTCGCCGGGATGTTGATTTTGCTCGCTCGCGGTCGCCAACTTGAGGTTGAGGACCGCGAGCAAGCAAAAAATGCCCGCTACGCGTTTTTGCACTGTGCTACGTGCAATTCGCGTAGCGCGTAGTAGCGCAAACTACACACGCTCCGCGAGCGTAGCGTAGTACTACGCCCAGGGTTACTCAAGGCAGCATTGCAGAACGGAGGTGGTAGTCCAGTGCCCCAGGAGGAGCTGGATCCCTTGGAGGAGCAGGTGTCCGCAGTCATCTCTGAGGAGTCAGTGGTTGGAGTTGCGGAATAGGACAGTGCTGCCTATGACGAACTACATCAGTAACAGGGTCAGTCCCAACAAGGGTCAATGTGGGTAACTACATAATGTCATGCAGTCCAGGCAGCTATGTCCCCGAGCTCTGCGGCACTGTCTGCAGGACAAAGAATAGGCACCTGGCTCATTTATGGTTAGACATGACATCAATGGAAAGCTCATGGACATTTTGATAATATGTTGGCATAGGGCAGTATCACAAGACTGCTAGCTGTGCTATCCTATGTCAAAAGAAAAGGGCAGCAATGTGCCGTTTCTACAAGATATGGAGCATTCCTGTCCTTTCTGCCAGCGCCGGCGCACAAACAGCAGACATCCTCCAAAGCAAGCACCCTTGCCCCATGGTTAAAGGGTACATGCGTTGGTGCTAGCCAGCTGAATGTGCACCAGCATAAGGGAAAGCACAGTGATCTGTTGTATTGTTGTAAACACAGTGAATCCCTGCACTTTCCTATTCACACAGCTTGGTGCAGCAATATGGTTTCTTGCGCTGCACCACATGTCTACGCAAGATGCCCCTCTGTCTCACCTGGGCCCATGCAGATTAACATGGCCAGTTACCAAAGCAGAGAGGGAGGCAGAGGTAGAGGCTAGGTTTATCCTCCTGGCAGCTACGTAGTTAGACAAAAATTGAGTATATTGAAGAAAACCTGCCCTTAGGGAATTAGATAGGATACAGCAAGAATTCATTGTAATCCCTTGTCTAGAAAAAATACTTTTTTTCTAGAGACCCCTCACCCACCAGGCATGCTTCATCATTGGGGTTCCTCTCAATCCTCTACGAATTGAGGCATGCTGCGACTTGCGAATTACGTAGGAGCACTTTTTATTGTAGACTATGGGGTCGATTCCGATCTCAGTCAGTAGGGCTCCGAATCGGATTCGGCTTTACCAGATCCGAGTTGGAGGCTTTGTTTCCGACCGATTCGTACAGTCGTCTGAGCGAGCATGTACGATGCGAGTGAACGTGAAATCGCCGACCGACTCGTTTCCGTGTCCGACCCGCTCCGTCCGACTCGTTCGCACTCGATTTGTGGCGCGCAATGGAGACGTTTTACGACTGAGCCAGTACGATGGACGCGTCAAACAGCCGGATCGAGTCTGAGCGGCCGGCTCGAAAAAGCTCCCGGAGTCGGACTTGGGGCGTCCGTGCCGGACCTCCCTGCACCCGTAGCCGTACGAGTCAAGCACAAGGGGGACCCAAGGGTCCCCCCTATACATGCGTGTATGGTGCGGATGGCACCAACGCGTACCCACTAAAGGGGGCCCCTTTGTGCGCAACGTACCCATTGAGTCACTGGGAGCCCATGTACGCGTCGTACGACCAGCTCCCATTGACTTCAATAGGAGTCCGACCGAATCGAGTCCGGCAGCATGTGACCGCATCGTACTCGCTCGGTCAGACTGCAGGAGTCCGGCTCGGTCGGAAATCTCTCTGGATCCGGCTCGGTCGGAGAGTTTTCCGACCCAGATCGGAATCGGCCCCTATGTGTATTGCAGTGATGTGGAGTGGAAAGGGAAAGAAAATTTAAAAATACCTAACTAGTTGGCCACTCTTTTATTCCCGCCCCTAGTTGGTATGGTTAAAAACCAGGGGTCATTTACTGAGAAGAAACCTGACCTTAATGAGTCGGTTGTCTCAATAATGTGTTTTTGTCAACATGCCCCAGATTTGCATTAATGTGTAAATCTGAGGCAGAGCAAAATAACTAACTCCATGCAAAAGCAGGCGTTAAATTGGCGCAACGAGGAGAAATACATTATATCTCCCTGTTGTTGCTATTTCTATGTATGCTGCATTCTGCAGCACACATAGATAGAGCAAGATGCCATTATTGATTGTTTTTGTGCATAAAGGGACACATTCCTGCATATAAACAATCATCCCTGCAACGCAGGCACCCTTGTACTATGGCGCAAGGGTGTCTGTATTGGCACTAGGGAGTGATTTTTTGCACCTGCACTAGGTAAAACACAGGGTAGCACTGTATTCTTGTAAATACGATGCATCCCTGCATTTTGGACATGATGCAGCGCGGCGCTGCAAAATTTGTCGCAGCACTGCACAATTTCCATATGCATATGCCCCACTGTGGTCGCACATGGGCACACCTTACCATAGGTTTCCTGTGTGCTAAATATGTCTTAGCACCCATTGACATTGCATTAAATTCCCTCAGGGATGGGACAAACCACCACTGTTATGGGGTCAGTGCACCCACATATACGACAGCTCTGCCTACTGCCAAACAGCGTCGTGAAACACAGTGACGGCATCACCCTGTGGGGAAATTTGGAAGTGTGCAGCGATTGGCTTCACCCACCTGGAGGGAATGTATGGAGGGGGCCATTAGATGTTTTGAGTATTTGCCGTTCATATCTAAGGGCCATACCCCACAGGAAAGTTACAGTGTCATCATTAGTGGCCACCATGATCCTCAGTCATGCTGATTGTGCTTTGGCCGATCATTATACATTCCTTGACATGACCTCCTGCATATTGCTAATGATAAGGCTGGGTAAACACATCATAACTACACTCTGCATCAAGGCAGTGTTGCTTGTGCATAGCAGTGGGTGTTCACATGCAACACAGTTGCACTGGCAAAGTATAGTATATAGCATTTGTATGTGTGACATGAGATCACCTAATGTATTTGACATGTGGATACAGGTATTGATGTAGCACATGTAGACTGTAGTTTTGGGACTGTGTTTCCATGCACATACTATGTAGAACACTTCAAAGTCGGTATGCAGACAGAATATCGAGTTGGAAATGTCGACTTACACAAATATCGAGTTGGAAATATCGTGACACAGAAATATCGACAGCAATAATATCGTGGTCAAGAATATCGACTTTAAGGTAATAAATATCGTTTTTAAAAATATCGAAGTCATTAATATTGTTTGCAAAAATATAGTTGTTTAAAATATCGATTTTTAATTAGTGTTATGTATTTTAGTATGTACTTTAAATGTAAGTGATCTATTTTTTTGTATAAGTATTGTTTTTGTTTTTTAATATATGTGTTAAATTTTTAGTAGTTATCAATTTTATTTTAATAAAATGTTGTGTTTTTTAGTTCCATAGCGATTTGTGGGTTTATAGTGGAATAGGGTGGGGAGTAATTTAAATATAATAAATTAATGATTATTTTGTATTTATTTAATTTAGATTTTACAGTGTTAATTGTGGGAAGTAATGTATTATTAATTAATAATTAATTGGTTGTTAATTAATATTAATTAATTAATTAGTAATTAATTATGGTAATTGTGTTATGGGGTAAAGGGTGGGAAGTAATTTAATTATCATAAATAAATGATTTTTAAAATCTATTAATATTTATTTAATTTAGATTTTATAGTGCTAATTGTAGGAAGTAATTTATTATTAAGTAAGTATTAATTGGTTGTTAATTATTAATAAATTAATTGGTAATTAATTATGTTAATTGTGTCATTTTTTAAGGAGCGGGTTGTGGGGTTTATAGGGGTAAAGGGTGGGAAGTAATTTATTTTTAATTAATTAATAATTATCTGTTAGTTAATGCTAATTTATTAATTAAAATTTAAATATGGCAATTGTGTAATTAATTTTAGAAGTGAGTTGTGGGATTTATAGTGGTAAAGGGTGGGAAGTAATTTATTTTTAATTGATTATTAAGTAGTGGTTAATTGATATTAATTTCTTATTTTAAAATTAATTATGGAGATTGTGTAATCATTTTTCGGTGTGGGTTGTGGGATTTATAGGAGTAGAGGGTGGAAAGTAATTTATGTTTAATTACTTAATAATTAGTAGATCATTAATATTAATTTATCAATTGATAATTAATTAGGGTAATTGTTTATTTTTTTGTGTGAGTTTTGGTTTTATAGGGGTAACTTTTGGGGAGTAAATTAATTTTTATCTGTTTTAATTTGTTTTTTAATAATAATATTTCTTTAATTGATAGTTAATTATAGAGGTACATTTTTTTTAATTTAGATTTGTGTTGTGAATTGTGCGGTGTTATAGGGTAGGAAATAAAAAAGATTACATTTATGTAATAATTAATGTTTTTGTGTATAAATAATTTCTAATTAAAAATAGTTATTTGTTTGTAAATTATTTTTACATTTATTTAATATAATATTTCTGGGTATTTGTCATATCTATTTAACATTATAATATGTTTCTATTTTTTAGATTTTTTAAATATTTTTATATGTTTTTCTTTTTTTTTATATTTTACGTTGGTGATATTTTGTTTGTTTTTAATTTTGATCAAAAATAGGTGGAGGAGGAGGATTGGGCTAGGTTCACCCTCCTGTGTGTTCAAAGTTCAGCAAAAAGGATCCGTAGATGATGAATCAAAAGAACCTAGCCAAGAAAAAACGGGGGATTCACCAATTGGGTGAAAAAACGCCTCTGCTAGTAGAAAAGAAAAATTTCTTTTCTTGAGTCCCCTCACTCACCCAGGGTTGCCCCTAGGTGACATGCTTCATCATTGGGGCCATCCCAAACATCTACTGCTTGGGGCGTGCTGCGACTTGCGGAGTTACGTAGGAGCACTTACTTTGTGAGGAATATGTGTAGTGCAGTGTAGGGGGAGTGGTGTGAGTGATATTTAAAAATGTACCTAACTAGTGAGCTAATGTTTTATTCCTGCTCCTGGTTGGTAAGGATAAAAAGGGGTTAATAAAAGGGAAAAATAACTGTTATGTAATTACAATCCCTAGTATTGTGTCGACATGTTTCGAGGTATCCCCTAAACCTCTTCTTCAGGACAACAAAGGGACAGCCCCTTGTGTACCACTCCGTGCAGGACCTATAATAAAGTGAAATATAAAAAATTATGAATGCACACCTATTGTGTGAGCATTGGAAAAATACATATGGTTGATTCTGAACATGTAGTATCTGTCATGGAGAAGAAAAAGCACAATGCAAATTAATACATACTGCCTGCCCACCGCTCTCGTGGGCAGGTTATGGCATTATCCTGCGCGTAAATGAAGGTACTTCATAATATGGTTAAGTGCCGTTGAAAGTAACATTAATTAGTGCTTAGATCCTGTGTGGATTTATATACCACACTCGATATCTCTATTGTGAGAAAGCAAGGTTAAAAAACATAATTAAAAACACTCGTGGTAAAGGACAAAACAGGACGCACACAACATATAACATAAATTCAATTTCTTTTGAAACATACTTATTTTTTGGCAAAAATACGCCTCATGGTCTGTCTGGGTGGAGGTGCCTGTAGAAACCCTATATTATAATAAGAAGAAAACACAAAAAGATTTGTTTTAAGCCATTCATCTCTTATGCCTTCCTCTAACTGGTTCGAAAAAGCGGTAAGAAATGCGGTGAAAATGCGGGAAAGTAAAGTTTTTGTTGATTCCTGTAGGGAGAAAAAGTCTTACTGTGCTCAGCAACCCTCCGTCATTACGACCTACTCATTCCCAGGGCGGACCGCATCTTAGCGTGTCTGTGCCTCGGTACCGGTAGAAGTAGTCAAACAAAACACCGAGTCATGACCTCGTGCTGTCAGAGACTAGAGCGTGTAACGCGCAGTCTCGTTTGGTGGAGAAAACGGTCCACCATATTGTTTGTATTTCTGTTTAGATAACGAAAAACGGGGTAACTTCCAAATGTCTAAATTATTTATTTGTGTACAGGAGTCCCTCGTTCGAATATAGAAAGACGCCAGGCAATATTTTGTCAAGAAGTTGCGGTCGGTATCGAACCCTGGTTTAAAGGACTCAATGAGAGTCATAAATGGCGGCCATATTGGAGTTGTCAAAATGGCAAAAATGGAGAAACAGACTAAGATGTTCGTCAAACAGCCTTCGAATTATTCAAAACTTGGGGTAAAACACCACAGTGCCTTTATTCTTAATTTTTGAGTGGAGCGATCTCTGATTTTCACATAACATGCCTGTTATAGAAACATGCCAGATAGGGTTTCTTCAAGAGATCTAAGGGATAACTTGAGTCTCAAAAATAGTGACCATGAGGCGTATTTTTGCCAAAAAATAAGTACGTTTCAAAAAGAAATTGAATTTATGTTATATGTTGTGTGCGTCCTGTTTTGTCCTTTACCACGAGTGTTTTTAATTATGTTTTTTAACCTTACTTTCTCACAATAGAGATATTGAGTGTGGTATATAAATCCACACAGGATCTAAGCACTAATTAATGTTACTTTCAAGGGCACTTACACCATATTATGAAGTACCTTCATTTACGCGCAGGATAATGCCATAATCTGCCCACGAGAGCGGTGGGCAGGCAGTATGTATTAATTTGCATTGTGCTTTTTCTTCTCCATGACAGATACTACGTGTTCAGAATCAACCGTATGTATTTTTCCAATGCTCACACAATAGGTGTGCATTCATAATTTTTTATATTTCACTTTATTATAGGTCCTGCACGGAGTGGTACACAAGGGGCTGGTCCCTTTGTTGTCCTGAAGAAGAGGTTTAGGGGATACCTCGAAACATGTCGACACAATACTAGGGATTGTAATTACATAACAGTGATTTTTCCCTTTTATTAACCCTTTTTATCCTTACCAACCAAGATCAGGAATAAAACATTAGCTCACTAGTTAGGTACATTTTTAAATATCACTCACACCACTCCCCCTACACTGCACTACACATATTCCTAACAAAGTAAGTGCTCCTACGTAACTCCGCAAGTCGCAGCACGCCCCAAGCAGTAGATGTTTGGGATGGCCCCAATGATGAAGCATGTCACCTAGGGGCAACCCTGGGTGGGTGAGGGGACTCAAGAAAAGAAATGTTTCTTTTCTACTAGCAGAGGCGTTTTTTCGCCCAATTGGTGAATCCCCCGTTTTTTCTTGGCTAGGTTCTTTTGATCCGTCATCTACGGATCCTTTTGCTGAACTGGTTTTAATTTTGAACTGACAGGAGTGGGAATATTAATTTTTACCCCTCCGCTATCCAACACTTTCCCTATTGTTGCACTAACTGAAGTGGGAATAATATTTTTACCCCTCCACTATCCAACACTTTCCCTACTGTTGCACTAACTGGAGTGGGAATAGTATTTTCTACCCCTCCGCTATCCAACACTTTCCCTACTGTTGCACTCACTGGAGTGGAAATTTTAATTTTTACCCCTCCGCTATCCAACACTTTCCCTACTGTTGCACTCACTTGAGTGGGAATAGTAATTTTTACCCCTCCGCTATCCAACACTTTACCTACTGTTGCACTCACTGAAGTGGAAAATTTAAGTTTAAAGATTTTTAAATAGTTTGACATTTTAATTTATAGTATAATTTTTTTTATTAGATGTTATGTTATTGGTGTATGTATATATATATATTCATTGAAAAAACCATAGGTTTCAGGCACGTTATAGTTAGAAATTAGCATTTAAAAACCTTAGAAATTCACTGAAAAAACCATAGGTTTCAGGGGCGTTATAGTTAGTTGGACATTTCACTCGTACAAAACCATAGAAATTCCCCGTTATAGTTAGTTCAGCTAACTATAACTCGCACGCCCGCAATGCACTGCTGATGACGTCACATATTACATCACTCATGACATGGTCAGTGACATCACTCATGACATCACTGATGACATCTCAAATGACATCACTGATGACATCACTGATGACATCATCCTTGTGATAGAGTGGCAGACCTCCTCTCACCCTAATATAACCTTTGATACACACACTCAAAAATACAAACTAACATTTTCAAAACAATGGACATACCAATACCAGTTACAACACACCTATTCAGTAATTCCAAGATCTACACACACATCCACTCATTCACCAACAGTCCCTATACAGTCACTCATACATGTACTCACTCATCATATGTACTCATACACCTATACATCCTGTTACACACCGCCACTCATCCATAGAGTTACTCACACACATAGTCACACATGCAAACAAAGTATCAAACATCCATTTACTTGCATATACAGTTATACACACACTACCACACTTACTTCTACAGAAACTTACACATACTTACTCTCTTAAACAATCACTTATAGAAACACCTACTTATTTGTACAGGAACTCTTCCAATCTCTCACTCTCACATATACTCACTTATATACACCAATACTCACATATGCTAGTTTAAAACATATGTAGTTACTCATAAAGACACTATTGAGACAGTCATTCACTCACTAACACACCCATACACATACTCATCCACCTATACATTCCTGCACACATGCTGTCTTCAACACATACAAACAGTGAGTCACTCATTCATGCATCTATGCACTAAGTAATACCCCCCACCGAACCATACAGACACTCAGACACTCATACTGATACTCAAAAAACAACTAATAACCCATATAGACACTCATGTAGCTACTCACCAACCCATGCAGCCACTTATACACAAAGTGAGAGACTGATACAGATATTTTCATATTTAAACATTACTCACTAACCCATGTATTCACTAAGATACACTTAGTCAGTTATACAATCAATTTGACAAAAAAATCATCCATTTAGACACTTATATACCCATTTATTCTTCCATCGACCTTGAGATATACATATATAAAACATATTTAATTTTCAGAAAAACACACATTCACTGGATGATGTCATCAGTGATGTCATCAGTGATGTCATTTGAGATATCATCAGTGATGTCATGAGTGATGTCACTGACCATGTCATGAGTGATGTAATATGTGACGTCATCAGCAGTGCATTATGGATGCACGAGTTATAGTTAGCTGAACTAACTATAACGGGGGAATTTCTATGGTTTTGTACGAGTGAAATGTCCAACTAACTATAACGCCCCTGAAACCTATGGTTTTTTCAGTGAATTTCTAAGGTTTTTTAAATGCTAATTTCTAACTATAACGTGCCTGAAACCTATGGTTTTTTCAGTGAATTTCTAAGGTTTTTTAAATGCTAATTTCTAACTATAACGTGCCTGAAACCTATGGTTTTTTCAGTGAATATATATATATATTTATTATACTATGTATACATGTGAAAATGTCTCGGTCCCCTGTTTGCCTCGGTGGCACGGAAAAAATGGGTGGAACTGACGTCAGCACGCCGACGAGGTTCTCTTATGGCTCCGATGACGTCATACGGTGTCGCGAGCGGAGCCGTGCTATTATGACGTCCTCGTTGACGTGGGAGAGCTAGGAAAGAATCTCCGTGGAATGCTGGTGCAGGGGATATTCACCTAAGTGTTCAGGCTAGTCCTTTGGGAGCAACTGTTTATGTTGCCACTCCAGAAACCGAAACCAGTGATCCGAGGGCAGAGGCCCTGCAGATGGCACACGAGGTGGGGTGCCCAGTCGTGTGCACCGGCGGGGCAGCGAAGTGACAAGCAACACAACCCACAAAAAAGGTAACGAGGGCACTGAATAACACAGGATCTTCTCTTTGTATCTGGCAGGAACAACGAAGTTAAAATGCCCTAGTACCAAAATGTAGAATTAGTGCTACAACGGTCTTCAAGAGGACCTGCGATGCCGCTTCTGCCTCCCGTACCCTGGAGGTGGCACATGGGTCACGCGGTACGGTCATACTGCGGTGGGACGCACACTCGTTGACCTCTCATGGCACTGCTCCACACTTCAGGGAGGACGCTTTCCATTAGCTATGTTTTCTGATGACATGTCGCGCCGGCCCCGTCCAACAACAGAACTCCTTTAGATCCAAACAGACTCTTCCACTCTCTCACCGGAAGTGAAACCAGGCCACGCGGACACTTTCACAATACAACAGCCGGGAATGCACTTTTCGGTAAAAAAACACATTCCTTCCTCCTAATTAATCAAATAAACGTCTCACTGAAGAACAGGGGCCAGCTTCGATCGGTAAACAGCCGTTACAATGACTTTTTACTTTGCGATACCATTACAACGCATGCATTACTACGCATGCGTTGTACATCACGAAGTCATTACTACGCATTTTTAGAACGCATGGTCATTTACCACGCATGCCTTTACAACGAAATTTGTTGTAAAGGTATGTATGGTAAATGACCATGCGTTCTAAAAAACATGTAGACTATCCATGTCGTTGTAAGGAAACAGAGGCTGTTCTGTTTCCTCACAACGACGTACACCGCCCCTCAGAGACGACGTGAAGCAGGAACCACGAGGAGAGAGGAACCACGAGGAGTGAGAGGAAAGGGGGATTGGGCATGGGGTGGGGGTTTCTTTTCTAGGGTTTAGGGTAGTGCAGTGGTGTTTGGGTGGTGTAGGGTGTCGTGCTGGGGGTAGTGTTTTAGGGTTTAGGGTAGTGCAGTGGTGTTTGGGTAGTGTAGGGGGTCGTGCTGGGTTAGTGTTTTAGGGTTTAGGGTAGTGCAGTGGTGTTTGGGTAGTGTAGGGGGTCATGCTGGGTTAGTGTTTTAGGGTTTAGGGTAGTGCAGTGGTGTTTGTGTTGTGAGGGGGTCGTGCTGGGGGTAGTGTTTAGGGTTTAGAGTAATGCAGTGGTGTTTGTATAGTGTAGGGGGGTTTAGGGTAGTGCAGTGGTGTTTGTGTAGTGTAGGGGGTCATTCTGGGGGTTGTGTTTTAGGGTTTAGGGTAGGGCAGTGGTGTTTGTGTAGTGTAGGGGGTAGTGTTTTAGGGTTTAGGGTAGTGCAGTGGTGTTTGTGTAGTGTAGGGGGTCATGCTGTGGGTAGTGTTTTAGGGTTTAGGGTAGTGCAGTTGTGTTTGTGTAGTGTACGGGGTCGTGTTTTAGGGTATAGGGTAGTGCAGTGGTGTTTGGGTAGTGTGGGAGGTCATGATGGGGGTAGATTTAGGGTTTAGTGTAGTGCAGTGGTGTTTAGGTAGTGTAGGGAGTCGTGCTGGGGGTAGTGTTTTAGGGTTTAGGGTAGTCCAGTGGTGTTTGTGTAGTGTAGGGAGTCGTGCTGGGGGTAGTGTTTTAGGGTTTAGGGTAGTGCAGTGGTGTTTGGGTAGTGTAGGGGGTCGTGCTGGGGTAGTGTTTTAGGGTTTAGGGTAGTGCAGTGGTGTTTGTGTAGTGTAGGGGGTCATGCTGGGGTAGTGTTTTAGGGTTTAGGGTAGTGCAATGGTGTTTGTGTAGTGTAGGGGGTAGTATTTTAGGGTTTAGGGTAGTGCAGTGGTGTTTGTGTACTGTAGGGGGTCGTGCTGGGTTCTAGTGTTTTAGGGTTTAGGGTAGTGCAGTGGTATTTGTGTAGTGTAGGGGGTAGATTTAGGGTTTAGGGTAGTGCAGTGGTGTTTGGGTAGTGTAGGGGGTCGTGCTGGGGGTAGTGTTTTTGAGTTTAGGGTAGTGCAGTTGTGTTTGGGTAGTGAAGGGGGTCGTGCTGGGGTAATGTTTTAGGGTTTAGGGTAGTGCAGTGGTGTTTGGGTAGTGTAGGGGTCAACCAACATGAATTTGTCCTTGTGTGATGTAACCAATGCTCATGTAAAGCACTCCAATACCTGACCAGTCTGCACTATATAAAACTGCAAAAAACAAAAATAAAAAGTGTTTTGCACACTTCTGTCATTGGGCTATACGTGGGCTACCTCTGGGTGATATTTGTGCTACATTTGGGCTCTTTTTTCTCTGGTGGCCATCTTGGGAGACTTATTTGTTATGAAGTTTCCTAATTTCCTCATTTACTACAGTCTCCTCAGTAGGAAATGCTTTCAGTTTTTTACTTTGATTCCATCAAGAAGGCATTCAGATGTGTCACACATTTGCCATAAATTCAGAATGTTAGCACTCTAGTTGTTCATTAGATCACTGTAGTAAAGCTACTGCTCACCAAGGAGTTAACTGGAAGTCTACTGCTGGTATTGAAAGTGATTGTTTCAGTCTGCATGTCAGAATTTTCTAATGAAATAGAAGAGGATTTGAGATCTCACTTAAAACATGCCCTAAATTTTCTTTTTGAAGCACTAACCATAATTTCTATGGCAAAATGAACCCCCTGATTTTGTTCCTTTTTAAATTAAATGTTTTAAGTGTTACCAGTTTATTCCAATCAAGATGGCTTCAGGTGTGCCATACGTTTGTCATAAGTAAGGCTGTTAGCACTCTAGTTGTTCTTTAGAACACTCTGGGAAGCTGCAGTAGAACACAAAGGCATCAACTGACAGGCTGCTCCTGTTGAAATATAACAGAAAGATATTTGAGATCTCACTTAAAACATGTCCTAATTTTTCTTTCTACAGCACTAACCATAATTTCTATGGCAAAATGAACCCCCTCATTTTGTTCCTTTTTAAATTAAATGTTTTAAGTGTTACCAGTTTATTCCAATCAAGATGGCTTCAGGTGTGCCATACTTTTGTCATAAGTAAGACTGTTAGCGCTCTAGTTGTTCTTTAGAACACTCTGGGAAGCTGCAGTAGAACACAAAGGCATCAACTGACAGGCTGCTCCTGTTGAAATATAACAGGAAGATATTTGAGATCACACTTGAAACATGTCCTAATTTTTCTTTCTACAGCACTAACCATAATTTCTATGACAAAATGAACCCCATCATTTTGTTCCTTTTTAAATTAAATGTTTTAAGTGTTACCAGTTTATTCCAATCAAGATGGCTTCAGGTGTGCCATACTTTTGTCATAAGTAAGGATGTTAGCACTCTAGTTGTTCTTTAGAACACTCTGGGAAGCTGCAGTAGAACACAAAGGAATCAACTGACAGTCTCTGCCATTGTTGGATGTACATGTTTTACTGAGAATGTCAGACTTCCTTCTCACATGACTGAGAAAGATAATGTGAATTTACAGAAAATATGCTCTCATTTTAGCTTCTGGAGCACCTTCCAAAACTGTATGGGACAAGCATGTGAAAATAGTTTTCTCTCAAACATGATTCATGATATCCCAGCAGAAGGTTTTTCACAGGGTAAAATCACCTTAGAACACACCACAATTCCTGAAATTAGTATGGTACCATCAACAAATGAATTCTAATGTAACTAAAGTCTGTTATCACCCTTTATAGTTCTCCTTTTGGTAACCCTCAAAATCTTCGATTCACTACAACGCATTTCAATGGGGTACTATCATTTATATTGGTCCCAAGATGGCTGCCAGCAATTCCAGGATGAAGTGCTGACAGCCAATCAGATCTCACGATGACATGTGTGGTTAGGCTCCGCCCAGATATATATGTGTTTTTACTTTTGATTTTCTCAGCAACTACTGAACGGATTTACACCATTTAACAAAAGGGTTCTTTCTGAACCAAGAACTACCTCTTTGCCAAATTTGGTGTAATTCCGTTCAGCAGTTCGGGCTGTAGCCTTGCATAAAGTTTCCTATGGGAACTTGATTTTTTGACTCTTATTTTTTAATTTCTCCGCAACTACTGAACGGATTTACACCATTTAACAAAAAGGGTTCTTTCTGAACCAAGAACTACCTCTTTGCCAAATTTTGTGTAATTCCGTTCAGCAGTTCGAGCTGTAGCCGTGGCTAAAGTTTCCTATGGGAAAATGAATGGGGAAAACACGTTTTGGGACCCCCTTTTTCTCGGCCCCGCTTGACGAATCACCCCGAAACTTTCAGGGTAGGAGCGGACCGGAGCGGGCCATAAAGTTTGAAAATTTCGCGAAGATTCGTCAACCGACGCAAGAGTTATTTCAAATAGAATGTTGCGGATTTCCTATGGAAAATAGGTCCTAACTATAACTATCTACTGGCGACCGCCAGTAGATAATATATATATATTTATTTGTAAATTTTCATATATACAATTATAAAATAATTTAAATTAATAGTTTATAATTGTTTTAAAGTAAATATATATATATTACATTTTATATACTAATGCTAACAATTTTGAAATTAAATGTATTTGTTATATTTGTTAAAATGTATATTAAATCTAATTTTATTATTTAATATATTTAATATTATTTTTTATACATATATTAAAATCGATATTTTGTACAACTATATTTTTTGCATCAATCATTTTTTTTCTCGATATTTTTGTACTTACCATTATAAATACAGGATGTCGATATTTTTGATATTTATAACTCGATATTTGTGTATGGGGATATTGTGGGGGTCGATATTCTATCAGTGAACCTTCAAAGTCATCATACTATGAGTGCTCTTCTACTATTGTCTACAAGTATGAAGCGTACAAGTGGCTAGCTGCAGGAGAGACACACACAGTGATTGCACACTATCTACGTCACCACACCATGTTAAATGTGGCTGGCAATGGAGGATTATCTGCTACAGGTAGTTTATATGCACATTATTTCATTTGTACCAGATGGTGTTCAATGCTGTTTGTTACATATAGCTACTTTGTTTACTGTGAGTATGGAATCAAAATGCAACTATGGGGAAAAAACACCTAGGCAAGGTGGATTCAGCAAGCAGCAGGCATATCAATACCAGACATTCATTAAAGTGACATTACATATAAACACCAAATGTCAAACTGATATTGTATATATTTCATTTATTTTTTTCACTTTTGTTTGATAAAAATATATAATCTTTTTTTACATTACAAAAATATATATCCGAATATTACCAATTATTGTTAACAAACTTCATTGATGTACGTACATTCATTACAAGCTGATAGTTAATTGCACAAAGATTTCATAGTTGTCATATTTCTCCATTCTTTGTATATTCGCAACAACAATGTCATTGTATTTTTATGGTCATATAATCAATGATTGAAACCATACATCAATGTAACAATGTATAAAGAAATGACAATCTTATTCAGCAGTTAATCATACACACAATATGTTAAAAACATCCATCATTGTGATGGTATGAGGAGACTGGCGGCTTGTTGTCTAACTACGCGCGTTTCGGCTTAGGCCTTTGTCAGGACTCCGTCACAGTGGTTCTTGAATGAAAAATAGACAACATTATAGTCTGGTATTAGTGTACCTGCTTGATGATTCTGATAAATTCTAATATCTAATTCCACATTTAAGAATTAAAAAGGATACACATCGGAGGTGTATTGAGTTGACACAGTGCCAATAGATAGATATAGATAGTGCTCAAAAGATCAGAAATAAAGGCCAAGCTAATGGCCCAAGGATAGCACCCCAAAAACCCAAATGATCTTGTATAGTCAGTTTAATTTCCAGATTTTATTGTCAATTAGTTTTCAGGTTGCATGCACAGGAGAGCAGTAAAGCGAGCTAATATAGAGTCAGAAAGTAGCATGCTCAAGGTACCTACACCAAACCTTCATTTATATCATGCTAGAAATGTTTCTATGTGGATATACCTTTGGGCCAACTGCAGGATGAATGTGCCCTGCTCGTCCAATTTATTAGGATATTTTCAGCAGCTACCTTGTTTGTACTGATAGAAACATGAAAGATTATTATTGACTGACAAGTATTTATTGATATTTATTCAAACAAACTATTTTTATTTGGGTGTATAACTGAATTTGATACCTTTTCAGCTTATATTATCCCAACTCAAATGAGTAGCTCGTGTTCAATTTCTTTCCTGTGGACCCTAAGTAGCTGTGTATCCAGCGATCTTTAGGTCACTAAATCGAAATATCAAAACATGTGAATTAGTAAAAGAGGTGACATCTACATGCTCTATCTCTGTAATCTGCCCATTTGTTTCATGTTACTATGCCATAAGTGAATTTACGGCATGTTAAGCTAACCGATATAACCAAGATATAGACGGATTCTTTAAATTACCTGTCAAGAAATGCTCATGCTCGTCTCATAATATGAGGCTAGAGATGGAAATGTACTTGATGCACAAATGTCGAATTAAAATTAGCGGTCTAAAAATAGAAAAAAAGATAAAGAAGAGGGGAAAAAGGAAGTAACAAAAAATCAAAATGCATACACAGTGGTAGTGCTCATAGATTTATTTACACATAGATAAAAAATGTTTGATCTTTCATCATTGTGCGATATCATGTAAATCAATCATGGTTCTATGAAGAAATTATTTATGATGTTGTCCCTCCACAGTGTTGCAGTACCTGATGGTCCAGGTCGGTGAGGCTCCTCATCTTCCTCCTCCTCATCGTCTGGCATTTCCTGCTCCCCATTTTCATTAGCCCATTGCACATTTGTCCTGACACATATGTTGTGCAATATGCGGCACACCAATATAATTTTACACACCAAAGGTGACGAGTATAGCAATCTGCCCAAGGATATGACAAGGCTCCAGAAGCGGGATTTTGACACTCCAAATGTCCGCTCAGTGATGGACCTGGTGTTGCATTGAGCATGGTTGTAGGTCTGCTGGGCTTCTGTTTGTGGGTTTTTCAGAGCAGTCGTGACCCATAGCAGTAGAGCGTATCCTTGGCCCGCCGCAAAGAAAGGAGGTATAGAATTAGTTAAGAGTCATGACAAGGGATGGCCCAAAATTAATTTCCAATCTGTTATGTGTCCCGATTGACTCATACACCTTGCTTACTGTAGAAGACGTGCTATGACATTGTGTGGCATATACGTAAGTAGGGACTGAAAATGACAGACACTGTGCTACACATACATATGTGCTGTCCTCTGTAATGCAGTTACTATTTGTCATACTGGTGAGTGCCAATGTCATCCAGGTGATGATTTGTCACCAGTAAGGAGACTCAATTTGCCATTGAGTATAAACGAGTCTCACATTCATCTATTTTTTTTTTAATAGTCCTCATTCGCCTTGGATAACAAAAGATATGAAGAAAACGTACTCCGGGGTCTCCCTTGGTGTAGCACGCGCCAGAGATCTTTGTTCAGAGCCAAGGATGGGTCACTTTACATCTTGCTTCATCTTCTCCAACCGTAAATAGATTAGTCTGACACAGCCACCTGTGAAGCTACTGCCAGAATAATCAAGCAATATAATGTAAAGGCCTAATCATTGGACTGTATACGGGCAGGGGAGTTCACCCAATTCTCATACGGAAGCCAAAACTCATTCCTCTTGCTTTCAGATGCCCTATCTAACCGGATAATGTATTTTATGAAGATCATCCAGTCTGTTTTAGTTGGGGGGGGGTAGATTTTATCCAATTCTTACAGATCTCTCTACGGGCAAGCAATATCAGGTAAAAGATCAGCTTTTTAGTGTTAATTTGCAGGGATTCATGACATTCCGGGACCCCAAAAAAAACAAGAGTTTTGCTAGACTGGAGAGTCTCTCCGAGTATTACATATATAGTATTACTCACATCCAACCAGAACCCTTGGACCACAGGACACTCCAAAAACGTGTGAATGTCATTCACTTTTTACTTGCCACACTTTGGACATCTCGACGTGGGGCCTTTCCCCAGTTTAGATAGGTTAAGCGGAGTCCAATAGACCCTGTGGAGACAGAAAAGGTGGTTCCTCCTTAAATTTGCAGCATGCACCGTGGAGTATAAAATATCACAAGATACTTGCCATAGGTCCACTGGCTGCAGCCCCGGCAAGCTCTTCTCCCACAGTGTCGTTGGCAGGCTGAAGGCTTCACCTGATAAATCCACTAGAAGCCAGTACCACATCGCCACTTCCTTTTTTCTGGTATCACTGCTAGACATCCGAGATTCTAAATCATTTGACAAGCCCATGCCTGGTCCAGCAGAGAGACTCCAACTCTTAATATGAAGATATTTAAATCTTGAAAGCCTATTGTTAGCAATCTCTTGCCCCCTATTCCATGGAATCAGGTCTCCATTCTCTGTCAGCTGACCCCAAGTTGATATCCCTGCTTCTCTTAGTGGGAGAGCCAGGCTGTCTTTAGACCATTCCGGTGATCCAGGAGAATCCCAGATTGGAGCCAATCCACTGTACTAAGCTTTAGTTCGTTCCTGATTTTATGCCACGTGGCTGCAAAGCCCTGCAGGGTCTTAAGGCGCACTTTTTTAAAGCATCAGGGGTCCCCAAATTTGTATAAAACCTTGTTCACCCCCCTTCACCTCACAGAGCATTGCCCTAAACATTTTCCCGGTATTGGAATCATCCGGTGTTATGAATAGCATCTTCCCTCCTTTTAAGAGAAAAACCCAGGCATAGTAGGGTAAATCCGGTAATCGTAGGCCCCCTTTATCGTGTTGCCGTCTAAGCTTCTTCCATGCAATTCGGACCGCCTTCGAGGCCCAGATAAAGCTACTGATTTTAGACTGCACCCTTTTAAGCCAATCTTCCTTAAAGGCCATGGGGATATTCTGAAAAAGGAAAGTAAGCTTTGGGAGGATTGTCATCTTCACAAGGTTTACCCTACCATATATTGTCAAGGGAAGATGGGACCAGCTCAACAATAACCTCCAGACTTCCTTACTGACCTTCTGAAAATTGATTTCCGGGATTTTCTCTATCTTCTGAACAATTTTAATACCAAGGTATCTCATTTCCTTTTAATACATTCCAGCTGCGAATTGATGTTCCAGGTCATTACAACCGTTTTGCTCTCATTTACCTTGTAGCCCGAAATGTGCCCAAACCGTGATGACACTTCATAAACTAGAGGCAGGGAAGTGCTAAGATCAGAAGTATATACCACTAGGTCATCTGCATATAACCCTACCTTTTTCTCCCAACCCCGGAACTTAAAAGGAAGTATGCCTTCGTGATTTCTGATCTTCACCGCTAAGGGTTCAATATATAAATTGAATAGGAGGGGAGATAGTGGGCACCCTACCTAGTTCCCCTATAAATGTTAAAGGACCTTGAAAGATTCCTATTTACTAAAACTTTGGCTGTAGGATTTTTATAGATTAACTCTATAGCCCTACAGAAGTTTTCACCCAGGTTGGATAGCCTTAAGATTTTTTGCAAATAGGGCCAGTTTACCCTATCGAAGGCTTTAGTCGCATCCAAGGTGATAACTGCCAGGGGCACTTTATAGGCGGATGCTATATCTATGCCTCCGATTACGTTATAGGTGAGATCTTTAATTTCCCTTCCCCACACAAAACCCTTCTGATATTCATGAAGGAGGTCTGCCACGAATCCATTAAGCCTATCTGCAAGTACCTTTGCGAAGATTTTATAGTCGAAGTTCAGTAGCGAGATGGGCCTATAGGAGTCGCAACAATTTGGTGGCTTATCTGGTTTTAATATCAGGGTAACTGATGCCTCATTCCAAGAGGGTGGAATCTCCCTTACATTCTCAAAAATATCTGAGAACAGACTTGCCAACACCGGAACAAGGTACTCCGCTAATTTATATATACCTCGGCGGGGAGGCCATCTGGACCTGCAGCTTTACCTAGTTTCCCTGCCTTGATAGAATTCCTGATTTCACCTTCTGTTATAGAGCTGTTTATTACTTCCCTTTGTGCTTCGGTGAATGCACGGGTAGCATCATGACCTAACCATCCTTCCACCTCTTCCCCTGTTGTTGTTAAATCCTCCAGATATACCTTCTCAAAATGGCTTAAAAAGGCTTCCTCTATGCCCTCCCTTGTTAGAATAGAGTTTCCAGTAGCCTCACATTTGATCCTCTTTTATAAAGTATTTTGCCTGGTCATTTTTCACTTTCCACGCAAGTAGCTTACCGCAGCCTTCTCCATAGTCAAAATGGGCCAGTTTACTAGCTCGCCATCTTTGTTGTAGTCTCGCTTCAATTACCCCTGCGAGATCCATTTTAAGGGCCTGGTGAGAGACTTGCTGCGGCCCTTGTTCCAATCCACTTCCTTGTAGCTGTTGCTCCACCGCTGAATCTTACTTTCAATTTCCACTACCTCTGCCTTGCGTTGTTTACTTTTATAAGATTAAGTGGACATTATTTTCCCCCTCAGAAATGCCTTATAAGCATCCCAAACCACTTCTAAAGGTGCACTATCTATGTTGGTCGCAAAAAACTCCTGAGGTTCCAACCCAAGTTTCTCTACAATACTATCATCCGATAGTATAGTGCGATCTATAGTCCATCTCCTCTGCACCACAATATTTAAGGGGGCCAACACTAGAGTTATAGCCGAATGGTCTGGCAAGTGCGATCCTACTTGGCTTACTTCTCGGACCTGGTCTTTTATATTTTGATTGATCAGAAATAAATCAATTCTCTATTGGTGCCCGTATTTTTTATTGTTAAAAGTAAAGCTCTTTAGGGCGCCCTTTCTCTCTCTCCAGATGTCACACCATCCTAGTTGCATGATAGAAGTTTTTATCAAGGACCGTGTCTTATTATTTACTACCGCCTTACTTTTAGAGGAACGGTCCAAATTTCCATCCAACACAAAATTAAAATCCCCAGCAAGAATGATGGGATCGGGAAAGTTTAAGAGCTCTGAGAGCAGTTTACTGAATGGAACAGGATCATCTAGCTTGAGGCCATAATATCCTACCACAGTGTAAAATTGGCTATAACATCTTAACTTAACAATAACCCATCTTCCGGCCTTATCCACTCTACTGTCCTCATTAGTGATATGGGGGTTGTTTTTAACTAATATCGCTACCCCTCTTATAGTTAATTGCTGGTCAGAAAATACGACTTTCGGTAACCACGTCCTAGATTCAAATTCCTCTTTCATCTCCTCACTGGTCAAATGGGTTTCTTGGAGGATTATAATCTGGGCAGGGGCATCTCTCAGGTATTGCAGGATCTTCTCCCTCCTATGCTTGACTCTGAGCCTGTTTACATTCCATGACTGAAATTCTATCTGCACATTCTGACTAGCGCTCATCTTTTACTCCCTAGAATTGTTGCCATACGGGAGCCGGAGTCCCAGTTTATTCAATGAGGACAATTGTTTTTATTTTTTATTTTTTACCCACTGCTCCCCACCCTGTGCACCTAGCCCAACCCGTGACCCAACCCGTGACCCCCTCACCCCCCTCCCTGGAGAACCCTCCTTTTCCTTCTTCATGGCCTAAGCCTAATGGAGGCCCCCCAGAAACGCGAGACAAACTGTGTAACTAAAAAATGTTCCGCTAACGTTATCTGGAAATTTTAATCAATTCTCCGATAGAAGCAGGCAAAGAAAGAACTATGCAGACAAATTCAAAAGAAAAAGCAAAAAGGGGATATAAAGGATTATATAAGGGCAAGGTTAAAAGGGGCAAGGATTAAGAAATACTCATGCCAATATATTCAGCCCTCACCTACTTGTCCCTGTTTCTAATAGGATTTAAGAAATTCTTCAGCCTCTTCTACTCAACGGAAATTATGCATCTTGTTATTATGCATTACCCGCAGGCTTGCAGGGAATCTCAGCTGAGCTATAGCACCTAACTTTTTAAGGGGTTCAATTAATTTACCCAACTCCCATTGTTTATTGGCCGTAATCTTAGAGATGTCCGACCTTATCTCGAAGTTGATGCCTTCCACTGCCAGTATCTTCTTTTTTAATGCCTTTGTAAGAATTTCCTCCTTAATTTTATAAGTATGAAAATGAACCAGAATCTTCTTTGGTTTCGTTTTATTTGGGGTTGTCCTGAACGGGTCTCTATGGACCCTCTGTATGTCATTTATTAGGTATTATTCCATACAGTCAATGTGAGTTCCCAACTTAATCCGTCTCGCCACAAAGGCCTTCACATCATCCCCTTCCGCCCCCCTCTGGGATTTTCAACAGACGGATGTTATTCCTTCTCTGGTTGTTCTCTAAGGACTCCAGTTTTTCTTTAAAAAACACTTCATTTCCTTTTAAGAGCATGATTTCCTTTTTATTGGCTTCTGATTGCATCGTTAGTTCTCTCACTGAAGTCTCCAGCTGTGATGTCCTAGCTGCGAGGTCATCTAACTTCTTTTCCAGGCTGTCACAGGCTGATCTAATCTCTCTTTGATTTGGCTCTGAGATTTCAAATCTACTCCTAACCTCGGTAGTTAACAGCTGGATTAAATCTGAGACTGATTGAAGCTGTGGTTGGGGCTGCGGTTGGGATTGATATTGGGTAGTAGCTGCTGAGCTAGCCCCCCCTCCCCGCTCGAAAAATTTAAGCAGATCACCATGCGATGTAGGTTCTATCTGTAAAGTTTCTGACTGCAGGGGTGAAGAATCCATATCTCTGGTATACAATGAGCCCCTTTCCTTCTCCAACCTAGATACGCTTGAGGCAACTACATCTAGGGACTCCGGGGACTCGGGGACGTTTGCAAGAACCTGGTATCTATTCGGGCTTGTAATATCTTTACCTTCTGGCAAAAGCGACCCATTCATTGATGAAGCCAGAGCTCGCTTTTTTAATATCAGAGTTTTTGGCACCACTTTAAAAAATGTCCTTAGTGAGGGCGTGATCTTCAAATTTAAAGTTTGCGCATCCACCTTTCTTCTCCTCTGTTTCCTTCTTCTAGGGCTTACCCACTCTCCTGTAGCTGTGCTGTCCAGCTTTGTTTTCTGACCCCGTTTTGCCCTTTAAGAGTTTAAACTGTGTACCCCCGGCGGGCCCTCTTGCTGCTAAGTTTCTAAGCTGGTATCTAGCCTGGGGGACACTTTTTTCCAATTCCTCCCCCCCTGTTGTCTAATGCTCGGGAGGCCACTGTATTTTGTTGGACAATCTCTTTTATAGCAAAATATCTCCTCTCTGTTTATTGACTGAAGGTGCCTGTTTTTTAGCCTTAGTACTGTTTTTTCTAATTTCCTTCCCCTTCAGGGCCCCCCTGCATCGCCCCCCCTTTGTCAAAACTCTGACCTGTATTTTGTGTGGTCCCTGAAGTCCCATTGGTCTCATAAGGTATGTGAGCTGTGTCCTCCAGAGCCCCCGAAGTCCTGGTTGTTTCCCTGCAGTTCCACTCGAGTAAGGAGCTCCCTGCTCCCGTGCTGCCTCTGCTTGAATTTCCCCGGATGGAGCACTGTGCGACCGCCCTCCGACCCTTGCCGAGCTCACGAGCTGCTCGGGCCCAGCAGGAGTCCCGGCCGGACAACCACACAGGCTCCACTGATGCCGCCTGCCCTCTCAGGGCCAAACAATCCAATCGAAAACAGGGATACTGAAGGCAAAAAAAATAACGAGCGGTAGGGCTTTTTCTTGTATACTCTTATGCCCACAGTTGCTGCATGTTACTTTGCCTGCCTAGCGGAACTAATGTAAAATCGAAGCGTCTCGCTTCATCAGGAGCCTCCACCACCGCGTCTCACCTGGCCGCCATGTTCTCCGTCTCAGACACATTCATCTATTGTGTCTATTATTGGGTACTATTGCCATTCCTGAACTGATACCTGTCTGATTTGACAACATGTAACAGGAGCAGGTGATGTGACATACTTTAGTCACACATATATTGCATTGAGAGTTGGAGTCAATGTTATTCAAGGTGTTCCGCCATGGGAAGGATAGTGAGGGGATATCAATGTGGGACATGATAGTGTACACATGGCAGTGCACCGTGTCCACTATTGTGACAACATAAGGGATTATAGATATGTGTTAATCTTGTGCTGTTCAGTGCAACTGGTAGACTAAGTACACTACAGTGCCACACTGCTTCTGGACAATGTAGGCTATATCTTCCACATGATTCAGTATACAGGGTTCTGTGGCTGCGCTGTCAGAACCTCTGCAACATTGCTCCAAGAAAGGCACATTATTTCCATGAGAACTGTATTGTTGGCTGTCATGGGAGATTTAGATTGTGCAAGAGGCTGCACCTTGTTGCACAGTCTGGGGCCTTGGATGGATGAGGTCGTTGTTTGTGCAAAACAGTGTGCATATAGGATGTGATGTGTGTATATGATGAGTGATGTAATATAACAAGGTAGAGATGATCTTGTAGGTCCATATATGACAATATTTCTCTGTTTCACAGGTCTGGAATACATCTCATACCTCATGACCATGGGATATACATGTGGACACACAGACTAGAGACAGGGATTGCCTTGCTTAAACAGGGTGTTCGGACCCATCTTTTTACAAAGTGTGGCCTTTGTGAGGGTCTTTGACACTATTGAATGCAAACACAGGGCCTCAATAAGCACTTGGTGCCACTAGGCAGCAATGGATGTAATATGGCTGCACTGACCTGCATCCAAAGTAAAGTGGTGGAATGTGCCTTTCAGCTAACATACAGCACATCCACGGTTTGTCCACATATGCACCATCACATGGTAGTGACTAGTGTCAACACCCCCCCCCTTGCACCCTGGTGCATGCGTGTCAGCTTAGTGTCCTCACATGACATCATGCTTTAAAGGACACATTCCAGCAACAAAAACACACAATCTATGCAATTTCCTCCTTGTATGTGTCGCATGGAATGCAGGACACATAGTAATTGGACATGACAAAGAGACATGTAATTATGTATCCTCATTTAACTTCCCCTCAGGAGGCACACTATTTGCACACTGTCCTGGGGTCCCTGAACATAGGTTGTCTGGAAATGTGTGAGCACTTCATTGGTGTTGGATGGGAAAGGCCACTGCAAGGCCCATGATAGACATCCTTAATGTAGGGTGAATGAATGCTGCAGTTTGGTCTGGCTTGCTTTACTACATACCAATGAGGCCATGTAATGTAATGCAGACAGACTTTGCATTGCCACATTGATATGATTTGGGGAGATGCTCCACCAGAGCATCATGAATAGGTATACTCCATCAGCACGGATCACTTGTACATGTGGCCCACAGTGGCGTAGGCAGTCTCAACATGTATGACTTGTAGGATTGTGTTGTGCATATGCCATGTAGTATGGTGCAAGTACGTAGGCCCACACCAATTATGTATGCACTGTCTCATTCAACCCAAAATTTATATGTCAACATATTCTTACATAATTGACTGCCATGTTCTTTGTCATGTGCTTGAGGTGTACTTACCAACCAGTAGGTCATTCTCATAGGACCCATTCTGGAAGCGCTCATTGATAGCGGGAAGATGAATGAGTCATGAGCACTGTCCGGGTACTTCGCAATGACATCTATGAAGAGGCCCAGATGGTCCATGATTGCCTGCACGTTCATTGAATAGGTGTGCTTTCTGTTGCGGTAGAGGTGTGGATTTGCAGCTGTAGGCATAAGTTGCACATGGGTGCAGTCAATTGCCCCCAACACATGTGGGAATCCTGCTATGACGTAAAAGCCTTGCTTGCTCTCCTGTTGTTGCTGCACTGTGTTGGGTAAGTAGAGGTACTGGGGCATGAGGCTTATGATGGCATCTAGGATGGTGGGGAGGAACCTTAAGAAGGATGCCTGGGATACTCCTGCCACTCTGGCTGTGGTGGGTTGGAAAGTTCCAGATGCTAGCATGTGCAGGACAGCCAGTAGCTTGGCCTGCGGAGGTATGTTGGTGCAGCGCTGCAATGTTGGCTGCAGCCTTGGTGCAATCTGGTGCCGCAAAAGTGGCGATAGATATATTGCCCCATTCACAAGCCGGTGCAATCTGCCGACATCACCAGTTTTCCTGCGATAGCAACCGCAAAAAACATCGCCACGGATGAGTGCGACAACTAATGCTAATGATATGCAGAGTAGGCGTTCCCGTGCAAAAACACACAAAAACACAACTTTGCGAGATTCTCAACGACCAGTCAGATCTGCGATGCGAACCAAGAACGGGCGATAAGGCACGTTAGCAGCAGGGATTTAACACCTGCCTTTTGCTGGTGTTAAGCAGGACGACTACCTGCAGTATGAAAGGGAGCCCAGCCCAGAGCCACATCTGAAGACCAAGAATATGCCATGGAGCTACTGATCATGCAGCTCGGAGAACCAAGAGGGTCACAACACCCACCGCCACCACTCCCAGGCCCCCCTCCCCCCCCCGGACCACCCTCCCGGATTACCACCTAGGCAGTGCAGGACAGCGGACGACCCTAAAACGCACCAGCCCCAGAAATTCAACGCCAGAGGAAGCCATAGGCCAACACAGGCTCAAAAGGACAACCATCCTCCGCATCCTGACCCACATTGCCCACAGGCTGACGGTACCAACACAGCGGACAACCTACATCCCCGGCAGACGAAGCTGCTGGCTGTGCTGCACCTGTTCGCCCCTGGTACCTCCCAACCAACAACTGCCAGAGTCGGAGGACTCTCACAGCCAGCCCCATCAAACTCCCTCACACATGTCATGGATGCATGTCCACAAAAGCAACGGCGGGCCCCTGTATCCGCACCACACGATAGTTCCAATTCGCAGTGTACCTGCGCAACCAACCCCAACGCCAGCCGTGCTAGACGCCTCCGTGCCCCAGACCCAAGATTGTAGTAACCTAAATGTGGGTGCACCAGGTCATGAAGTCTAGTAGTCAACAGTAGTGTAAAAACAGAACTTTATTAGAAACACACAAACGAAACGAAACGAAAAGCTCAGCCAACGCGTTCCATTCCCAATGGGGAACTTCAACAGGGCAACGTGTCTTCAGAAACCTGTGGGAGACACTCCCGTATAGTCACATGCCTAATCTGGTACAGTGTACTGCACTTGGACAAACCGGAATGCTCACAGGCATGATAAATCATGCATGAGAAGACCGTAACAGAAGTTCGTGTGGCCGTAACCGTCGTAGGAATGAAGAGGAAGGTAACAACCACACAAACTGCTGTCACGGTCACATCATGCAGGACTCATCATACCTGAAAGCATTGCGGTGTGTGTCAGCTCGACACCCCTGCCCCTCACTCCCCCCACACTGCGCAGGAACATCTTGAGACCACGCAAAGGAACTACGCCATAGCTGGCGTCACGCACGTGTTGGGGGCAATTCACAGCACACGTGTACGACTTGTGCCCCCTGCCGACACTGCACACAATCACCGCTACAGCAACCACACGCATGCCATCAATGTGCATACAAAAGTGGACCACCGTGGCCTGTCCACCAATGTCGACGCAAACTCCCCAGGCAGTGTGCATGATTCCCACATGTCCGCAAGCCTGCCACCAACCAGCGCTTTGAGGATGGCCCCCATGGAAATGCACTGCCCATCGGCAAGTACCAACTGAACACACCACACACCTCAACTCCACAATCCCCCAACTCACAACTGTGGGAATGCACACGTCACAAATCCACCACCAAAGTGACTACTGCGTGTGTCTCAGTCTCCGCCACAACCTGTCCATAGGCCTACACACACGTGGCCGACCACCTTCAATGGGCACATTCACACTGGAGATGAGGTGGCTACGTCCCAAACCAACACGCGCACATCACGTCATCGCATGCAGGCAGGGTCGTGTCAGACAGGGCGGCGCCCCCCACCCAGCCACGAGTCCGCCGCCGTGACCGGTGGTGCCTGCGCGATCCTGTGCGCCTGCTGCACCCCAGCCCTGGTCCCCAGACCGGTCCACCGCCCAGCGATGAATGGCCGCCCCTGTGCACCCAGGCCTCAATGCTCACCTGCCGCCACCGGCGTGTCTCCAAGAGGGCCCACCACGTGCTGGTGTATCTTCCTCAGCCGATCACTGGATTCCGCGCCACAGGCCTCCAGCACACCCTGCGGCACCGCACCGCGGAGTCATGTGTGTGCTGACTGCTGCCTTCGGCTTGCACCACGGTCCAGCAGGGCTCACAATTCAAATCGAAGCACGATTAGCAGGACGGCTCATCGAGGCCTACGCATCATCGCAGGCTGCACACCTGCTCAGCTCTTCAGGTGCCACTAACCCAGTGCAACACAAGTCATCGTCACGTGGCGGTAGCCCCCTGCCAGCTGAAGTGCAGCGGGTGCCACTAACCCAGTGCAACGCAAGTCATCATCACGTGGCGGTAGGCCCCTGCCAGCCGCAGTGCAGTGGGTGCCACTAACCCAGTGCAACGCAAGTCATCGTCACGTGGCGGTAGGCCCCTCCCAGCCGCAGTGCAGCGGGTGCCACTAACCCAGTGCGCCACAAGTCACGGCCCCCTCATGATTGAGTCTCGTGGTGCGGACGCCATCATGTCATCTCCGGCAGTGGGGAATGTGATGTGCTAGGCCCCTTTCATTGGCAGGTTCACATGTCCTGTGACGCCTGTGCTGGATGGGTGTGGTGTGGGTGTTAACCAGCCCTCAGGGAGTGGCTGTGGCATGCTGACAGCTAGACCAGTGATCAGCAGATCACTACAGGGAATACCTGGGACATGTAGCTTTGTCGCCCCCCCCTCTGAGCGTAAGCGGAGTGGACTGGCCTGGCGTATGGCAGGCCACGTAGGGGTGGGAACAATGACCCCGGGGCTCTGGGCGTGCTTCAGTTCTGGGCTGGACAAGGAAGTAACTGATGCTTGTGTCTCTGTTGTAGTGTCTACGCCACCCGGACCGCAATCGGCAATGTTGCACCCTGTGACTCAAGTCCCACGACATGAGCAACATGGACGTAAGGGGGAATCACTGACCCTACATTCATCCATACTTTCATACTTGAATGATCAACGACATGAAACATCTGTGCGATTCTGAATGTTTAATTCACATCCAGTGGAGTGTTGCAGCTGGAGCAGTACAGGGCCATGCAAACCCCACTTCACATTAATGGCCCATGGAGGGCCAGCCAGGTCCCTCAGGGAATGACAAGTACATCGGAAGAGGAAGAGTTCAGTCCGCAGTCTGATCACAGTGTCATTGGTAACCAAACAGAAAATGGCAGTCCATGTCGAGGTCCAAGGTGAGTGTCGTAGAGTGTATCGGGGGACAGTGGAAGGTGATGATGCAAAGGGCAGAACCAAGCAGAAACAGGCCAAATGGCGGAGATGAATGCTACTGCCTCCTCCTTACCAGTAAGGTTGATTCACCCGCATCTTCGTCCTCTGATGTCACATGTGCCTCACCGTGGGTGGTGGTGGAATGTCGGCCGCACTGTGTGCCACTGACACATCAGGGGCCGGAGGTGGATTGCCTGCCGCACTGTGAGGCCCTGACACATCAGGGGGCGGAGATGTGGATGTAGAAGCAGCAGCAGCATTCATCTGCGCAAGGCCTTGAGGCAGCAACGCCATGACGATGTGCTGCAGGGCATGGAAGGTCCCAGCCACAATTCGCTGGTGTGCAGCCGTGGCACCATTCTTTCCTCCGTCATCCGCTCCATGTTCTCCATTAGCCCCCGCATCTGTCCCAACTCCCGGCTGACATCGCAGGAGCCACTCTGACTGGACAGTTGTTCTTGTCTCAGTATCATGACTCCAGCGATGTCAGCCATAGATCGTTGGAGAGCATGGAGCGGACTGTGGGTGTCCGTTAGGGACTGTAAGTGGTCCCTGATGGGAATCAGACACCCATGGTTGGCATCAAGTTTGGCTGCCATGAGGTCGAACCCCACCAGCACCTGATCAGCCATCTTCTCCTGGACCTCTAACACACGGCGTTGGAAGGCCATGTGTTGTTCGTGGGGGTCCTGGGAGACAGCCGGGGTGGTAGGTGCTTCCTGCTGTGTGGTCTGTGCAGGGGGTGGGGTCTCCTCGATGCAGCTGGGCTGCCCTGCTCCTGTAGGTGGGGTGCCGAAGCTGTCAATGAGGATTTGGAGGGCTTCGGTGTCGATGTTGGGGATGTCCTCATCGTCATCAGTGAAGAGTTGTTGGGGCTGCTCTGCAGGAGGTGTTGCTTCTCCCTCTGCAATGTGAAGGGGAGATGCAGTTTTACATTGTGTTCACATGTATGTTGACGCATTGTACAAGTTCACATACAGACTGCATGACAATGTACATTGTGACTGTTTAGGAGGAGCTGCCTATTTGATGCGGGACAGTGGACATTTCGACGACATCACGGATATGTGTTTGTACTTTTACATTGACATCTCACATTTCCCTGCTATGCCAAATGTGATTGGCCAGTTTCTACACACAAGCGGCACATGTTGTGTCCCCTGTCCTGTTGTAAACGTGTTGCAGTTTGTACCACATTGTTGTCAATGTTGATGTGCTCTGAATGTCATGTATGTGTGCTGCATTTTTGGAGAGTCGCCCCTGCAGCTCTGATTTTGCTGCCCCTTGTCCCTTTCAGGTGGTGTGCCTTTGACTTCTGTGCCCATACATTGCTGAGATGTTGCAGACTTGGGTGAATTTGGGTCTTCGTGGGAGTTGGGACTCTGGGGCATGGATTGTCCGCAGATGTGTTGTTGACATCAGGGGTTGTTTGTGCAGGTGGATGTGTCAGAGTGTGACCTGCTCCTTTACGGATGTGGTCCACACTCAGCCACCTCAGTGTGGTGGCGTGCACCATGTCATGATGATCGGACTGCAGCCATGCTAATCGTCATGCAGTGTCACTTGCATTGTCAGTGTGGCTCACGGACCCGCAGCTTTGCTGGGTTCAGCACATGTGCATGGGTTGGTTGTGAGATAAGTGATGTGTGGGCGGGCCTCCTCTGGGTACATAGTTGACGGGGGCCTACGTGCTGTTTCGATGTGTGCTGCAGTGTGCCAAGGGGATCAGGGACATGATCCAGAGTCATTGTGGGTGTGCACTGTGCTCCGCTTGATTGTGCATATGTGCCATTGTGCCCATCTCCCTCCGTCCCCCCCAGTCCCTGATGGTTACTCACCCTGTTGCTGTTGTGTCAGGTCATGTTGAGCAGTGTCCGGTCCCCCAACTCCTGCCATCGTCTCCCCACTGATGACTGTGGACACCATTTCCTCCATCTCATCCAGCTCCTCCTGTGGCGCTGGACTCCCACCTCCAGTCTGCATTGCTGCCTTCTGGTTGTTGGTGAGTTTCTGCTTGGTCTTGCGCTTCACATCATTCCAGCGCCTCTTGAGCTCTTCCATTGTCCTCCTCAGCACTCGGACTGCATTCACCTTGTCCAGGATGGACTGCCACATTGCATTTTTTTTTTGCCAATGACACAGTGGAGGTGACGAACAGTTGTTGATGGTGTTCTATCACCTCCGTGATCAGGATCCTGTTTTCCTGCGGACTGAACAGCGTCTTCCTCTTCTTCTTGTCCTTGCCCTTCCCTGTCCCCGTGGTCCCAGGCTGCTCTTCCGGGGGGCTTGTGGGGTTCTGGCCGTCCTCTGTACCTGCTCCGGCTGCCTCCATTGTGCTTCGCTGTAGTTTGGTTTTTGTTTGTGGTTTTTTTTCTTCTGCTTTTGTAGTGATTTTTCCCCCCTGACGTGTGTGATTTGCAGGCCTGGCGCTGCTTTTCGCTGATTGTCTTATCGCAGTTGGGCCCATCACAACTTTTTTCGTGTTTGGGTTTGGATTTTCATCGCCGTCCCGGTAATGTTATCGCGGACATTTGACGCGTTATCGGGAGCTTATCGCATGTTACCGCCGTGTTGAAAATATGACGTTGTCTCTGAGTTATTTTCCCGCGATAGACGGCGATATGAAAACTTGCGTTACACTATTTTGCCGATGTTTATCGCACGTTCTTGAGAATATTCCCCTTGGAGTCTTTTTCAAGAAAGATTACTATATATGCAGTAGAAAAGTGAGTAGTTAACTTGGAAATTGGTGTTAGCATGAGGGTGTGCGAAATTCGAGTAGTGTGCATTCGTTTAAGTATGTGCAATTTTGGTAAAATTATGCATAATTACACCTAATTAAGTGAAAGAAATTCTGTCATTTAACACTATATTTTATACATGAAATGCAACCTCACAAAACATGGCATAAGGACGCATTTTGCGCTTAAAAATTGTGCAAAAAACTCAAGCGACCTATGTTCTAGTTGTTCGTGTTGTTCCCACAGTCCTTGCTATAATTTTGCCATGAACTGTGGTGTACTAATGCAACGTGGAATAATGACGCAATTTCAGGAATTTTGCATCACAAGCATAACGTGAAATTCCAGAAATGATGCAAATTACCCTGGCGTAATTGACATTTTTCTCTGTAGTTAGCACATTAATTTCTACATGTTTTTGTCTTACTCCAGACACACTTTTTCACTCACTTCGAGGTTTTCACTGGGGAAATAATTTCGGGGGGAAAAGTATATCTCATAATCCTGTGCGGAAACTCCCATTTCAGAAATGGGATTTATGTAATATTAGCGCAGAGGGCTTACGAATTTTAAGCATGCAAAAGTTGTTGAGGCCATGACTTTAATCCACTGTTTTTTTTTTTTTAAATGATATGATATTAGTGAGTTAGCTTCCAGGAGAGTGTTTAAAATGAAATGTCTTTAATCTTTTTCCCATGACAAAATGTTTAAGAAAATATTTTTTTAATTCACTTGATGACTAAAAGTTATCCATTAAGATGGTTTAAATAGAACATTAGACAGTGTTTCTCGTTTAAACTTTGTTGCCTGCTATTGTGCCAATTTGCGGCAAGTTGGAAGTACAACACTTATAGGGCCAGATGTACGACCCGTTTTTGCATGCGCAAACGGGTTTGCGAACCCGTTTGAGCATGCAAAAACATCATGGGCCATGTACAAAGCCTATTTAACGAGTCGCAATTTAATTGCGACTCGGTAAATAGGTTTTGCGACTCGCTATTTGGAAGGGGCGTTCCCTTCCAAATAGCGAGTCTCAAAACCATGTACTAATGTTTTGCGACCGCAATTGCGGTCTCAAAACACTCGCAATTGCCACCTATTTCAAGTAGGTGGTAATGCATTCACAAATGGGAAGGGGTCCCTAGGGGACCCCTTCCCCTTTGCAAATGCATGCGAAAATATTTTTTAAGGGCAGGCAGTGGTCCCAGGAACCACTGCCTGCCGTTAAAAAAATGAAACGAAAACGTTTCATTTTTTTTTTTTTTTAAATGCATCCCGTTTTCCTTTAGGGAAAACGGGCTGAATTTTTAAAAAAACTGCTTTATTTAAAATCAGTCCCAGACATGGTGGTCTGCTGAGCCCAGCAGGCCACCATCCCTGGGAGGGCCTGTAATTCCCAATGGGCTCGCAAATTGCGAGAGGCTCATTAATATTAATGAGCCTCGCAATTTGTGACCCCATTGGGAATCGCAAACAGTGTTGAACACACTGTTGTACATTTTATTTTGCGCCTCGCAATTTGCGACTCGCAATTAGTCGCAAATTGCGAGGCGCAAAATAAAATGGTCGTACATCTGGCCCAAAGTGACTAATTTGCGGGTTGGGCAGCTGACTGCGGAAGCAACAGTGCTTGTTGCAAGAAGTGCCTCTGGATTTTTGAAAGCACAGGTTTTAACAGGTTTTAACACAGAATGCTCTGGGTTCTGTCTGGGTGGCAGTACAAACACTGAAAGAAAATCTGTGAAGTAGTTTTCAGTCTAAACATGAGCAAATGTAAGGATGAAATTAATCTTATTAAATGCAATGATGGATAACTGTGCTCTATGCACTGTTTTTATATTTGTTTTTTGTTTGTTCTTTTGGTTTTCAGCTTTGAGACAGCGGTCTTTGAGCTGCGAAACAAGTGTTGGCTGAATTTGCTTTATAATAACATATGTGGGTTTACCTAATATTTTTGGTGAGTATTTTTAGGTAAACAATGATGTAGAGTTCACCTCATAAAGGATCTTTGTAATCAATGTTAAATAGTAAAGAGAAAATATATATTTTATATTAATAAATACAATTGTTTTCCTAATACTAGATTGATCAAGGTTCATTTTTGTATGGTGCCTCACAATTATGCTTAATGTATTTTAGTAACACCAGGAAGGTAACTGGTGGTTTAGAGTGCACAGGGCACTGGGCACCTATGTTCTATTTCATAATAGAGTTTTTATGTGAAAGGGAAGGTTTCTTCAAAAGAGAGTTTGATTGTGGTAGATTGCCATTGCTCTGATATCACTTGGTGTGTGATAAATTGGTTAAATAGGGCAATCATATCAGAAACCAAGAACGGAGAGAGTTGTTTCTGTTGTATCCTAGTAACCTTGCTTAGCAACTGTGTACTGTAGCCTAGAGATGGTTGCCAGTCTCCCAGTGTTCTGGAAGACTGGACTGCACTTGGTGGGACGGTTGGTGCAGATGAAGACATGTCCAGGGGTTGCTCCTTCGATACTTAAACTCCTATCTAACCTAATCTTGAGTCTGCACTTCTTAAAAGTAGCGACGAGGATGGGATGGAAGGAGGCAGACTAAACTGATGTGGACTGTCCACATTGTGTCCACTTCGGAAATCAAGCAACCCCTGGCTGCGGCGGAAACCAAGTCTTGTGCGGCACCCTTATGAACAGTGTTCCTTGGAAGTCAGTGCCAGTGTTGGAGCGTGTTGGGCGTGCACGTCGTCGTTGTGTGGTGTACCTTGAAACTGGTGATGGAAAGTGTTGGAGCGAGAGTGCTGGGATTGCACCAGTGGCAGGAAGGAGCACAATAACTGTGCTTTGATTGCACCAGCGGCAGTGAGTTTGTGGAGAACAGCCAGAAATAGCACCAGCGGCACCAGCGGATTTTGTGATAGCACCAGTGGCACCAGCAGATTTTGTGAGTAGAGGAGGCGGTGAACGGCTGCGCTGTGTGGGACATGCCGGATGAACCCGTGTTATTATATAAATGCACTCACTGGCAGTCCGTTGATCAACGCGTGGACCGGCATCTCCATTGTCATCTCCGCGAGGCAGCTGTGGGCGTGCCTGTAGTTGAGTAAAGGTGTGACGGCAGCATACGCGCGTACGCACAGTTGAGAGCAGCGTCAGCTCGGTCACGTGGGACGCAGGAGGTCATGGAAGAGCTGAGGCGCGTCAGCTGGTAACGCGCGGAAGGAGTATCGGTACTGGAATAATCAGCCTACAGCCTAAGCGCGGCGTTGGCACTTTCAATTAGACTATGCGGGGCGTTGGCACCTTCAATTATTGATTATCATTCCTAGTGGCCTGAGGTCCCGTTTTCCGGTGAAATAAAAGCATCCAATGTCATTGAGTTTTGTGACCAAATCTTCCGCAGGGAGGGTTGCCCGGGTACTTTGGTTACCGATAATGTGCCTCAGTTCATGGTGGAAGGGTTTAAAACATTCTTGTCCAAAATGGGTATTGTACACCATATTACAGCAGTTAATAACCCCAGGGAGAATGGTCTTGTTGAGAGATTCAACCGTGTGTTGAAGGAGTGTGTTCAGTTGAGTGAGAGTAGCGGTGGCGACTGCAAAGAGGCGGTGAAAGAAATGTTGTGGAGCTACTGTACTACACCTCTCTCTGTCACTAAGGAGACTCCCTTCATGCTCTTAAAGGGAAGACAGCCGGGGACAAGAATGTCTCCAGCATGGATGCTCAAAGGACGCACATATCATCTGGACAGAAAGAATTTGATGGACAGGGTTCAGGAACACCAGACCAAATATGTAAAGAGGAACAATGACAAATTAAAAAGGGGAAGGAGAGTGTTTGTAGTGGGTGATTGGGTAAGAACTAATAATTTGAGCACCCAGAAGACAGTTTTGTCGAGATGGTTGGTGCCAAGGTGTGTTGCAAAAGTGGTGGGTAACAACGTGTGGTTCTCCGATGGCAAGAGTTGGAATGTCCATAGAGTTGCATTGTGCAATGCACTCGAGAGGGACATGTGGTTGAAGAAATCAGGCGTCAGTTTGTCAGATGGAGTGGTCGATGTGAAGGCCACTGTGAAGGATATGGAATCACGGGTCAGGAGACGGCCCAACTGGCAAAGAGACTATGTATGCCATTTATCATGTACATTAGGTTTTACCTTCTCCATGTTTTTTGTTGACTTCATTTCGGTGGTTTTATCTTATTTTGTTTAGTTGTCAGTACTTTGTAATTCCGTTCTTGTATGCTTCATGATTGTGTTGTTATTGGGAAGGGGAGATGTGTTGTATCCTAGTAACCTTGCTTAGCAACTGTGTACTATAGCATAGAGATGGTTGCCAGTCTCCCAGTGTTCTGGAAGACTGGACTGCACTTGGTGGGACGGTTAGTGCAGATGAAGGCATGTCCAGGGGTTGCTTCTTCGATACTTATTAAACTCCTTTCTAACCTAATCTCGAGTCTGCACTTCTTAAAAGTTTCATCATTCTGGCAGGAGAAATGTCAGAGGGTGAGCCGGAAGGCCTAGAGGTATTACTGAGTTTAGCTCGAACAGTTCTAGACTTTGGCATATTTGGAAAAAGTATTTGTTTTAAATGTAATTATTTTTCAACAATTTTCTTACATTGTATAAAAGATAAATTAGGTTTGTTTTTCCATTTCTGGTTCTATAAGAAGTCTATCACACATATTTTGTTATGGATGTACCTTGAAAAGGATCAAATATATGCACGGCTGCGTTAAATGGCAAAAAAATGAAATGAAAATTATTTTTGTATAGTGCACTGTAAAGGTGAACTCCTTCTTTGAAATAAGACAGACTCCTCTGAAGCAGTGATAGATGCTGGTTTATTAGGTACCGCAGTAGCAGAGACCCCATCCACCAGCAAGCCAGGTCCAACTGACACTTTCTCAGAAATTCACATTCCAACATAGCAACCATCCACATTCTGATCCCTTGCATTGCATCATCACTTGGATACCAACACTACTACATTAAAGATAAGTACAGAACACCACATCACTTCCCTCCTATTAACCCAACAATTTGGATTTATACAAAACGAATAAAAATACGGCAAGATAAACAGAAAATGCTGACATTATTTTAGCAGACACAGTCTTATAATCGAAGTGGAAACCTTCTTGCACGAAGAGGCGTACTGACCTCTTCTTGCACAACAGATGTATTTGTGCCACAATTCCCACTTGATTGACACTTGGCAACTCTATTAAGGTTCCAAATTTTATGAGCATGTGTTTTCACAGCATTCTTAAACACCTTAACCTTTTCAGTGCTCATGACGGCTCCCGGCCATCATGAGTCACGGTAGGCGTGTGCTCATGACGGCCGGGAGCCGTCAGAATGTTGACGCTCCGCCCATGCGCTGTTAATTCCCCGCCTGTGCGGGAGAATTAATCAGTGGGGGGAGTTCTGACGGCTCCCGGCCGTCATGAGCACACGCCCACCGTGATTTATGATGGCCAGGAGCCGTCATGAGGACCGCAGCGCCACGCCCAACACCGCCCCTCCTCGCACCGCGGCGGAATTCGCGCCGCGGCGAAGGGGTTAAGAATCTTAACTGGTTGACTGAACTTGGATTTCCTCCCATCTCTCCTTGGTGACTTGATCCTGACCCAATCACCCACACTCACTATAGTTCTGTTCACTGCCTTTCTCTCATCATACCACACTTTCCTTTTTTTCCATCATCGCCCTTTCTCTCTCTCTCTCTCTCTCTCTCTCTCTCTCTCTCTCTCTCCACCCCTCTGTGCTACCCATACCATCATCCACAACACTTCTTTTTGCAGTGATCCACAAGGGAGTCACTTCTGTATTCGCCACCCTGCCTTTGAACAAACGAAAAAGAGCCACACCAGTTGAGGAATGTGGCGTAAATCTGTATTCTCATACCTTTTTCCCCATTGCTACTTCCCAATATCCTCAAAATACAATGGTTTGTTGTAATGTCTCTTTAAGTACCTTTACAAATCTTTCCAATACACCATTACTCTCTGGGTGGTACAACGCCGCTTTCTTATGCTTGATACCGCTCTCTCTCTCTCTCAGAAACTCTTCTACTGCTCTAGAGGTAAACTAGACCCCATTATCTGACAAAATGGACAACAGAAAATCCTTCCGTTCAAAATGTTCATCCAAGAATTCAATAACCACCACTGACTCAACAAAATTAACAACCTTGATCTCGGGCCATCTAAAAGACATATCAAGACACACCAATACATACCGGTCCTGAGATTTTAACCTGACTAGGCCTAAAATGTCAACTGCAATGTCCGACCATGGACCACTGGATTGCTCCCTTATTACCATAGGTTGCATCCTGCACTTCACAATCCTATTACTGCACAAGCATTGCGCACAATCTCGAACCACTCTCTCAATATGTATATCCATGGCCATCCACCAATAGGCTACTCTGATTCTTTAGTTTTGGCAATACCCATGTGACTAGCATGAGCATTACTCAACAATTTGTCCCTCAGACTACAAGGGGAAACAAATTTGCTAACCCGCATAAGAAGACCATCAACAACAGCTAACTCCTTCCTGACCTGCCAATATCCTTTCAGTTCACCCCCACAATCTTTCTTACCCAGCTACTTAGAACCTTCGTATCACCGGTTGCAACTCCTGATCATTAGTTAAACATTCTCTCCATTCACTCTCAGAAATCAAACCCTCACTGATCAAGCAGACATTGACCTCCTCCACAAATTCTTCACCACCAAACCAGTCACCTCCCTCAGACACATCAGTTTCACTACCATCCAGTATGGAAAGGCAAACAGCCAAAACGTTATTAGGGCCAGGTAAATAAGAAACCTCAAAATCAAACTCCTGCAATTTCCCCCACCCACTTTCTTATCCGATGGGACACAAAAAAAGTCAATGCCTTTCTTGGTCAAAACTTCTTTTAACAGCTTATGAGCAGTCAACACCTCAAACCTCTTGCCCCACAAAAATGTCCTTGCGAACCGTCCATAAAACACCTAGAGCTTCCTTCTCCACAACCGAATAATTACATTCAGCCACTCTCAATGGTCTAGAGATAAATAAAATGGTCTTCTCCGTACCATCTACTTTTTGCAATAATACAGCTCCTAACCCTTTCGAGCTGGCATCCGTCATCACATAAGACAATTTCGTAGGATCAAAGCTTCCCAGATTTGGAGCTTCACACAAGTATTTCTTAATACCTACAAACTCTCTGTTACAACCTTGCCACCACACAAATTCACTCCCTTTCTTGAGTAGCGCTCTCATACAGCAGGTTTTCTCTGAAAAATTTGGGAAAAATTTAATTATAGAATCCAGCCATCCCCAGAAATTACACTAGCTCCTCCTTGTTTTTAGGATGAAGAAGATTACAAATGGTGTCAACCAATGAAGTCTTGGGTCTAATACCAGATGCAGACACCAGATGTCCTAAATACTCAATCTCTTCAACATCAAATTTACGCTTGTCTGCCCTGAGGGTAAGACCCACCTCCAACAACTTCCTCAACACTACTCTCAACCTTTCATGTTCTTCAAGATTGACCCCAATAATCAATACATCGTCCTGATAGATTTTGACACCTTCAATTTCCTTCAGAATGCTCTCCATTGCCCTCTGAAACACAGAGGCCATAGAGATGAGCCCGAAAGGCATTCTTAGGAATTTGAAGGTACCAAACGGCGTGATAAAGGCCACACGTTCTTGAGACAAAGAATGAAGCTTGACCTTATAGTAGGTCTTAGACAAATCTAATGTGGAGAAATGCTTCGCACTCTCAAGAGAGCACAACATTTCACTTATGTTGGGAAGCGTATAGTGTTCAACCACCACCTCTTTGTTGAGTTCTCTGAAGTCAATGCAGAGTCTGGCCTTCCCATTGGCCTTCCGAGCCATAACAACCAGAGAAACCCACTCCGTGGCTTCCACTTCCTGAATAATCCCATGTGCCAAAAGTTTATCCAGCTCCACTCTCATGCTTTTCCTTATGAACATAGGCACATTTCTAACTTTTGCCACCTTGGGAGTGATACCCAACTTGAGCTTTATCTGGTGCATATAGTTTCTGAGACAGCCCAATTTCTTATCAAATACTTTAGGGAACTCTCTGATCCAAACGTCACTTCCTCCCCCCAACAACCTGACAGATAGCATTTCCTTCAAACACACAGAAGGATTTTCATTGAGATCCAAATATACATGTAAATCACGTTGGTGGAACCAGCTAATCAGAGAGTCTTCCTTCATTGACACATACATTTTCCCCGTAATAGTTCTTCCTTTGAAATTAATCCTTTCCCCCCCAAAAAAAAATAAAGATCAATGGTCTCACCCTTATACCCTTTTGTCTGTCTTTATGTCAGGTTACAACAACACAACCTTAATCAACAGGTGCTGCTCATAAAACGTTTTAGGGATGAGAGTAATCTTAGCACCAGAATCAAAAAGCATGTCCACAGGCGCACCATTGATCATTACAGTTTTAAGCGGTCCTTCACAAGCACGTTCTTTGATCTGGAGAATGTTAACTTCCTCAACCACCTCCTCATATATATCCACCTCTCTGACTTTCTTCAGTTCTTCGTCTGATTTTCAGCATCTGCAAAAATGACCATTTTTTCGGCAGACACTGCAAGTGGCCTTCCACCTTGGACACACTTTAAAATTTGCAAAATGCCTCAAGCTGCCACACCTAAAACATTTACCTGAAACCTTCTGAGATTGGAGGACTTAGGCACTGTGGTGGTATTAGACTTACACTTAGCAGATTTGTCACTCACTTCTTTGACAACATCACCATCATTTTTTCCCAAAGACCCATCTTTGCATATCGCATCAACACAAGCTTTTGAGTGTTCATGCATTTTAAGTATTGTGAGAACCTCCTGTAATGAAGGATTATCCTGTTGCCATAAACTATCTTTAGCTTTGTCAAGAATGCAACCAAACATCCTCTGATCTCTCAAACGTTCCTCTAAAGACACCCCAAAATTGCATGTGGATGCCAACTTACGAAATACAGGGATATATTGCTATACTGCCTTTGCATTCTCCTCCCAAAATGATACCGTTCAAGAACAGTACTAACCTTAGGAAGTAGTACAAATCCATTTTTCTGATAGAAATTTCATATTCATTCAAAGTGGAAGAATCGTTGCCCGAAAGGTCAGGGAGATGTTCAACGCCTCCTGACCTTCTGAACCCAAACAATGAATGAACAAAGAAGTTTTTCTCTCTGCACTAAGAGAAGTGCCACATGCACGAGCATAAAGTGCAAAAACTTTCTTCCATTTTAGCCAACGAAGGGGAGGTTCACCGGGAGAAGAAAGAAAGAACGGAGGTGCAGTAACATTCTGCATAATACACAGAAAATGCTACCACTACAGGGAGTACTTTGTGGGACTTCAGATCACAACTGTCCAAAGTTCAAACACCACCCATTTCTAGACAGGAGTTGCACACATCACAATAGAAGTATGACGTGAAATACAAATGAAGAACGGAAATGTGTACATAAATATGAAGAATTGAGAAATGTCATATTCCCAGACTCTCCCAGAACTGTTCTCCACTTGTAATGGTTGTGTGCATCAGCGTGAGGGACTGACACTCCCCCGGAATCAAATGATGTCAGCTGCGAACACAAGTGACTTTCCAGCTACGCGCATCAGCGTGAGAGCCTGACACATTCCCAGAATCAAATGGTGTCAGCTACATAGCCCAAACGACTTTCCACAAAAGAAATTCCTAAAGGTGATCGCTGTGTGTATCAGAGTGTACGCAGGATGCAGTTTAAAATATAAACAAATGACAGCTGTGTGCATCAGCGTGAGAGCCTGAGGCGCACCTAAAACTATTGACATTGGCCATCTGAAATCACCACCCGCACAATCCAAAATGGCCGTTGTGTATGTAAAGCAGCATGCGTTGTGTGGCGTAAGGAAATGACGAACGCACTCAAAGTACTGGTTGTGCCAAGTGCAAGGTTGTTTGCTGGTGAAATCTATCTCGCTGAGTGGGTGGGGCCTCCAACAGCCGGGGCTCGAGACAGCGGCACGCATAACCTGCGAGCCTAGTTGCCGGTGAAGTCAAACTCACTGAGCGTGTGGCACCTCCACCAGTCAAAGCTCAAGCCACCCATGTGCACAACTCACCACAACTCACCACAACTCCCAAAACATCCTTGAAGCAGCCGCAGCAACTAGAGTAGTGAGTTACACTCGCCAGTATTAGAGCTGCTACCCTGGTCCTACACCGCATTTTAAGTATCTTTTAAAAATCGATTTTAACATATTATGTACTGTTGAATTTGTTGAATTTGAATTTGCATTGCCACTTACTGCACTTTAGTAGCGGTTGGAGGGCTTGCTGGGGAAATGAACGGGGCCGCCATATTGGGTTAGCAGTCCAGCTGCCACGACGCAGAGGGGATAAAAGGCACGCTGATGCGGACGCGCGAGGCTGGCGCGCCAAAGGCGCGCCTAAGGCAAGCCCGTCTGCGCCCGTCCGCGCTCTGGCCAGGCCCACGGCCCGTCCCCCTGGCCGGTTTACTACAAACATGCCGACCTATACTAGGGAGGACCTCATTAGACTAAACCCATGTCGGGGAGTCGACGGGTGCCCCTGTATTCCCCTCGAGGCAATGCCTAATCGTTTGAGAAGGATCTGTCAGAACTGTAAAACACTTTTGTCATACATTATGGCTCCCCCTGACTCTGCTCTTAACAACAGAACAGGCAGGAAAACCAATCCAGATCGCCAACCAGCTCTTAGGTGTATGCTGCTGAACGGTAAATCTCTTGTTAAACACAGTTTGGAGTGTGCTTTGTTCATTGAGGAACATGATATAAAAATGGCTTTTATCACTGAATCCTGGTCTGATCTGTCATCCGGTCCTGATCTAGTGAAGGCTACCCCTCCAGGATTCTTCTGTCACACTCAGGACAGACTTCACGGGAGAGGCGGGGGACTAGCAGTCATTTACCATGACTCACTGAAGCCCGCTTTTCACACTGCGTCAAATGCCACATGTGAGGCCCTTTCATTTAATCTACGTACTTCACAACATAGCACCTTTAAGGGGCTACTCCTTTATCGGCCTCCTGGCCCCAGGGAAGGATTCCTAGATCTGCTGGTGGCACTGCTTGAAGATGGGCTATGCGCAGACTCCTTTACATTACTAGGGGATTTTAATTTCCATCTGGAGGATCAATCCAACCTAGACACTATCACCCTGGGGCAAATGATGGAGGCAGGGGATATGAAGCAACTGATCGGAGTGCCCACACATAACAAGGGGCACACGTTGGACGGGATATTCTCCAATAATCCCTCACTCACAGTTCTATCAATACTCCCTCTGGTTTGGTCCGATCACTGTGCCATCCTTTTCAAGGTAAATGAGTGGCAGGACCACAAACTTAGCTCAGAGCTCTCAGAGGCTATTGGAAAAAGAGCCTGGAAAAACGTAAATTGCACAGACTTAGGCGAGGCATTGAATAAAACCAAGCCTACTCTCCCTGCAGAGGTAGATGAGGCTTTCTCTGCATTTATGAAGTGGCTAGAAGGAGCATGCGATAAAATCGCTCCTGTAAAAGTATGGACCCCTAAAAGGGTTCTTCCATCTGCCCCCTGGTTCTCAGATGAACTAAAAATTCTAAAACAAGGCTGTAAGCGTTTAGAAAGGATATGGAGAAAAATCTACCATAACGTAAACAAAGCTAGCTACAAGCTCAGCCTTAGACAATATAAGGTTAAGCTGCTGGAATCCAAAAGAAAGTACCTCACTGAACAAATTTCCCTGGCCGAATCCAATACCAAAGAGCTCTTTAAAACTATCTCCAAACTAGCATCCCCTAAGGCCCCCAAGAGTCAGAGTAGTCCAGAGCTCTGTGAAAAGCTGGCCAAATCTTTCCAGTATAAAGTGGAAACTATTTTCTCCTCATTTAACCTAGCTCCAAGGGGGACATTGACGTTGCCCCCATTTCTGGAACAAAACAAACCAGCATTAGCAAATTTCTCTTTGCTAGAGAAATCAGATACTATCAAACTTCTGAATTCCATTCGGTCTGGTGCCCCGTCGGATCCATGCCCTGCATCAGTACTAAAGCAAATTCCAGAAGTCATAGGATCAACCCTTACACTATTGCTGAACAATATAATCACAACGGGCAAGTTTCCTAGCAATTGGAAGAAGGCTTATATCCTTCCCCTTCTGAAAAAACCTACTCTTGACCCTAGTGACCCAAACAATTACAGGCCAATTTCAAGACTCCCGCTCCCTGCCAAGATTATTGAAAAGGCCATGAACACTCAGCTCAGCACCTTTCTGCTAACTAACAACCTACTAGATACATCACAATATGGGTTCAGAGCAGAACACAGCACTGAGCTGGCCATAATCAAATCTACAGAGGAGATTCGGGAGGCACTGGACAGAGGAGGGAAGGCAATCTTGATAATGTTGGCTCTGTCAGCAGCCTTTGACACGGTCCATCATGAAGTTCTGATGGACCGGTTGTCGGAAGTAGGAGTGCAAGGGACAGCTTGGCACCTCCTCCGGTCCTTTCTTTCTGGCAGATCGCAAACAGTGGAATTGGACAATCACAGGTCAAAACCTTTTTCACTCCCGTGTGGGGTGCCACAGTGATCATCGTTGAGCCCGACCCTATTCAACGTATATGTGATCTCTCTGGCGGGCCTAATCAAATCTTTCGGTTTTCAAATCACCTCTTATGCAGACGACACACAAATAGTGCTGTCAATTAGAGAAGGGGAAGAGAATGAAACGGGGGCTCGCTTTCATGACTGCATGAGGGCCATCTCAGGCTGGATGTCATCCAACTGCCTAAAATTAAACTCAGGCAAAACAGAGGTTATCATGTTCGATAACAACCCCAACATGTGGACACCTGATTGGTGGCCGGCTGAGTTGGGCCTCTGTCCTACTCCCACGCTGAAAGCAAAAAACTTAGGGGTGATCATGGACAATAGGCTCTCTTTCAGTGATCACATAAGTTCGGTGGTTTCGGCCTGTTTCCGAATCCTGAGAATCATAAGGAAAATTAAGTTTTTCCTCCCTGATAACAGCCTCAGGACAGTGGTCACGGCCCTTATTATGTCTCGAATCGACTACTGCAACAGTCTATACTTAAACGCCCAAAAACAGCACGTTAACAGGCTGCAAATTGTACAGAATGCCGCAGCCAGACTGCTTACCGGCACTCCCAAATTTGTTTCTGTAAAGAAGGAGTTAAAACAACTACATTGGCTCCCCGTGAAGCTAAGGGCACGCTTTAAGGCCCTTTGCGTAGCTTTTAAGGCCCTCAATGGAATTGGCCCCAACCATTTGAGACTAAAGTTCAAATGGTATGTCCCCGCTAGAAACCTTCGGTCCTCGGGAGCGAAACAAGTCCCAGTTCCTCGGATCAAAAGAGCTAGCTGGGGGGGCAGAAGCTTCATCACATGTACCTCCAAGGCATGGAATGAGCTTCCTTTCCATCTGAGGAACGCAGCGGATCTCCTCTCCTTAAGAAAGGGGTTGAAAACCTGGCTTTTTTCACAGTAATGTCCGCACACAGATGACCAGCAGGCCTGCCCAGCGCCAGTACACCCTAGGGTAACCATGTTCTATATAAGCTTAAATAACATAACATAACATAACTCACCACCAAATCCACAAGAGCCGAGAAATGCTCCGACTTGAACGGCTGAGAGGTAAGAAGAAATGCAGATTTCTGTAGTCCTCTGATGGAGAATAGTTTCTTCTGTAGTCGAGTAAGAGATGAATAGTGTAGAGGTTTTGAAAAGGAGCATACAATTGAACGTAATATCTTCATTAATTATGCACAAGCATGAAATTAAACATCTTTTTTTCCCCTAAATTATGCACAATGTCATGGGATCCACAAAATACATGCAGAAATGGAGTGCAAGGAGTCTTGAGATTTCTTATTTTCAATTATTCTTTATTTGTAGTCAAATGCATCAGCCCAGCCAACGCGTTTCGTCCTACATGGACTTCATCAGGGTTGAAAAAATAACAATAAAACGTATGTCACTTAAAATATCTCATATACCTCAAAAGGTTAGTAAAACCTAGGTGCAAAGACTAGATAGACATGAAATACAAAAACAGCCAAAACAAATCAACCTTTGAATGAACAAACATCAATAATCCAAGAGAATTGTTACCTCTCATCTAAGATTCCCTGCCTATATACAATCTCAATATAATATTACAACTAACAATAGATTAGTTAATGACACACAGCAGCATTATGAATTCAAACATTGACTCCAATTACTAAAAGTCAGACATGGATAATACAACATAAATTTGATTGTTAGTCTTAAAGTTTTCAAATTGCACATATTCAATCGGCCATTAATGAGACAATACATATGTGTATCAAAAGCTAAAAAATAAAGGAGAAATTCTCCTATCAAGATCTAAGGGTCCTCTTCAGTTTGGCCAGAAAAAGAAATTACTTCCTGGTGAAGTCTCTACCAATAACAGTCTGAACAAAAAGGCAGCACCAAAATCAAATTCCTAAGATAAACTCACTTGGAATTGTCTTTTTGAAGATCACCAAGATGTTTCTCTATTATAACCACTGTAGCGTCTGTTAGATAAAGACTTTGAAGGAATTAATGCCTTTGATTCATTCTGGAAAGGAACAGGAAATCGTTTACTATTAAAGTTCAATAATCACTCTTCCAACGATTGGATTTTTGAATAATATATCAAGGTATGGCTACAAATTAGTTATCAAATTGAGATCTATAAGTCCTCATCTTTGTAACCGGAAACAATTTTAATTTCTGGTTAAATATATAGACCACTAACCATAGGACTAAGATCGCAGCACCCAGAAAATCAGTTGTCTCGATTCATAGGAGCTAGTTTAGTGTAATTCGATGATTTCCACATATGCGGATTAAACCACTGACACCTCTTGCTCAGACTGATATCCGAAGCAAGGTGACAGTGTACTAGATAGTGATAGAATATATATTCTGGGGTGACTGGCCTTAACATATGTGTCCTAATGTTACTGACCCATTACAGAATGAAAACCAAAGAACCACAGTACATAGGAATAATAGAATACTTGATAAGCACAAAATATGTCACACATGTCTCACTTATATATTTCAAATATCCCTAATATTCTCCATTTCATTATAGAATATTAGCAACAGCATATCTACAGTAGTTCTAAAAAGATGCCATTTGATCCAAATTAATAGAGGACATGTTAATACATTTTGCCTGCTATAAGTACAGTAAATGAAGCTCCTGACTCTCCAGTGAGCTCTCTTAACTTTGGGAGCCATGACATTGTGGGCTGAGGCGGACTGCAAGATTCTGGACGGGCGGTACCAAATGAATTTCTGTTTCAGATATTCTGGGCCACGGCCATCCAAAACTTTAAAAGCAATACATAGTGCTTTGAAATCAATGCACTGGTAAATAGGTAGTTAGGAGAGCTGAGCCAAGGTTTGAGACTGAGAATGATGCTTGGAGATTCTACTGGGGTGGTGAAGTGAGCTAAAGAACGATGATGGATTCAACCCAATTCTGTGACTGGGGGAGAGTGTCTTAAAAGTTTCAGTGCTCAGTCCATCATCTCCTTGTGTTTGATTTGTTTGCCCTAAGTTGGCAGGGTATTCCTAGACGTTGGTCCCTTGCTCACTTTGCGACTGGAATCAAGCTAGCCTGGCTGATGAGGGGTGATGCCCTGAAACCGGTCCCAGGATGCTAGTTTCTGGTCCCAGGAGGACCTGGCTTGGCAGTTCGGGCTGGACTGTTCCCATGAAGAACAGGGTCAAGACTAATTTTCATATGGTTGGGTCCAAACTGGGGTGGCGTGGTGAGCAAAAGAACGATGGATTAAACCCAGATCCTGGTGACTGGGGGTGAATGTTTGCATTGTTCAGCATTCCGTCCATCAATTGTTCCTTTTGCTTTTATCTCCCTAAGTGGGAATGGTATGCCCAGAAGTGGGTCCCGTGCTCCCTTTGCCACTGGATTTAAGCTAGCCTGGCTGAGGAGGGGTGTTACACCGAAACCGGTCCCAGGATGTTTGTTTCCGGTCCAGGAAAGACCTCGCTTGGCAGTTCGGGCTGGACTGTTCCCATGAGGAACAGGGTCAAGACTGATTTTCATATGATTGGGTCTGAACTGGGGTGGTGAAGTGAGCTAAAGAATGATGATGGATTCAACCAAGATCTGTGACTGGGGGTGAGTGTCTGAAAAGTTTCAGTGCTCCGTCCATCATCTCCTTGTGTTTGCTCTGCTGTAAATTAACACAAAGTGCATTGTAATAATCAAGTTTCGAAAGCACAAATGCTGTGATCACCAGTTTCTGCATTTCTTGCGGAATGAATGGAAAGATCTTCCTCAGAATTTTGAGAATGAAAAAAGATGAGGAGGTAATGCATTGATGACAATTTGTCATTGAAAATTATACCTAGGTTTTAACCTTTAGAAACCGGTGTAGGTAGGGCTCCTAGTTCCTGTGGCCACCAAATAGGGAACCAGAAAGATGTATTTTTGCCTAGTAGGAGCACCTCAGTTTTGCCGGAGTTTAGTTTAAGGCAATTATTGGATATTCAATTAGTAATCTCCAGCATGCAGTAATGGAATCTGTTCACTGTATCTTCCAGGTACTTTTTGATTAGAGCTGCCAGGGGGTAACATAACTATTAAAAAGAGTAAGGCTTAATGAGCCCTGCAGGACCCCGCATGGAAGTGAGAAGGTGTTGGAGGAGAAATCATCCAGGCTACAAACTGTTTTCTCTCTGAGAGAAAGGATTTTAAACTGGCCAGAGCAGAACCCCTGATGCCAAGAGAACAAAGCCAGTCAATCAATATAATATGGTTGTCCGAATCAAATGAAGCTGAAAGATCAAAATCCCAAATCACAATGTAAGAGAGGAGCCTTGTGAGCCACAAATGGCAAAGTGACTGCCAATGCCTGTATTGTGAGTCCTTGTGAGTCAAAAGAAAAAGAGGGCAATAAACGCGCATTATTGGTTAGACCGCTCCTCGAGTCTCAAATCATTGAAAGATTACCGATATTGAAAGTAATCAGTCTTTATTAGCCTGCCCGGGAGATTCCACTATGTGAATATCAGTACTGGCCGGACCTGGTGGCTCAGTGGACCAATGCGTCCACTGCAGGGGCCAGTGTTCGAACTCATGGTCACAGGTTCGAATCCCAGGGGGTCCACTCAGCCTTTCATCCATCTGAGGTCGATAAAATGAGTACCATTGAGTTGGGCAACAATAAACATCTGTTATTCAGCGCCAAGATACCCAAGGGTGAACGTGCACTTTACAAATACACATGTTATGTTATGTTACTGGGCATTGGAGGGAGTGGGCAGCAGTCCATGGGAGGGCTGCATACTCCCTAATGTCCCTTTGTATTGAGCTCAAATGTTTTTTTTGCTGCTCATTAAGCAGCATTTTTTAATGTGAATATCAGGATGCAGGTCTCCATCACGCTTTCAAAAGTATTCAAAAGGGTTTTCATAAGAAATCCTCCCTCTTTGAGGCTAGGTTTCTACGAATCCTTGTCAATAGCTTTTTTTGTGTTGTGGTGGATTAGTATATCTAATGTGATGCAAAAAAGATTTGAGCACATTGTACACCTTAAGCAAAAACCGCATCAGACATGCGACCCGAACCTTACCACATCTGCTGGCGCTTAGTTTTTGAAGTGCCAGTAAGTACTCTTCAAGCCACGTTGCAGCTCTCAACGTTGGGTAGTGTGTATCAAGAACATGCCTTCCCCTGGTAAGGAAATAATCTGGTAGATGCCTCTGGTGCTGAGTGGTAAAGATGTGTGCTAGTTTTTTTTTAAAATCCCTCCAAATGTTTGCAAACATCAGAAAGATTTTTAAGTATAAAATGTCTTTCTCCAAAACAAACAACAATTCAATACAATAAAAGCAACGTGGCTGACTCTAGAATTGTTCTGAGTTTTCAGGTCATCCTGCTTCATTTTTTTAGTTAGCTGTGTTTATTTTGTTTGCAAACATCAACAACATTCAGCAAATCCAATGGGTGGTTCCCTATTTTTGAATTTTACAAATCTTTACAAGCGATAAGTAACAGATATATCTATGACTAATACATGCTTACTAGATAGCTACATCTTAAATGTTTTCTCCTAATGACTAAACAAAATCTTACCAAGTCAGGAAGAGGCATCTATAGGAGTGAAGTAATTACACGACTTGGTTCAGGTTTGCTCAGTCATTCTATTTTCACAGACAAAGGGCAAAATCTAGCATTTGGAGGGAATCGAAAAATCTCCAATTTCAGGAGGAAACTCAAAATATGGTACAGAATCCACCAGCTGAATTTCCTACACCACAGAGTTAGTATTATAGAGACATTTAACGTGGGAGAATCTGAATACTATCTACATATTCTATATTATGTTATGTAGAGAGTTTCCTCCAGATGTTGGTTCTCCAAACTTTAAAAGTGGTTCAAACTTCACCCCAATGGTTTCAGTACGAGATGGTACTACACCTCCCACCACATATGTTAGCTCCTTCGACTATTGCACAGCAACTTTAGCAGACTCCGAGGGGCATATTAGCAAGGGCTGGCGATATAATTATTGCCGCTTTAGCGTCCGTTTTTGGGCGAAAAGCGGCGATAATTATATCGCAATATCATCAAGGACACGCTAGCGCGTGTTTCCTTGATGTAGAGCTCGCTTTCACAGCCTCGCCTCGCATCGCTAATGAGATGCAAAGAAGGCGTGGCTGTGAAAACAACACATGTTAATATCGTGAAGGCAGCTTCGCGATATTAACAAGGAGGTGCAGCGATAAAAAAATCGCGCTACCTCAGTCTTAACTCAGGAATTTAACGTCTGTTAAATTCCTGACTAAGGCATACTTTTAATGGGAGATGGATTATGCTAATACGACCACAGGGTCGTATCAGCAATAAGATCGCTGTTTTCAATGGAACATCGCTGGAAAACCAGTGATGTTCCATTGAAAACTCCGCTTATCGCTGAAATATTATCGCCATAGCGCTATGCGTTGTAAATATAGCGTTATCATGGCGATAATATTCAGCGATAGTCAGCGATAATATTTCTATCGCAGTGTACGGCCAGCGATAATTATCGCTGGCCGTTGATAATATGCCCCCAAGTGAGTTTACCAGATTTTTGTTTTTGAAAGTTTGGTGCAGATTCATAAAGAGAGGGATAAGAAATAAATGTAGCAAAAAGTAGCCTTTTCCATAGAATTCACATTCAGCAGAAAAGACAGAGGTGCAAACGCTGCATCGAAACACACACACACACCCACAGGCACACACGGACACCCACACACACATCCACACACACACACCCACACACACACACACACACACACACACAAGAACACCCACAGACACATTTTGCATTACAATAATGAGTTGTTATGAGATAATTATTCATGAATAACATCAAATGGCAGCACATTGATGATGAGGGATTATGCTGCATATTTTAAACATTTTTCATTCAATTTGGTCCCAGAATCAATATACAAGACGTAAGGACTAAAGCTTGTTATATACGGTTCGCCTGCTGATCTAACTTTGGTTGCAAAACTGAATCTGGGTTGCTGCTTTTTGTAAATATTAAGACTGCAAAAGGGGGAGTTCAGTAACGCAGCTCTGTCTTTATCATTTTATGCAGTATGAGTAAAAATACTTGGAATTGTGAAATCAGTAACTCTAACCTGATTATTTCGTCTTCGTTTAATGTGTTTGTTTGACGTAGTGACATATTACTTTTACAAAATATTGCATTTGGGATGTTTTTTCATTCTTTCTTACAGTTTTACCATTGGAATGTTTTTGTAATTTTAGAGCTCTGGGCTTCTTTTTGGAAAAACAGAGAACCCTCACAGTATGAGCTGCAAAAACACTGGTTCAGATTTAACAGCTCTAGAGAATGTGATTTGGCATCTCTTCCTACTACTTATTTCTGCATGGATTTGGTTCCATTTTCCACCGCTGAAAATCAATATAGAGCGTGCACGTGTGTGTGTGTGCGTGTATGTGCTTGCTTGTATGTGTGTTTCCACGTGTGTGTGTGTGTGTATGTGTGTGTGTGTGGTACCTTATTCATTCAGATTGTGATTTTGTGGCCCCCTCAGAGCAACGTATAGATATTGTAATGACACATACTTCAGTTATGTTAATGAAACCTCCAACTCCCCTCAGGCCACTCTCTCCTTAAGGTCATCAATTTAAAAAAATGTCAGGGGTAGTGGAAATTATACCACACACTATTTGCCCAAGGATGACACACAGGATAGTGACTAGCCCGGCTCCATTGAAATAAAGACCTTAAGATATGAATCCAATCTATTCTATTAGGAATGATGATATAGCAAGATTTTGATTGTATATCCTGAAGAAAAATTGATGCCACTATTGCAAACAAGTGATTTTAACTTTCGTGCTTGATATTGACCCATGGAGTGAAAATTGGAAAATTGTGTCTTTAAGCCATGAGGAAAGATGTGTTTCCTTTTGCTGCATTTAAATGATTTGCTCTCTCTAGATAGGAGGGAGATGCATTATGTTTGCATGTATATTAATATATGTAAATAGAATAAAAAAATCTTTATGTTGTCGTAGAACCAATTTAGGTATTTTCCATTTTCTATTCACCTGTGACATAAATAAAATAGTCTGTTCGCCTTTTGTGTCGAATTATCTTTGCTTATTCGTTGACTTACGGTACACTCCAATGTCAGCAAATTACATGAAACAGCAAAATAATGCTACTTTCTTAAGTGTATGAGGAGCTCTCCAACTATAAAACATTACTTTGCCTGGAGCATCAAACATCCTTGAAATATTCCTGGCAAAGTGAACCGATCTGAGTATTATAGCGGTAGACTGATGTAATTGCCGCTATTCAGAATGGTTGGAATCAGATGTCCCGGTTCTTGTTAATGATGCTTGAGAATTTATTAAAGATGTTGACTCTCAGTACCATTACAGGCTATGATAATATATACATTGTTTTTCCACGTTGAAGCTATCAATGGCGGCTGGTGATCTTTGAAATTGGTAGGGTGTATTACTGCTCTGAATTCCAAAATGTAAGTGAAGCAAGCAAACCCAACCTCTTTATGGAGGGTTCTGCTGTGGGCTCCCCCCCAAGAAAATTTGGAGACAATTGTATTGTATTAATGTAGCGCTTACTACCCCTGCGATTGAACCTAAGGTTAGTCGTTAGTCCAGTGTTACATTCCAGTAAAAAAATGGAGTTAACTAGTTCTGTTTAAGACAAAATATTCACATAAATGTGCTCACAAACCATTGGTGTTCAAGACAATTAAACCTGATCCCTGTGGCATAACAAAGGCCCCCGCAGCACCCGAGCTCCAGGGGGGCCCCTCAGTGCAGTGCTCTGGCCTGAGAGCTCCCAAGTAAGTCTGGAACCAGGCCCCTCTATGCACTTTGCAGGGGTGCCCCCTCAAATTTTGCTACGCCACTGCCTGACCCCTCCCACCAGGAGTTGACCCCATTTTTTTCAAAATGCCACCTGGACAATTTTTGCATGGGAGTCCTTTATTAAAAATGCGCAGTGAATGACCCTGTAAGCCAATAATTAACTCTAAAGTGCGAGGCCAACATATTATCACAGCTTCCCCCATATACGATTGATGCCTCTTCATGTCATGAACCATGGGTAACCCTTATGTCAAAACTAATCTCTATCATGTTAGGGCCAGTATTTTGTTATAGTTGCCTGCCCCCATCCCCTGCCCATGTATCATTCTTATCCTCCCTAAAGCCAATACTTACCTCAAGTACACCAACTCTAGAATTGGGCCATGGTTGTCCTATATTCCAAGAATTATTTCTAGTGCATCAGAACCATAATTTTGTGACAGGCGCCGCTCATGTCAAGAGTTACCTTCAATAAGCCAGCACCAACGTTTTGGAGCAGGTTTGCTAAACACCAATAATCACTTCCAATATACCAGCTCCTTATGCCAAGAAATACATCCAGTACACCAGTGGCAGCATTTTGCTATAGGGCCCCATACGTGAAGTATTAGTGCCAATATGCCATTATCAGTATTTTTCCATAGGTAACGCATAAGCCAAGAATTACATACAGTACGCCAGGGCTATTGGCAGAATCACAAGCGTAACACACTCACACACACACATGCACACTCTCATTCACTCACATTCACTCACACCCACTCAGTCTCAGTCACCCTCATTCTCACTCATTCATTCTCTCATTCATTCTCACTGTCACCTTAACTTGCACCCACTCTTAGTGGCACTTTCAGTCTCACCCTCATTCTCATTTAATCAAACTTATTCTCACTCTCTCTGAATCACTCTCTCCCACTCAGCTACACTAACCGCCACTTATTTCTGGCACACTCTCTTGTCACTACTCACTTTCACTCACAATTACACACACATGCTCACATTTACACACACTCTTACAACCCACACACATACACACAAGCTATTGCTCACTCGCACGTACACATTTGACAGATTTTTTTTTTTTTTAACTTACCTTCCGATGCCTGTGGTTGTCTGCGTCATCTCCACGTTGCTAGGTCCTGGGCCCTTGCACAAGCACACAGCTCCTTTTTGCCTCAGGCTCTGAACGAGGAAACCGAATCTGAAACCTGTGCAGTGAATACACAGTTCATTGTGCAGGCTTCAGCCTCTTGCTTTTTCTCCCAAACCTCTCCTAACTTGTCTCAGTGTAGGATGTGGTCAATGATGCTCCAGACCCCACCCTGTGATGAGATGGGATGAATGAGGTGACAAGAAGACTGACAGATTGTTCATGGCAGTCCAAGGCTTAAGCTAAAGCTCCTGGGACTGTCTTTCTTGGTGATCCTGCAACATATCAGTAATGGGGTGGCACTGAGGGATACCAGTCTCAGAGGCCAGGGCTGAGACTTTGCAACCCTTAAACAAACTATCTCATAGATGTGCTCCTGTGCCAGCCACACATAGATTCTTTACCCCAGGCTGCAGCTTGACCTGTGTTGCACCAAGGGTCGGCAATTTTTAAGTGAAACTCATAGTGAATAATAGAATAATATTCACTATTGGTATAGTTAAACAAGGACAAAGGACAAGAAGGATGGAGCCCCAATGCTCATAAGGGCGAATTGCCTCTGGAAGCCTTAGAGAGATAGGTAGACAGACAAGGCTGTATTAGAGGCTTCCCAGCCTGTAGCTGTTTTGATGCAGAGGTGGAACATAAGTGTCAGTAATTTCATTCTTTTATTTTTAGAATACTATCGAAAGGTCAATTAATGGGTACATGTATCTATTTGAATAATTTAAAGGTTTTCTGTTTTTTGTCTTATTTTAATATGCATCACTTTGGTGTTTTAAAAGCACTTTGAATGTAGATTTCAGGCATATACAATGAATGGAATTGGAAAGAAGTTTTGACGGCTTAAGGAAAAATCTGTATTTCCTATTATTGCAGGACCATCAGCAGAGAAACATTAGTGGCATACACTTGCAAAAACCCTAATGCAGAACATGCATTCCTAATTTCAACCTTAGGGTCATTTGGTTGAGATAGTTGTGTTGGGAGATAAAATAGTGCAGTAAAGCACCTGTTTTACTACAATATACGTACCACATCAATAAAGAGATCTTAGAAACTATGCAGCAAAACAGTAGTGTTGCTCAGAATAACCAGGCTAAAGGGAACTTGAAAATGTACATCAAACCACGTGAGGCCAACAACAGAAAAAAAGCCATCCCTTTTCTGGCAGAGAAGCCATGGGAACTCCCAAACCTTTATAGCTGGCATCTTTTGCAACATTTAACATTGATTCTGGGGCCAAATCCACTCTCCTTTGGGCAGATGATCTGGGCTTCACCCAGCAAGATGGATCTGCACTGATCAAAGGAAATGATTGCACCAGCATCTCATAGCAGTTGAAGACCAAACTGCATGTGATGTTATGTTACCTAATGTGCTTGTCCTTTTGGTGCTATGCATTCTTGGTGGCAGACTCATGGCTGTGAGTGTGGATTTACCCAATGGGCATTGTTCATGGAGAAGGTGGCATTCAACCGTCCCCGGCCAAGTAACTGTAAGTGATCTAATTTGTATGTTATGGGGTTTTTCCTAACTATGGGGGTCATTAGGATAGCGGGCGGATCGCCACCGCCCGTATGGCGGTGGCGATCCGCCCGCTATTTTCCACTGCCCGCCTAACATTTCCCCACTGCCATATTAGTATGGCGGTGGGGACCCAGGCGGACGAAAAGGGGCTGGATATGGTGGCGGTGTCTTGTAGACACCGCCATCCATATTAGAATGGGCAGCGGTGCAGGGCTTTCCATGGCGGAGACCCCGCCATGGAAAACCAGGCGGAGTTTGCTTTCGAGGGCCTGTTGCGGGCCCCCAGGGTATTGGGGGGGTGCGGGGTGCACATGGGGGTACCTATGGTACCCCCCTGCATTGTCATGGACATGGTGGCAGGCACCTCGCGGTGCCTGTCACCTTGTGCATGACAATGCACACAGTGCATTCCCAGCATTGTGGCCACAATGCTGGGAATGGAGGATGCCACCACCACGGTGGCAGTGGCATCCTAATCGCCGGTGCGGGACCGCCACACCACTGGCGGCCGGTCCCAGCACCGCTAGGGTGGCGGGCGGACGAAAGTCCACCCGCCATCCTAATAGGCCCCATGGTGTTTCATTGGCTAGGGTAAGATTATATCACTCTCCAAAGTAACCTGTTTGATTGAGGGTTATATTGAGGATTATATCTGTGAATTGCTCTGCCAGAGTGGTCAGGTATAATAGTCCTCCATCTAACTGAAGACTGCTATGGCACAGTTGTCTTCTTGTACCACTTATAATGCTGTGTTTGTTCTTCAGCTGTATCTCTTCTGGGGTGTATTGTTCTTGAGCTAGTTCTAATTGTAGCTTATCTCTATGTTCTTGTGTCTTTGTAGATGGAGGAGGCCTGTCCCTTTCTTGAACTGTTCCTGTGGTCATCTGACCCAACACCCTCATGTGGTTGTTAAGTGTTTTTTCTGTGCAAAGTCACTGTGCGGAAGTGTCCATTTGTCCTTTTACATGTGTCTCTCTGTCCTATTGTTTTCTCTCTCAATACTTCCTTGGATAGAAAGAGTGATCGATCTAGGTAGACAGATAGATATAAGAAAACTAGGTTTGGATCTACTCAGGGATCATTCACGAATCAAGGCATAACTTCTTGTTTGTAACATGTGAGGAATAGCTTTACTGTCTTGAGCAGTTGCTCTTCTGTCTGTGGCTTGAAAAGGATGAAGGAGTGCTCTGTCATTTTCCTTATGGTAGACATTGTTTCAGTGATATTTACTCAGTGTTGAGGGTCACAGAGTTTTGGTGCTGCATTGCTTCTATACTTGCCCTCAGCCACATTGTTTCCACTCACCAGAAGGTCAAGGAGGTCCTGTATTTGTCATTGATTAGCCCACCACAAAATCAGAATTAGAGCTTATACTCTGGAAGAAGGAAGACTTACCTAGATTGTCAAGGGAACCGGACACCTCTGATTTCAGCTTTAGTTTTGTTATGTCACCAGGAAACTCAGTCTGAGAAGGGAATTAGAATGAAAGGTTTTAAACATCATCTCATTCACTTGTTGCACCCTCTCCATCAGCGTTGCGCAGATGGAAACCTTCCTCTGTAGGCGGCCACTACTTTAAATGTATCAATACCTCCTTTGCCAGAAAGTTCTTCAAATCTTAGCAGGGAACCTTAAATTGTTGCAGTCTTCTCCAGAAATCTCCTGCCTCATAACTAGGTAAATTTGCCTATTTTACCTTATTTTATTACATTATGTAAATTCATTTAAAAAAAAAAGTAAACTACATATCTCAGAATGTATTACAATAAATTAAATGACTTACAAATTGTAAATTATTTATTTAAAATAAAAATGCAGTATCGCGTACTCTTAACTAAAACATAACCAAAAGCAAAACACATTTCTGAACAACAAAAAAACACACAAAAATAATGATTGCATCAAAAGAGCAGTCCTAAGTAAATACCAACAAAACACATTACATTTCTTAGTCATAACATTATTTCTTAATAGCTTAACACATATATACTTTTTGTTTGTGAAACACAGCCTTATTAATACAATCAATACAAATATAAAATAATAGGCGATCCAACATCATCACAAAAAATTTAGAATAAATAAACTCACAGTTCTGTAGCTAAAGGTAATTCAGAATGAACATCATGGCCACAGTCAGATATCCATAAAACAAACATTATTCCTCCTTAATAAGATATAATCCAAAAAAATAACTACCATGCCACAAGGAAAACCACGAAAAACTCAAAAAATTTGTTTAAAAAAGAAAATACTACAAAAAACTCAGAAATCTAAAGAAAATGGTTAAATATATCTGGCCCTCTGGTAAGAGATAATGTTACAATTATTAAGAGAGTTATTGAGAGTTTGGAGGACAGGGTACTTCACTACAAAAGTGGCAGATTACTCTGTACACCAAATTGATGATCTGCCCATTCTCTTAAGTGTAGGGTGAACTGTCATGCTTCAGCTGACAGAGCCCCACTGGCTCTACCGGTGGAAACCTTACACCGATGGATTGACAGACTATATATGGCACACATTCTGACATACTTTTTTTCGTGTTCAGGACCACCACGAAAAGCCTGGCAGTATTGAACAGAAAATAAAATTCCCTGCACATCTAGGGGGAAAATTCCCAGGGTGTCAGGGCCATTATTGTTTGTATTTCAAAAACATACTACCACTTTGAGAGTTTGATTTAAAAAACAGAAAGTTTGCTGAGCAGTCACATGAAACATACTGATTGCTTGGCAAACTTACAGTGTCTTCAGAGAAGTTGCAATGGCGGTCACTCCTCTGCTCCTCTGGAGGCACAGAGATCTCTGCCTGGCAGGTGGCGATCTCTAAACAATCTGGGCAGTAATCTGCAAGGGTGGCAGACGTAAAGGCCACCGTTGCTTAAATAACCCCTTACGTTTCCTCACCTGAAACAGAGAAACAGTGCCAGCAGCTTTGATCCTTGATGACTGCTTCACAGTAACGGAGAAAAAACACTAAACTATGAACTTTATGTTGAAACAAAATGGCAAATAAAACAGGCTTGCATTCCATTGAAATTAATGGAGGGAATGGAAATGTATATTTTATTTAGATTGAAACAGACTGCAAATACATTATTAAGTTTCTATAATTACAAATGTTACTCATTAGTTTTATATAGAACAGTGTTTTATTAAAACATATTACAAAACATTAACTGTTGATTTAATTACCATTATTGCTAAATTATTCTAAATACGCAAATTTCTATAACATACGTATCACATGTCAAAATATATATATATTATTAATGTAAAAATATCTTTGTTGTTTAATTAACCCTCACTACTATTTTTTGTGGATAAACATTGTTTATATTTATTGTCAAAAGTTTTAATTTCCTGACATGATTACTTACCTTAACATTATACAGAAATCCAATTTTCTTATATAAAAAGTTGTACATATTGTATTAAATATAAATAAAATCTTACAATGAATTAAATACTTTAATACATCTTTTTATGAAATTCTATTCCATTAAAATGTAGAAAGTTAAGCATATTTTAGATTGTTAGTCTACATATAATAAAATAAATCTCAAAATAATTTCTAATAATCCACCATTTTTTGAATATTGGTAGATTAGTGTACAATCTTGAATTTACTATTGTAATTCCAAACCCACAAATATTGGGGAAACATCATATATTAGGATGGGGTAGATTTACTAACATAGGGCCCGATTACGATGGCCTATCGGGGATTGGGACCACACAATAGGCTATCGGCGGTCCCTCAGTAGGCATTTTGATGCGACCGCCGCCACGGAGGTTGCAATACCTATATTTTGCATTGCGGCGGGTGCTGCTGGCTGCAGCTACCGCCGCAATGCAAAAAGGGGACACTTTACATATCCTTGCACTACCTGCAACATGGTGCAGGGATATGTGGGGGGGCACCATATGTGCCCCCCAGGTCCCATGTCTTGGGGCCAGGGGGTAAGGGGGGCCTGCTAGGGGCCCCCAATGTCCCTTTCCGCCAGCCTTTTCATGGCGGGTTCACCGCCATGAAAGGGTCGGTGGAAAGGAACGTCATAATGCCTACGGCGGTGCCTGGAAGGCACCGCCACCATTGTAGGCATTACAGACCGTCCGATGGGCTTCTTGAGCCCATCGGATTAGTGTCAGATGGTCTTTCCACCCCTCGACCATCCGCCCGCCATCCTAATGTGGCGGGCGGTGTTCTGTGCTGCGATGGCAGTGGGACCACCACCGACGGGCTGTCGGTGGCGGTCCCACCGCCATCGTAATCAAGCCCATAAATCCAATCCTACAAATTTTGGGGATGTACATATATGTAGATGGGTTCAGCTTTCCTATTATAGTGTCACTCAAACAAATATTTGCGAAACAGCACATGGCTGGAGTAGGCCAGTTTTATTATTCTATCTCCAGTGCAACAAACACTGGGGCAGGTACATATATTTGGGTCCTATGATGTCATTAGGACTAGGTGAAGGATTTTTTACAACAGCAGAGTCTTGCATAATTGCTGGCATTTCACATTATGCTTGCTATCCTAGTGCCTGGAATTATGCCATTACAAAACAATGCATAATTGAGATGTAGTTCAGATAAGAATTCTATTGTGGGAGTATGGGAACAGCACAAAATGAGTATTATGTGTGTGGCTGCTGTTTGCGTCACATGTAGTTTTGTGTCTTTTTTAATGCAAAATGAGTTCTTTCCTTCAAAGTTGATGCAACAACGCATTTAGTGCCATAGATGCAGGGCTGGAATTCTGCACAATTCAACATAATGTTTTGGCATTTCGGGTAATACCCACAAAGGAAATTGTTTGAATTTCGCCCGTGGTTAGGTGTCATATTTACTATTCTAACTCCAATCCCACAAACGCAGGTGAAAATGCATATATTTGTACAGGTCATATATTAACTATTTCAACTCCAGAACAGAAAACATTGGGGACATTGTGTATATTTAGAAGGAGGAAGATTTATAATGATATCTTCTGTTCAACAAACATTGGGGTAAGTCCATACATTTGTAGGAGTGGGGTCAGGTTTACTATTCTAACTCAAGTCTAACAAACATTGAGGAGAGTACACATATATTGAGGGGGCAAAGTGTATTATTCCAACTCTAGTCCAGCAAATATTGCGAAAGGTATGCATGAGGATTTCAGTGTTTTATATGGTGTATTGTATAGTATTTCTGTGCAGCCTTACCATCTAAATCTTCACTTGCAAAAACTGTCTTAGGTCTAGTCGGGCTCATTTTTAAAACCTTAAGCTCACCCTTGGGTAGCTATGGCTCCGAGCAGCAAGGCTTAAACAAAGGAACTATTGTAAAGCATTTAACAGTCCCAAACAATGAAATAAGAAAGTCAAACGACACGAAAGAAATCCAACACCAATTTAGCAAAATAGATTATATTTTTATGAATTCTTTAGAGTCCATGATGAGTAAAATCCACCTGAGGGTTCCAGAGACACAGATTTTTAAAGAACACTTATATGTCAGTTTAATTGCAAACAGGCATTGTTAACTGTAAAGTTTGTAAACTTTTGGAAGGTTTGTAAGAGTTGGGTTCGGCTATTCCGGACTGACTTATGCAAGCAAATCTGATAGGGAAAGGTCTAAGTGGCCAATAAGGAGTGTTTGGACAATTACCTGGCCACCAAAGCATTTTCCAGTCCAGTTCCAAACTTTACAGCACGACCCTCATAGACCTCAATGGAGTGGTCCTGGTGCTGCAGATGCAAGAGATGGAAGATGCTCAAGGATGCCCTGGGTGCTGTGCGGTCGATAGGAGTGCCTTTGTGGTTATTCCTCAGTCCACGGGTCAAGTAGGACAACTTTGGCCACAGAGGTCAGAGTGTTTTGAAACAGTAGAAGGCCAGCTGCGACTGGGACACTGCTCTCTGTCCACAGCAGTCTCAGTGATATCCTTTGGTGTAGAGTGGTGGCCCTATTTAGTAACCAATCTGGATTCAGACAACACTTCTGGGTCTATCAGACTCAAGAGCAACCTTTGGCCATCGAGGATTAGTCTCTTGGGACGCCCAGCTCCAGTCAGTGGTGATTCTCTCGAAGTGGTTACTGATTCGCCGAGTTGGGCTCTTTCAGCTTTGTTGGCCAGGGTTCCAGGGGATCAGCCAACTGACTCTTGGAGTTACTTCTTTGTTCTTGAGCTCCTTTCTCCAAACTAGGAGCCACAGACACAGTCCTCTATTTGCTAGCCCAAGCTGCAGCAGGCACAGTTCAGTAGACGGTGAAGGCTCTCTTTGGCAAATCCAAGGAACAGTAGGGCAGTCCTTCTTCGGTCATTTCTCCAGTTCCGATGTGATCTAAGATTCAGGGTGCGAGGGGTGCCACATTTATGCCCAGAAAGTGCCCTGGGAGAGGATGCGGTTCCTAGTTAATGGGGTACCAGGTCCCTTCCCTCTTTGTGATGGCTTTTTGGCTATATGTGGCATCTAGCACTCAGAGAGAACTATTCTGCCAACTCTCAAGATGCCTGAACCCTTCCTCGGATATTAGGAACTTGGTAGCCCGTTCTAGTGGTGTGGCTACCAGTGGGCAACACGTCCACAGGAAAATCGGTTTAGGCACTGGTCTCCACTCTCTATCCCCACTGCCTGCCTGTCTACCTGCACAAAGCACAGCCCCTCAAGAGTGTGATCACCATTTGCCACCAAATTGGCATTGCCTTTGAATCTCACCATTTGGGCTAACACCCTGAGTGACTTCCTGCGAAGGGGAGGTAACACCTTGCCCTGTAGCAGGCTGCTATTGTTCCTAAGCCTGGAAGTCATTCAGACGGCTCCCAAGGAGGGCAGAAAGTTGTCTGGTGGCAAGTGAGCGTGTGAGGCCACTGGACAACCAGGGTCACAGAGTGGCAACTTTCTAAAAGTTGCATTTCTTTTAAGTGACATTAAATTCAACTTGGGCATCAAGTCGGGTTAATGCCATGATTAATTTGATACATCACAGTACCCATCTCAGTAGTCCCATCCAGAAGTTAGCTAGGATAAGTGGTCAGCTGGTAAATCTGTTAGCTAATGGGGCTACTATCTATCCCATAGCAAAACAACAATCTGGAAGTGTTGCTGTTAGGACATATATATATAAAATACATGCCCTACTTAATAAAATACAGCTCCCTGCTTTAGGGCTTGATAGATCTGTCCTAGGGTAGACATGTATATCGTTAAGGGAAGTGGGGCTGTACCATTGGTTTGAATGGCAAAGTCGAGTAAGCAGTGTTACCACTGCCCTTCCAGTCTGCAGTGCAGTCAGTCTCTGCCAATTGGGGTTTGCCAATTCGACATACATTTTGTAAGGGGTTAGAACACTGGCACTGAGGTCTGGTTGGTAGTCCTCCATGCACTCTCAGATTCGAAAACCAGCCGCATTAGTACAAACATGTTCACTATTCAAATTTCAAAACCACAAACATTGCAAAAGTGCATATATTTGGGGCAAGGTCATATTTTCTATTCTAACTTCAACCCCACAAACATTAGGAAAAGTGCATATATTTATGGAGGCCAAAGTTACTGTTTTATATCTGCTTGTTTCCATTGTATATATTTTTCAAGGTTTGAACTACTACTGTCATATATATTAGTAAGGTTTTAAAGCTATTATAAATATTAGATGTTATTAAGTATCCTATTTAAAATCATCAAATTATTCAATTATTTAATGCATATTTAAATTAACAAGTACAGACATGTAAACACATTACCAAAGGAAAATAATTATACACTAATTAATGCCTTTTAAATTGTTACAATCAATACATATATAAATTATTTCCAATAGCATTTCATTGATTAATATATATTTTGTTTTACTTATACATTTAAAATGTAAACATTAATTTTTTTAATCACATTTACAATTAATCACAATAAATGTTTAGTTAAAAAATGGAAGCATATATGCAATACTTTGTTAAATAAACTATCATTTATAGCCCAATACCTATGTAAGTTAGCTGAACCCAGTAGTAAATTAGTTATTTTTTTAAATAAAATAATGAAATAATTATTTGAAATAATTTAATAATTTTATAAACATAATTAATGAATGTGTTAATTAAATAATTATAAAACACTACTCAGTAGATTACCCAATAAAGCTCACAATCCATTTAAAAATTAATGTATATACGTTCCATGAACAACCATGTCCAGAACAATTAATTAATATAATAAATATATATATTGTCAACAGTAGCCAAATAATAGATCCATCTCAGATCAGCGAGGCTATTAAAACACCGTTTAAACCGAGATCTACTTTCCATCCAGTAATGCTACATGATAACCTGGACATATTTCATGATCAAGTTACTATAGAATTGAAGAAACTCTATAACGTGACCACTGCGTGCCCAACGCAACATTAGCTGGAAGAATAATCAATATGCCCAGCTTATGAAGAAACTGCAGAACGAAGACAATACAATTATAAGGCAATCTGACAAAGGGGGCAATATTGTGCTGTGGCCACGGAAGATGTATATGGATGAAGCCCTTTCCCAACTTAACGATAAGAACTGTTATAAAAGAGGCAACATGCAGTGTGTAAAACAAGCGCAATATGATTATCACTCTTCCCTCCTAGCTTGGAAAAGTGCTGGTCTCTTAAGCACAGACGAATTTAAATTTTTGAAAAACGACTATCCGGAGCTTGCAGTAATTTATTTTATACCTAAAATTCATAAAAATACCCTGAGACCGCCTGGCAGACCGATCATCTCCGCATGTAATGGTCTCATGGAGAACACGTCAAAATATGTAGACTATTTTTTGCAGAGTCATGTGAGAAACCTGCCATCGTATCTTCAAGATACCGGGGATTTTTAAGGAAGATTAGCAATATGATCTGGGACACTGAATGCATTCTAATCACAATGGATGTTACGTCGCTATATACTAGCATACGGCATCAGGATGGGATTAAGGCCATCGAATATTATCTAAATGGGAGACCGATGTGCTTTTATATGCATAACAAAATGTTATTGTCAATGATCAAAACTTGCTTAGAAAATAACTACTTCCTTTTTCAGAATCAGGTGTACCAACAAACTAGGGAGTGGCTATGGGGGCGTGCTTCTCCCCTAGTTATGCTTGTCTCCACATGGGGCTCTGGGAAGAGCAGGTTCTTAAGATCAAATATGCAGAAATTATGAGTAACCATGTATGTCATTGGTATAGATATATTGATGACCTGTTCCTGATTTGGAGAGGCCCAGAACATCTGGCACTCCAATTCATCGAACAGATCAACTGCAATGATCTCAACTTGCATTTCTCAGCGCAGTTAAGTAGACAAAATGTGTACTTTTTGGATGTTGAAGTATATATCAGTGATAACAAAATCTCAACTAGGATGTACAGAAAACCAACAGCCGGCAACACAATATTACATGCCAGCAGTCATCATCCCAGACATCTCATTCAAAGTATACCCTATGGGGAAATGCTGCGAATTAAGCGCATATGCAGCACCCCTGATGAATGCAAATTGGCCCAGCGAGAAAGCAAGCAACGGTTTATTTCGAGAGGTTACTCCGCTAAGGTAGTTGACAGAGCGATTACCAAGACTGGCAACATCCAAAGGGAGGACATGCTTTTTACAAAGGCTGTCCATCGGAGCCCAACTAAAGACAACACCAACCCAGTAACACGAATGATTTTAACATATAATAAGCAACATCAAATCATTCGTAAAATATTTAATAAAAACTGGGGCCTAATACAAAATGATCCAATACTGAGGGAACATGTATCTAGAACCCCGGATCTAGTATTTAGGAAAGCTCGGTCTATGAATGACATGTTGGTAAAAAGCAGTCCAGAAGTTACCAATACTAAAAATTGGTTGACCTCCCGAAGAGGTTTTGTGAAGTGTTCAACATGCAAAGCATGTAAACATGCTAACAGTAGAACATCATATACTAGCCCATTTAGAACTGAGGCAATATATATTAATAAGCTGTTGACATGTAAAACAGAATATGCAATATATGTGCTGGAGTGTCCCTGTGGTCTGCGTTATATTGGTAGTACCAAATTGCAGGTCCACAAGAGGATACTCCAGCACATAAGGGCTATTAATAACAGTGACCCAGCATATCCTGTCGCAAGACACTTCAAGGACACACATGGTAACAATCCTGAACATCTACAATATTATGTGATTGATACAATCCTACCTTTACGTAGGGAGGTAACCGAGAATCACAATTACGGCAACTTGAAACCAGGTATATCCTGGAGTTAGACACAAAGTTTCCGTCAGGTCTGAACTCCAGTGAGGATTTTTTACCTGTTTATAATGTAAGCCAGCTTTATTTGCACTATTTCTCTAACATTATTTATTTTCTCTATATTTGTATAGATTTTAATCAAAAAGTTTCATGTCCATGTTCAGTCTGTTTTAATAATATGAAAGACATGCCTCCTTAATCCTTTAAATTTTATTAACACTTATCACTTTTTGAGCCGTGACCGGTTCGAGTGGGTGGCACATTCAGCACTAGCACTTTATGTTTTTAATATGAGAATGAGTTGCTATATGGCCCATTATGGGCATTATTAGTTCAATAGGCATCAAACCAATGTAGGACTCATTATGATAGAGCTCTAGTCTTTCTAACCGGGTATATACCGGTATGTTTAGGGCCATCATTAAATTGTTTACAGACGGTACATTCACCTTTAAACTGTGAAAATATTTCCATTTATGGTTTTATCATGTACGCTATTACTTTTACATATTTTTATAGACTTTTATGAAAATATAGTTTGTATAAGCGATTCAGCATAAACGATGGTTTTATCATGTACGCTATTACTTTTACATTTTTTTATAAACTTTTATGAAAATATAGTTTGTATAAGCGATTTAACACAAAATGTAATGAATTCGTTAAACTTTTTTTCAACTATAATGGATATAAAAGTTTTTTAGTGATATGTCATTTCGTGCTGTAAATATAACAATAATATAATAATATATATATATATATGTGTCCTAATTCCAAAAGGAATTGCGATTGGTCAATGATATTATCGTGCCTTTGAATCAACTCTTCTATGTCTTTTAAAATCTTGTCATGTGTTTGGTCACGAGACTATGCACGAGCACTTTAAATGTTTGGGACACTTCGCATGCGCGTTATGTGAACAAGACCTCTTGAAGGTCGAAACGCGTCGTGGCAGAGGTGCGTGGCAGCAAATAAACACTTACGCACTGCAATTGGGTCCATTTTCGTCTTTTGCCTCTGGAATGGAAGGTGTATGGCGAAATTCTGGGATATATATATATATATATATATATAATATATAACATTTAAATAAGCTATCCACCAACTCCACCCATTAAAAAAACAACCATGAAAAAATATTTAGAAATATATAAAAATATATAGAACAACAATGTAGGAGATGTTTATCATTTCATTTCAGTACAAGCTTACAAAATAATGTTATAGATTAAAATGATAGTATATACAATAATATTTAACTATACAATATTTTAAACATCTGTATTTTTCACAAAAATAAAACAACTATATACTTACCATCAGTATTCTTTTAAACAATATTTTAAGTCTCATCATTTTGATAACCACAATGTTATTGCCTCACAATATTTTGGAGTCAATAGTCAGTTACTTTACCCTCTTCGTTGGGAAGGATAAAATATTTACTCAATTCCTTTTGACAGAATTGAAAGTATGCTTCATAGTATCCACATCAACTTTACTATTTCATACTATCCAAAGCCTTTACACAGGCACATCAAACCTGAGTCAGAGGGAGGGGTACATTTTAGCATCTTTGCTAGATATCTATGTTCAACAGATCTCATTACAGGAATAAGAAAAGTAATATCCTCTCCACCCAAATTTGGTTCAGCATATCCTCCCATGCTTCAGTATGTTGATGATACCATGATACTGGACAACACAAGAGTGGGATTGACAAATATATTAAAGCTAATAAACTCTTATGGACATGGCCAAGAACAACATAGTTGTGTTTGAGCATCAGCCTATTACTATCTTGGTTTATGGTTTAAAGAACAAATAAGTCTTACAGTCACTTTCTTTCAACAATTGAAAGCAAGCCTACTTCCATGCCTTAGGCTTTATACTAAGCTGGAAAGTTTGTTGATGGTACTGCCTGATCAGCTGCTACAAAGGAATCTCAAGAGCACAGTGTTTTGCCAGAATATCAGAACAAATGCATTGTCCATGCCCTTCCATTTGCTCCAAACAACTACGGAGATGGATGTATTATTAAACAGCTGTGCCTAAACCTTGTTTCAAATCTACCATTGCTCGGCTTTTTCCTATGAACTTCTTTGTGTGCATTCCCTGCTGGATCCCATCTGTAATCTTTCAATAATGCTTAAATATTCATATGGGGCCAACACCTTCCGCAAAATGGTTTAGATTGGAGTGGGAATAGTAAGTCTAACCCCTTTAGTGTCCAGAACCTTCCCCAAACTGATTTACGTTACAGTGTGAATAGTAAATCTAAACCATTAATTGTCCGACACCTTGCCAAAAATGGTTTAGATTTGAGTGAGATTAGTAAATCTAAGCTCTTTAGTATCTAACACTTACCAAAAATGGTTTAGGTTGGAGTGGGAATAGTAAATATTAAATCTTTAGTGGTAAACACCTTAGGCAAAATGGTTGTAGTTTGTGATTTTGTATAGTGTGTGGATTTTTACAGTAATAACCCACACATGTAAAGGTCTTTACTTATTTATTTATTGGCATTTTATTTATAATATTTATTATATTTACTGTACATTTTTACTGTTTAATTTTCATGCATACTTTTTTCCAAATAAAAAATAAACAATTATTTTTATATTTTACAGTGACAAAACATTTTTGTGCTTTTTGGTATAGTATCACATGTAGTGTACTTTTACACACTTTTAATACATGTTTATTTTTAAACATATTGACAAAAATGGTGAATAATTACTTTTATACATATGTTTTTTAAACACAGTAATATGTATTTTTGCTTATTGTAATACATCTTCTTGGTATATATTAATTAGTTCTAGTTAATATAAAGTTACATTTTTTAGTACTATTTATTTATATTTTACTTATACATTTATATTTTTTCCATACATTGTTTAACATATTTTCATTTTTTTTTAATTCATGTTGAATATACATTTTCAAATACTTTTAACAACTTTTTGTAACATTTCCATTGATTTCTAATTGGTTTCTACAGAAACATAGGACCTGATTTAGATCTTGGCGGATCTGGTCACCATCACTTTTTCGACAGTTCACCACCCACCTACTGGCTATCTGCCAGCACTAATTTAATGTTAGCGGGTCCATGGACGAAAGACCACCCGAGTACCGCTGACTCCGCCAGGCAGAAGCAGCTGTCGGTGGGAGTCCAGCCAAGATTACCACCGGGTGCGCCTTTTCGTTGAGGAAACTGTGGCATGGATACCTCTTACTTTGAGTTGGTAGAATCGAAGGAAATGAGGTAGAAACTTACCTTGTTTTATGTTTCCCACTTCCATCTTGAACCCCACTGTCCAGGTACTCCCTTAAATGACCACAACGCTAATCAACTCCATTGTCGCCGGGATCTAAGGTAAGCTTCTTTTACACTTGTCTTATTAAGAATAGTGTGTTGACAATTGCTTTAGTCTCGTGTATTTTTGCTCTTACGTGAATTTTATTTATGTGTAATGCATTAGTGTACATTTTACAACTTATCAAGGTAAAATGAAAACACCTGTATTGACACTTAGATAAAAATTATGTTGTTGTGGTGTTTGTGGATATTGTGCTTGTGGTGCCTGCAGGTGTGCATTCAATAATGTGTGTGTTGTTTGTGTGCTATACAATATGTGAGAAAATGGGCATAACAAATTACCTACATGTATTTTAGAAGCAAACACAACATAAATGTGCATTGACACATAAATCAGTAGTACTTACCAGTCTCCACTCCAACAGGGACTCACTCTGTCAGCAAACTGCCACTACGACAATGCCAGCACGACGGGGACATCTAAATAGGCTTGGCGCAAACCCGCCGACCTGACAGCAACGGAGTACTGTTAGCCAGCAGAGGAGTCTGCCACATCAACGACAGTGTGCTGCTTACGCAATGGGAAATAGTCTGCGTATGGGGATGGTGGTTCAGCCAGCACACATCTAAATATGGTGGGCGGGATACTATCAGCTCGGCGGAGCACTTGGATACTCTGCCGTGGAGTGACGACAGTAGTCCGGCCAAGATCTAAATCAGGCCCATAGCCTTTTGTTTATTTTCATTTAGCGACCATTTTTCTTTTTTTTCCGCTAGCTGTATTATGTACTTAATTAGTGTTATTTTGAGGTGTATTTCCTTTGTGTCAGGTGCAGTTGCCCCCTGCTGTTTGAAGGACAAGGTAAGACTTTTTTAGTTTTGGTTTAGGATTTATGGGGTAGTTAGTGTAGGGTACGGTGGTAGGTTTGTGTGTTAAGGTTGTTTAGTAGTAGTTTTTGTTGTGTTGTTATGTAATGTCATGCGGTAGGCCTAGCTATAGTTACGTATTAGTAGTACGTTATTGTACATGAATTTATGTCTTGTACTATGTTTGTGGAGTTGTGATATTATGTTTGTATTGGATTTGGAATGCAAATATTGTGAAAGTGGATGTGTTATGTTTTTTTACAGGTTTGGAAATCGGAGTGTATCATAGGAAATTGTTTTTGTGTTTTTCAATCCCAAAATATTTTTTAATTTCCTTTGATTTTTTGGGGCTTTCCTGGAGTGGTTTTTAGTTTTAATTTGTGGGCTTTTTATGTATTGAATTGACTGTGGATCACTTTGCTGGATTTAGTTTGGACATTTAATTTTTACATGTTTTGCTTTAATTAGTATTTAATTAATTGACTTTTTGTGGATTGGATTTTTGAGAGATGGCGGAGGATGAATAACTTGAGCTACGCAATTGTAAGTACAATATTCAATTTATTTTTGGGTGGGAAATGTTATATTTTATTTTGTAAATGTGTTTTGATTTTAGTGCAAAGGAAAATGTTTATTTTGTATGTGTGTGTTTTTTAATTGCTGAGCAGCATTGTTGATTTATAATGTTGTATTGTTTGTTTTTCCTAAGAATACTTTAAAATATATATTAAAATAGTTTATTTGTATTCATCGGTCTTGTTTTGTAGTTTAATATGTTTTTTATTGATTCATAAAAATAAATATTGTAATATTTAGTTACAAATATTTATGTTATAGTAGTTTTTCTTGTAATTTAGTTGTGAGCACATTGGTGGGTAGGTGGTGTACAATAGTGATTTAGCTATCATTTCTACTTAGTATTCTCCTTTATTATTTACAAAGACACTGACTTTGAATTGTAGCATTTCGTGCATTACCCTGGTTTGTTTCGTTATTTTAGGTCTGATTTGGTTTATTGATTGTTCTATCTTAGCTGTTGGTAGCTTTCTTCTTTTTGGAGGGCTTCTATAAAATTGTAGCGTGTTAGTTGGGTTCTTTCTAGTATGGTTTGGAAGGTATTGTGCCATACTTCATTCCACTGTGTTGTTTATTTTGGCGTGTTGAGCCATGGTGCTATCGCAGACATTCCACCATGGTATTTAGAATTTGGGTTGGCACCTGTGCCCAGAACTGTGCACTCTGGCTACACAATTGTCTTTGAAGTAGTCCATTAGTGGACTTAATTTTAATTCATTTCTTTGGTAAAATGGGGATTCTATTAGCATGTTGTATTGGTCATCTGTGTCGGTTGCAGGTATATATACTTGAGCTATTAATGTTTTACTTTCAAAGTCAAATTGGCTATTGCATATTCTACACTTAGGGCTGATTATGAGTTTGTCGGTCCCGAGACCAACGTACCCACGGTGGCGCTCCGACTGCCAGAGTACAAAACATGTGGTTACATAGATGAAAGACCGCCACTGTCCCGCTGCAACTGCCAGCCAAATCTGACCTCGGTGAACGTGGAATAGGCCAATGATTCTGTCGGAGGCTTGGACCACCAGTGAAACCACTGCCCAATTACGAGTTACCTCGAAGCCGGTGTGACCGTGGTGGTCCAACCACCACATCGGAGCAGGCAGAATGGAGTTCTACAAGGCCAAAACTCACCTATACTACACTGTCTGTGCCACCATTGATCCAATCCTACATGTCCTGCTGTTGCTGTACCTGCTTGCTCATATCCAAAACCCACAACATCGTGGACGCAACTGATGGTAAATCATAGTACTACCCGTTTCGATAGACTCCTCAGCAAAACGATGGCCCGATTACGATGCGGATGGACTTACGTCTGCCCGCCACCCTATCGCGGATTGGAACCGGCGGTGCCGACATAAGTATTTTGATGCGAGCACCACCACGGCGGTCGCAATACCTATTTTTTGCATCGTAGCAGGTGCTGCTGGCTGCAGCACCTGCAGCAATGCAAAAAGGGACAATTTACGTACCCCTGTACTACGTGGCAGGCACCATGCGGTGTCTGCCACATGGTGCAGGGATCTGTAGGGGGGCACCCTAGGTGCCCCCAGGTTCCATGTCTGGGGGCCAGGGGGAAGGGGAACCCACTACGGGCCCCCAAAGTCCCTTTCCGCCAGCCTTTTCATGGTTGGTTAACCACCATGAAAAGGCCGGTGGAGAGGGACATTGTAATCCCTACTGTGGTGCCTGGCAGGCACCGCCAACATGGTAGAGACTACAAGCCCCTCCACCACACCGGCATGCTCAAGGAGCCCATCGGATGCGTGGCGGTCGGACTTTCTGACCGCCATCACCCCGCCCGCCATTGTAATATGGTGGGCAGGAAACATGTCTCCGATGGCGGGGAGACCCCCACCGACAGCCTGTTGGTGGCAGTCTCCCCGCCATCATAATCAGCCCCGATGTTCCTGGCAAGGGTATAGGGGTGGCTTGGTCAAACATATTTACTGGGGCACTGTGTGGGATTAATTTAAATGTATTACCCAAATACATCTGTATGATGTCCTCTGTCCCCAAATCACTGTTAGAGCACATGTACATTGCACACAAATGGACATGAGTTGACAACTCATAATCAGTGATAGTGATGTGTGCATTAAATTATGTCACACAACAGCACCTCCTCATCAATATCAGACCATCAGTCTCCCTAACACCCTCACATTGCACACATCCTAGGTCTTGTTGTGTTATCAAATAGACATCTGTATCAATCAATCAATCAGGGGCTTGTTTAGCGCGGCTACTCACCCGTGAGGGTCTTATTAAGGCACTGGGGTGGGGGCTGCTGGTCGCACTGGGTGGAGGATCATTCGAAGAGCCAGGTCTTGAGGTTCTTCTTGAATTGGGTCAGTGGTAGGGATTGCCTGAAGTGGAGGGGCAGGGTGTTGTACGGATAGGTCATTAAACTGAAACACACCCTCTCTGCTGCAACTCAGCATTGGACTCTCACACATCACCCACATGAAAATGCAATGTTAGTAAATGGGATTACAAAGGAATAAGTTTGAGAAGCATTCTAAGGGCACAATGGAAACACTCTCTACAGTATAGGTATGCCTTTCTCATGCGGAACCCTGAAAGGCTGGGGCCCTGGGGCACAGTACATTTTGCACATGCCTCTAAAGCTCAATCTGCATAGGATCTGTGAATTGAAGTATATCAGGGGCAACCAATAGCATAACCAAGTGCCATGCATGTGTAGGTAATGTGTAAGTACAAGTCATGAAAGCAAAGACAGCATGAACAGCATTTGTCACACATCTACATAAAGTAGGTGTAAGGTACACACTGAACAATGGTCATATTCTCATGCAAAAGTCCACAAAGGTATGGCAATTTAGCACCCTCCATGTCTGCATAAACAAATATCGACCTTGAACACTACAAAAACCTATCCAACCTACATCATAGGGAGAAGTGCAACCTAATTGATGTAGACAGTGGCCAGGCCAAGCAGAAATACTTACCACATAACATGTCACCCAATATAATGTCTGCCCCATTTGCTTTTTCATCCCATATTGGCATCCATCCAACATTTCACCCTTGTTCTGTGTAACTCCATCACTGGGTACAAGGTCAGACCATACTAACCACTTCAACTGGATCAGCAATCAGGGATGAAACAAACAAACACAACTAACACATCACTAACTATATAATAGCATTAAATAATTAGAAAAAGTAATGGCAGGACTAATGTCTTCCAAACTGTGAATGTTTTTAATGAATGGATCAAAAAAATCATCAAATCAAACATGGGCCAATTGCCAGTCCATAATTTTAAACCTATGGCACAGCATAATGTTGTGCTAACACACTTGCCCTTTCTGACACAGCCGGGGAACCTCTTCACAAGTGAGTGGGATGTGGAAGGGATGGGTTGAGCTTTGGGAGGAGTCTTTGAGACTTTGGGAGACATGGGCTGGGCTTTCACAGGGCTAAGGGCAAGGGCAAACAACACAACATTACGGGGAAAATGGATAGGATGTTAGGAATGGAATTTGGTTTGGGAGGTACAGGGAGTGGAAGTGTGAGCTGTGTGTGCTGTCTGAACTTTGTGTTTCATGTGTGTCTGTTGTGCGGGTGATTGTGAGTGTTGCATTTTTACCTGTGTCTGCTGTGGATGTGCTGGGTGTTGTGAAGGGGTCAGTGGCTTTTACTGGGATGCCTGGGTATGGTTGTGGGTATGGAGGGGTCTGTGTCTGTTGTTGTGGTGCCTGGTGGTATAGTTGTGGTTGTGGGGGGTTCTGTGCCAGTTGCTGTGGTGCCTGGGGGGGTTGTTGTGGCTGTGAAGGGGTCTGTGTGTGTTGTTGTGGTGCCTGGGGGTATGGTTGTAGCAGTGGAGGGGTCTGTGTCTGCTGCAGTGGTGCCTGAGGTATGATTGTGGTGGTGGAGGGGGTCTATGTCTGTTGCTGTGGTGCCTGGGGGTATAGTTGTGGGGGTGTAGGGGTCTGTGTCTTTTGCTGTGGTGCCTGCCAGGGGGATGGGTGTCTGCTGAGTGCTTGCATGTTTATGCTTTTTGCATGCTTTGTGTTTGTGTGAGGTCCTTGTGTCTGTTGAAGTGTGTTCTTGCTTAGGTAGGTGTGTGCTTGGGACAGGAATGAAAATAAGGAATTTGGAAGGGGAAGGAGCAGGAGGTGGGGCGGAAGTTGGGATGCATGGTAGGCTGTTGTGAGTGAGGAGGCCAGCGCCTGAAAAAATCTGTGTAGGCCAGACATTGCAGTTTGAATGCCTTCCAGGTAGGCAACCATCTGTGTCAGCTGGTGGCCTTGCCCTTGCATGGCATTAAGTACTGTATTCTGACTCACAGAGATGGTCTTTATGAGGTCAATAGCTTCCTTACTTATGGCAGCAGGGCTAACAGGGGCAGGAGCTGAAGTGCCAGGAGTGAAGGAGAGGGGAGCAGGGCTGGCCAACTTTTTGGGAGACAACAGAGAGGGTGGCGATGGAACTCGGGGTGGTGGACAAGGATGAAGGTAATACTGATCCTGTAGGATCTGCCACCACTCAGGAGTGTCCACCAGAGGATGGCTCAGATAATGATGAGCTTGAGCTGCTGGCCTCCGTGGCACTCCTAGCACCCTCTTGGTCACTAGGTCCCTCCATGTCTGAGGTCTCTAAATACCACTGTGACCAGCTCTGTCCCCACCGACGTTGGCCCCTTCTCCTCTGCTTGACCTGGATGTATCTGAAATTACATGTAACATGGGTTTATTGCAACTGCATTTCCACACCTGACCATCACTAATCAACAGAAAACATTGATGAAGTACACATATCACACCAGCTTCATAGTTCACTCTATAGGCTTCAAATTTAGTATGAGCGCATGCATGCCACATAACCTGCAAACAGTTGAGTCCACTCATGTCATAACCCCAGCCAGGCCCAAATTCATTGATGAAGTTGGCTACACTTCATCCTTATGTCCATACTAGGATAGTTGATCACCTTGCATACTTTGGCACTTGTATCATACTATTGTAAAACAGATGTAGCCAAATAGGATGGATACCATTTGGGATATCCATAATGCTCACACAAGGCCCAGAGTCCAACAGATCTACTTATCACTCATAACACATCATGATGTAATGAAGGTCAAGTAAAACACCAATTTACCATCAATTAGTGTTGTGGCAGACATTATGTCACATGCAAATGCTCATTGCACATTAATGAGACTTCTGATTCCAAATTTCATAATATGTCCACTTCCTGAAAAGTCTATTGATCGCTGTACAGACGTAGTTTAGCTATGTATCACATGTAGCATATAAAGTTGCCTGAAAACATTGAGGTCCAAACATTTGGGAGATAGTTACTCTGATTTCACACAGCACAAGTCTTCATATAACCATATGCCTGCTTGGCACAGGTGATAACACCATTCATAGATTGTATACCTACAAGCCAATACACCTTTGATAGTTTTGGCTGTCCCTGAATATCTATGACATGAAGATGTGGGATCACTAGAGTCCCAATGGGCTGGCACGACACAGCACTCTTTGGTATTGCAAACTCAGATTGACTTATAAGAATCAGTGTAGACACTCAGGCCGATTCACAGAACTAATCTGAGATAAAATCCTAAACTTACTACTTTGGTATTCACAGAAGGCATTTAGTAGTAGTAAAGTTAGGACTCTAACTTTACTACTACTAAACTGAGATACAATCCTAAACTTACTACTTTTGGTATTCACAGAAGGCATTTAGTAGTAGTAAAGTTAGGACTCTTTACTTTACTGCTACTAAATGCCTTTTGTGAATACCGAAAGTTGTAAAGTTAGGATTTTGTCTCAGTTTAGTAGTAGTAAAGTTAGGAGTCCTAACTTTACTACTACTTAATGCCTTCTGTGAATACCAAAAGTAGTAAGTTTAGGATTTTATCTCAGATTAGTTCTGTGAATCGGCCCCTCACTTATTATCTCTATGGTTCTACATCTCACTCCCTTATGCATGTCACCAGTCAGTGAATGAGTGTTGTGAAACACTATTGCAGATGAACCATCAACTTGCAAAATTCCCAGTAGTCAACATGTAGCCACTAATGCAGATAGCACCAGTGTTGTTTGCACACTCATTTCACTGTATTACCAGTACTTACCAATGGGAACTGTTGTACAGTCACTGCGTGAACTGTGCACTCCATGTCATGTCACATGTAGTAGGGCCACCATCACATGAGAGGCAGCAGTAAGGGAACATCACTCCTCTCACAAGGAAGAAAAGTTGCCTGTGTGGTATAATTGTCACCCAGAACAACTGACAACATGAGATGATCGCTCACTGCACTCAGCCAGGTGTCTGCTTCAAAACTATAAATTGGATGTGGACAGGACTCTGCTGTGTTCCTGGTCAGAAAGACAATAAGCACAGCACAGCAGCAGGCACTTACTACCAGACCTACACAAACAGTGACTCATCTTGTGTGTAGCACATGGCCCACCACCAATATTGGTTTGGAAATGCCTGCCTGTAACACACAAAATTGGAAAAGTAACATGTATGACTCTGACCAGGACTCACCCCTTGTAGATGCTGTTGGGCCCTCAACTGCACATCAAGCTCCAGGTAGGCCACCGCCAGTTTGCAGGCAATTAGGGGGGTTGGGGCCCAGCACGCCCCCGCCATGTTGGAAGGACTTTACCAGCTAGACCTTCACGATCTTCCAGGTCCAGCGCTTCAGGTCCTTCTACCTCTTCCTGCAGTGGACACTACGCCGGTTGAAGGTGTGTAAGATCACTGTGGCCTGTTGCATGCTCCTCAACATTGCCCTGCAACAGGACATCCCTTACATTGTAGAGGATGCAGGCCATGAAGAGCCACCGAGTGAGGAACCTGAAATGCCAAATGATGATAATGATAGTGATGAAGAGGAAGGAATGGACTTGTGTTAAGATGTCATCTGAAACATTTTCTCCTGAGTGTAAGTATGGTGTGAAATGTGATGACTTTGACTATTATTGCAACTCTTGTTCTGATGATGTGAGGAGGATGTTAATGCTACATACTAGGAATATATGGCTCTGACAATATCTGGAGAAAGGTGTTTGTTTTGTAAGTGTAGCTTTGTTAAGCTGTAAAGTTTGTCTTGGACTGTGTTCTCTGGGAGTTGAATATGTGATTTGTGCCATATGTATGGCTTCCTAACAAATCCTTCTCTATGTTGGTCTGTTGTGGATTTCTTCCCCATGGTACCTTCATTTGGACATGTCAGAGTTGTGACATTAGCAGGTATATGATGCTGTTACGAAGTGCACATGGATTGGTCCTAGGAATGTCTGTCACAGAGTTTGGGTGTACAAATCTGATACCAAGACAGCTTGCACAGTGATAAGATGGAAGTTACGTGGCTTCCATTGGACTTGCTCCTTGTGGTGTGTTGTTCCTAATGCAATATGTGTGCCATCATGTAATCCAACACAATGTTAAGTTGAGCCCAAATCATGCTAATCTGTCTTTACATTGGCTAAATCCTCATTGTGTATGAACTGATGTGTCTCCTCAACAGGAGACAACGATTTGGTGACTTGTGTATGCAATGAAGTGAACAAGGATAAGATCAAAAAGTGTACTAAAAATAAACAGTCAAAAGCAAAAGCGAAGTAGTCAGCCATGGTGGATGTAACCATCGTTGTAGAGTCCAAATTGTTGGGAGTCCAAATTCCAACATACTACTCCCATCAGATATGGAAAAGTGGGCACGAATAGTCTACAAAGTGAATGTGTTGCACACAAAGGAGGTAATTAGGGTTGAGGTTTTGGACATCCCCTCTTTTTGCTGGAGGGAGGATCCGCAGCTACTGAGACAAGGGTGCGTGCAGGCATGTCCTCCTCTGACTGGGTCTCCCTTCCTGTGGCTGGGGCAGATGTTGATGGCCAAGATGGACTTTGACCACAGGAAGGGGTAGATGCAGGTAGAAAAGCCCAGCAGAGGGTGGTGTTGATATCGCTCAGCACACCAATGAGGGAGGCCATGTTGATGTTGATGCCGGCCACCTCTGTGAAGAGGCTGGCAGCCATCTGGTATGTGTCCCTCTGCAGCTGCTAATTTTCCCAGATTTCAGTAAGTACCTGGCCCATCACAACTTGGGAGTCCTGGTAGACTCCCCTGACTTGGGTGATGATGGCCTGGGTGTACGTGGCCCCAATGGGCTTACTCTGTGGGCCCACAGTTACCCTCCCACGACCCTATCCCCTTGGCACAGGCTGTTCCCCCCCACTGGGTCCTGGTTCCTCAGTGACTGGGGTTGTGATAGCCACCTCATTCTCCAGGACTGGGGCTCACAGGATGGTACCGACTGTGCTAGGTACACAGGTTGGGGGTGCAAGGGTTGCATGTGTTGTTGTGGGCAACGTGAGCCCCACTCTTGCTGTTTGCCCAGGCTGACCAGGAGGTCCAGGACCGTCATCCATGTCCACATCTCCAGGAGTGTTGTCATGATTGAGGGCTTCATCCTGTGGTGGAATGGAAGTCTGTTCGATATCCAAGCTCTAGCCAGATACTGTGGCCAATCCACCTGTTGAGAAATAGAGAACATTGTTATTGGTGGAAGCGAGTAGAGCATTGTATGTACATTGCACAATCCATGATTACTGAACATCAGTTGTGATATGGCAGCCGGGTCTGGTGGCTCAGTGGACTAATGCGTCCATTGCAGGGGCCTGTGTTCGACCTCATGGTCACAGGTTCAAATCCCGGCGGGTCCACTCAGCCTTTCATCCATCTGAGGTCGATAAAATGAGTACCATTGAGTTGGGTAACAATGAACATCTGTTATTCAGCACCAAGAGACCTCTGGGTGAACGTGCGCTTTACAAATACACATGTTATGTTATGTTATGGCAGACAAGTGAGAAGGGGCAAAAGGAATATAGCATCTTGGTTAGAGTTACAGTCACAGGGCCTTATGGTAGTTGTAATGATTTGTATCTGGACTTAACAACACTTGACAAATGGTACCCTGCATGATCAGTGAACATGAGTTGTGACACAGCAGACAAGTGAGAAGGGGAAAAAGGAGTATAGCATCTTGGTTAGAGTTCCAGTCACAGGGCCTCATGGTAGTAGTGGTATCTTTTCTATCTCAACTTACCAACACGTGACAAATGGTAACCTGCATGATCAGTGAACATCAGTTGTAACATGGTAGACAAGTGAAAAGGGGAAAAGGAGTATAGCGTCTTGATTGGAGTTCCAGTCACAGGGCCTCATAGTAGTTGTAGTTCAATCTATGTCAACTTACCAACACTTGACAAATGGTAACCTGTATGATCAGAGAACATCAGTTGAAACATGGCAGACAAGTGAGAAGGGGCCAGAGGACTAGAGCATTTTGGTTAGAGTTCCAGTCACGGGCCTCATGGTAGTTGTAGTCATTTCAATCTCAACTAACTAACACTTGACAAATGGTTACTGTAACATACCTGTTGGCAACCTGCATTTGTGAAGGACCATACATTTACATATTAACACTGGGATGATATTTTTATGGTAGTCAACTTACAGTCCCCATTCCAACATGGGGCATGCCTTGGAGATTGGTACATGTGCTCTTATATGCAACAATACACATTGATACAGACAAACCAACATCTCTGATACTTTGAGTATTGCATGTTAGGAAAGTAGATAGACAACACAATAGCAAAAGCAGAGTTGAGAGCAAAGAGGACATTATGGTATTGTGACAGTTAGTGAAGTGTAACTTACCAGACTCTACTCCCCCAGCTACACCTTTCAAGTCCTCAGAATTCAGGCTGGCCAAGACCTTCTCCTCCCAGGGAAAGAATTGTAATGGGGTGCTCGAGGGCCACTGCCAGTCCTCTGGCCCTCCAGGCGGCGGTTGTTGAACCGGGTATGCACCTTCAACCTGAGGTCATTCCACCTCCTCCTAATGTCCAGCTGTGTGTGCTGGGTGGTACCAACAGCATTCACTCTGTTGACTATCCTGTTCAACAAATCCATTTTCCCACTGAGAGGAGTATGCTGGAATTGGGAACCAAATATTTGGTGCCCTACTCTAATGATTTCATCCACCATGACTGTCAATTCAGACTCAGTGAACCGTGGGTTTTTGGGGCCAGGCATGATAAAATAAATCTGAGTTACTATATGAAAGGAAAAACAAACAAGTGATATTGGTGAAAAAGTGCAAAAATAAAATTAAAGTTGGGTGGAGGGTTCTAAATGTTGAGATAAAAGAAAAAAGGGTCCTGCCTTGGGTCACAGCGATGTCTTCTATCTTCTGTTCTGTAGGTGAGAAGCAAAGGATCCTGGTCAGGGATGGGGTGTGTTTTATAGTGTGATTTGCAGGCGTGTTCACTTAGCTAAAACACATAAGTTGTATAGTTTTTGAATCCATCCAATGGTCACTGTTGTGATGATTTGTTGCAAGCGTATTGTGGCGGTGTGCTGCCATTGGGTAACCGCTGCTGGAAGACTACCAGTATGACTGTGTAGGCGTAATAGGCTTGGAGGGTACATTGTGGCCCTGATGGCGTTGGAGTACTCATCGCCAACATTGCAGACCTCCGCTGTCCTGGCAGCAACACTGCTGTCACCGTAGTGGGAGTTTCAGGCTGCACAACTCATAATAAGGTGGGCGGAAGACCACAGGCGCTGTGGTGTCCTGGAGGCCGTGGCTGTAGTGGTCAGGCGGTTGGACCGCCAAACTCATAATCGAACCTTCAATGCAGATTTTTGGCACTTCCTCCAAATGCTTAAGGATTGTTTGTATCATGCCCAGTTCAAAGTCTATTATACTTTTGTGTGTAGAGCAGTCATAGTTGTTACTTAGATGTGGATTAAGAGTTCATAGTAAGTTGTGCCTTGTTCAGCAGCAGTACATAAATGGTGGTTATATTAGTGTTTTGATATTCACTATGTATGGTGTATATCTGTTTGATGGTGGAGAGCACATTTTGTAAGTTCCATTCATCGCCCACATTTCACATTGGCTTAGTCTTAGTAGGTTATTTTCAGTTCAAATGTAATTCTTCTTGTTGTTGTTACTGTGGCTATTGTGTAGGAGGAAGGGTTCATTGCTATGTGTAGTGGGTAGGTGTTCTGGAATCTGTATGTCTTGGTATCTTCTAGGGGCTGCTGGGATTAGACTTGCAGTTTTTTTAATATGTGATATTAGTTGTTGTACAGTAGGAATTGCTGGTAGCTGACCTGTAATGTGCTCAGGTACATTAGAGAGTATCTGACTGATTATGAGTTTGGCGGAAAGGCCCCGCCATTGCTTTTTCAGCAGTCTTCCCGCCCGCTGCCTTGATGGTCCAACAGCCCGATTACAATCCTGGCAGGAATTTGGCTACATGCCAGCCACTGGACCGCCGCCGCCACCACCAAGACTCCTGCTACCACGTCCACGGCGGGAAAGACAGAGGCAGGACTTGGAGGCAGTCCTTCCAAGGTTCCCGCCATCCGGATTACCATCTGCCCTTCCTTTGAGCTTTTCCTCCGCCATGCGCAAGTCAGCCGAAAGTTACAATAAGAGGTGAAAACTCCCCTTTTTTCAGGGTCCCTGTTTGAAATCTGTGTCAGATGCCATTGTCCAGGTCCCTCCTGTGCTGCTGCCACAAGATCACAACGCTCTGCAAACCCCGTTGTCTTCGGATGCAAAGGTAGGCGTCACCGTCACTTCTCCTATATAGTGCATTGTAACAGTTTGTTATATTTAACATGCAATAGAACATACAGTACACATGACCTACATATACATTATGACACATACAAACATATATATGTGTTTTAGATATACACATGTTGTACTTACCTATCGAAATGTCAGTCCGTCGGGACACCGCCACCAAGAGACTGCCAACCCGTTGGGAACATTGTAATCCAGCGGGCGGGATCCTGCCAAGCCGGCGGGTGGGAGACTGATAAGCCAGCGGTCTGCTTGGGACCGCCGCCACAGCGGTATTGCGGTGAGACCGCCAAACTTGTAATCAGGCTCTAAGTCTTTCAAATTTCTAGTAGAGGAGTCTTAGGACTGGTGCTTGCCTCTTTTAAATCTTGAAGTACGTACCTTACTTCTATTTCTATTACATTGGGGTGATTCTCTGATGTTAATTACAATATATTTTTGGGGATGTAGCTCTCCCATACCAAGCACTTGCCTAATATTCAGCATATTTCCAATTCATATTCTCGGTGCAAGTGCTTTCCTGGCTGTATGTGTTTCCCATGTGCGAAAGCAATTGTTTGCCTTTCTGTGATGTGATATTATTTTGACAATATTTTGGTGAGTCAATATTGTTTTCCACAATATTCTGTCATGGAACCCCTACATCTTCTGCTAAGAAATCTGGACAGCATCAGCCCTGCAGGGAAAGATTGCAACTGCCCTTTGTACTTATATGCCCTTTGCTCAGTCATATTCAGACTGTATAAGAACACAATACTTAGGTTGAAACAAAGTTCAGCCTTTATTTCCGCTACTTCGAATCTGCAGAGAAATAAGGGCAGGATGTACTATTTACTGGTCACCAAAAACAGGTCGCAGGTGTTTTTAAGAGCATTAAAGAATTTTATGAAATGAACTATGTACTTATAGGTCAGTTAGTAAAATTTCAATTTGGAGTGGGTCATAATTCGGCCTATCTCATGATTATTAATGAGGGGGGTCGCAAATTGCAACTCTCTTCAATTGGTGGCCATCACATGGCTGGTGATTTACTAGGATCAATAGACTATTACGTTTGTGGTTGCCTTTCAATATGCTAAACTTTTTTTTAAATGCAGCCCATTTTCCTTAAAGGAAAATGGCCAGCATTTAAAAAAAAGTTTATTTACATTTTAAGTTTGTATGAGAGTTTGACAGTGGCCCCCCACACCACTGGCTACTCTCCAACAAAGTTTTTTTTAACATTCACAAAGGGGAAGAGGCCCTGAAGGGACCACTTCGCTTTTGTGAATGGGTTCCTACTGCATTTCGGGAGTCAGTAACTTTTCAGTTTTTAAAATACTGGTTTGGGGGCGTGGCTTCGGCGCCACTCAAGATGGCCGCCTGAACCGGAGACTCCGCCGCACCGGGACGAATTCCTGCCGCGAACGGGTTTCTATGCAGGCACTGGAGGAGGGAGACACCTCACTCTCACGTCGGAAGATGCTACGCACCTGGTGAGCGCTTCATTATTCCGAATTTCGCTCGGAATGCTGTCAAATTTGCCGTCGATGTGATTTCCTCAGTGCGCCCGCCATTTTGTCTCCCGCGTCGTTGTATATTGAGGATTTTCCACAAAGAAAACAAGGAGGAAAAAAGGAAAAAAAAGATATACACTGTCTTTCAACCAGCACACGCTTGAGTGCTTCTCTCAAACAGTTGGTTTGCCGTTATGGATGGCTGTACCTCATGACTCCTCAAAGATACTAATAACAATGCCAGCTAACTTCTTATAACACACCCTGGAGAATATGTTAACAGTATTGCACGCGTTGTCATGTCATGCAGGCAATTCTGTATCGCAGTATGGCTCTCAGTAATCTTTAAATACACACCTTTCGATTACAATCCTAACTGAGCATTACTACATGGTTGGACGTGGTGAACCTCGGATACATATATTACCTTCATCATTTTAACTATTGTTGGCTCCCCTTTTTGAAGTCTCATAACAGAACACTCTTTTTTTTTTTTTCCCTTTTGTGGAAATTATAGTTTGCGCTTACCTCACAGTTCACATAATATCCTATGAGCTGTTGTTGTTACCTCTACATATGAGAAGACTCCGCAAGCCGCAATTTGTCTTTGTTCCAAAACATCATTCTTCTACATCAACGCCGGCCTTTTCTTCAACACCACCTTCATCCCAAAACGGGAAAAAGATGGCAGGCGTTGCTTCAAATAGATCTGCTCCTTCACAATCTGCTACCGCAAAGACTTCACCACCCTCATCATCCACTAAACGGCTAAAACATGATCCTCCTTCTCCTGATAAATCGGCCTCCTCTATCTCCTTGGAAATGCTGTTCGATGAGATAAGAGCTCTGCGCCCTTTTGTAGAGGAGACTAATAGCAAAATGCAATTCTTGGAGGAGAAGTGGTCAACAATGGAAAACAGAGTTTCCTTGGTGGAGCAGCAACTCAATGAGGTGCAATACAACTCTCAGAGACTTTCTTCCCTAGAAAAGGAGATTTGCGACCTTCGACATCACACAGAGGATTTGGAAAACAGGAATAGAAGGAACAATTTACGCATTTACGGACTGCCTGAGGCTTTGGAAGGGGATGATCCTGTCTCCTTCTTCTCCTCCTTCTTACCAAAACTCCTGGAATTGCCTTCTTCTACAACTCTTAGTATTCAGAGGGCCCACAGATTGGGTCCACGTACTTCAAGTTCTACATCTCCGGTCAGGCCGAGGGGAGTCATTATTCTCTTTTTGAAATTCACTGACTTACTCTCAATTCTCTCAGCAGCTAGAGCCAAACGACAAATTTCTTGGCTTGGTCAGAGGGTGTACTTTTCTCAAGATGTATCAAACGCGACGGCAGCAAGAAGAAAGGATTTCCTCAATCTTCGAGCCCCCCTGAGATCTTTGGGTGCCCGTTATGGTCTTTTTCATCCCTGCATCTTCAAGGTTACTTACCAAAATCAGACCCGGTCATTTCAAGATCCTGCAGAACTTAAGAAATTTATTAACTCTCTCACTACAAGTACCATGGACATTGCTGGTTCTTCTGTTGGTTGACCCTCCTACGTATCTCTTATGTTTTATTCTTTTAATCATCTTCTAGTCGTGACATGACTTCGTTCTTAGTTGTCTCTTCTATTGTCTTTGAATTGATCTTCTTTTTCATATATCGTTCATCTCTCTCTCATGCAAGTGATTCAAGTTTTCTATATTTCCTGTTTTGCTTTCACCAGATGTTCTATCTGTTTTGTATTATTCATTGATTATTGTCTCCTTTATACTCACCTACATATTTGTTTATGTTTTATCAGCCCGTATGGTTCTTATCCGTTTCCTACCCCGTCTCCACGCGATCCGGATGTCTTGATTTTGGGTGGCCCGTCTTGTAATGTGTCGTCCTCGCCCCGCTGTATCTCCCTTTGTTCCCCTCAGGTATGTTCTCTCAGTCATCCTTTTTGGATCTGCACTGTCTTTACTTCACTCTCCTTTATCTCTCCCTTCCCCTCTCCTCCTTCACTTTCTTATTATTTGACAAGTATCTGTTATGTCTCAACTCTCCTTAATTTTCCATCTCTCTCATTCTATTTCTCTAATCCCTATCATTTCATTTTATTACTATCACCTTTCTCTTCCAATTTTTCATGTGCTCATTTTATATTTCATGCTCATTTGCATTTTCTCTCAACAATATACTGTTGTTCCTATAATGTTAAACTGTTACATTTAGAGTTGTTACATGGAATGTAAAAGGTTTTAATAATCCTATAAAGAGGCAGAGAATTCTTTCACACCTAGCCTCATATAATCCTGATTTAGTTTTGTTACAGGAAACTCACTTATCTGAGGCTGAAGCTCTTAAACTTAAACGTAATTGGGTTGGTTCAGTATTAACATCCCCTACCAACACAAAAAAGAATGGAGTTGTAATTCTATGCCACAAAAAACTGAAATGTACTGTTGTTAAACAAGATACTGACTCTGATGGAAGGTGGATTCTGGTCAAACTATTAATTAATAACATCCCTCTCACTGTGCTTAACATCTATGGCCCAACTCAACCTGATTCCTCCTTTTGGCCTGCTATTACGGACACATTTTTTCAAAATAAGGACGAATTTTTTATACTTGGAGGTGATTGTAATCAGGTTGCGGACCCTTTTATTGATCGCAAATCCCAGGTACGTTTTATCCCACATAAAACCCACAAACAATTCCTTAATACTATCATACAGACCCAACTGGTCGATGCCTGGAGGTTATGTAATCCAGATCAATCGGAATTCTCCTTTTTTTCCCCTCCACATGGTTCCTTATCCCGGATTGATTACATATTTCTTTCTAAGTCCTTAGCTCAAAACCTTGTTTCCTCCTCGATTGAGCCCATTTTAATTTCAGATCATGCTCCGGTGGTCGCTAATTTCGATTTACTTCCTCCCCACTCTAGATCATCTCGGTGGAGATTTAATAACTATCTCTTACAAGATCCAGTATTTTCTTCTTCCTTCACCTCCTTTGCGGAAGAATTTTTTTCTATTAATGAGGATACTTCTATATCTCCGGTCTTGGTGTGGGATAGTTTTAAGGCAGCTGCTCGAGGCTTTATAATTGATTTCGTTTCTAGGAAAAGGAAACAGTCTTCTATTAAGCATAAAGCGTTATTAGCCTCTATTAAACACCTGGAACACAGGTTCTATACTTCCTCATCAGATTCTACTCTGCAACAGCTTATTCGCGCTAAAATGGAATTTAATAAAATTTCTACTGACAGAGCCTCCTTTACCATGCTTCGAAGTAGTGCCAGGTATTACGGTGGTCGCAATAAGGTTGGTTCACTCCTTGCTAACTATTTAAAATCCAGAAAAGAGAAAACATTTATTGAATCTATTCATTCCACTGATGGTAAACATCTTTTTAAAGAAAAAGATATCTCAGCTGAATTTACTAAATTCTATGAGACCCTATACACTCCTGAGTCACCCCCAACTGATACACTTATCAATGAATATCTTAGTAATATTCCCTCTCCTCCTTCTTCCGACCTTGACTTCACTTCTCTTGACATAGATCTTTCTCTACAGGAAATCTTCTTCTCCTTAAATTCTTTAAAGAAGAATAAATCCTCTGGCCCTGATGGCTTCTCTGTAGAATTTTACCATCATTTTTCCAACTTATTACTACCAAAACTTCTCAACCTCTTCCAACATTTTTCTTCTACTGGGGCAGCAAGTGGTACCTTTCTAGAAGCATCCATTTGTATTATCCACAAAGAAGGCAAAGATCCCAAATTCTGCAAAAATTACCGTCCCATTTCCTTGATAAATGTAGATTATAAAATTTTCGCTAAACTCTTAGCACTACGCCTTGAATCCTTCCTCCCTCATTTAATAGGCCCTGAACAATGTGGTTTTGTTAAGGGTAGACTGACTTCCGATAATTCTCGTCTTTTTTTCAATGTTCTCAATAAAGCCCCCTCCTTATCTTTCCCGCTTGCAGCAATTTCCATTGACGCGGAAAAGCTTTCGATAGGGTGGATTGGTCCTTTTGTTTAAATCTCTTACATGGCATGGTTTCAGTCCCAAATTTATCTCTCTTATCTCTCTCCTATATTCTACTCCCTCTGCTTCTACTATTGTTAATGGTCAAGTGTCGCAGTACTTCTCACTTCATAGAGGGGTTAGACAAGGCTGCCCATTATCCCCCCTCTTGTTTATTCTCTCTCTTGAACCTTTTCTTTCTCGTATACGTCAAAATCCCTCTATCTCTGGATTTCCATATGGAGATCATCATCTGAAACTATCTGCATACGCTGATGATATTTTGCTTTTCATTTCCAATCCAGACTTTTCTATACCTTCGTTACTACAAGAAATCTCCGATTTCTCAGCAGTCTCCGGTTATAAAATCAACTCTGATAAAACAGAAGTTCTGCCAATTACAAAATTTTGCCTTAAACAACAATTCGAATCCACCGGTTTTCATTGGAATAGCTCCAAAATCAAATATCTTGGGATCTGGTTTTCCAACTCTGTTACTGACTCGGTTAAATTAAATATGAATGTTGCACTAGATCGCATATCTAAACTCTTTTCATCCTGGAATCCTCTTTTCCTCTCTTGGTGGGGTCGTCTTGACTCCATTAAGATGATGATTACTCCCATTTTATTATATTATTTTTCAATGATTCCTATTCATATCCCTGATATCTTTTTAAAAAAATAGACTCTCTTCTCTCTCAATTTCTATGGAAGAATAAAAAGTCTAGAATCTCTTTATCTCATCTTAGAAAGCCGAAACTTGTGGGTGGAGTGAACTTTCCGAATTTTCGATTATATCATAAAGCTTTCAGCCTTAAGCAAGCTTCTCATTGGCTTATTACGGAATCTTCTCCTTTTACTCCTCTCTGGGTCACTGTCGAGCGATGTACGTTGGCTCCTTTCTCGACGAAGGAGGCTCTATCCTTTACTGCCAAGAATACCCTCACATCATCTCCCCTATTTAAACACACCTGCTCCCTATTAAAATCTCATTTCCAACCAAAATCAATTTCCAGAAATATTTTTCTCCTCTCTTCTCTGTGGCATAACTATCTTGTAACTATTAATAATAGATCTATATACTGGACCTCATGGAAAGCCAAGGGAATTTCTCGGGTTAAAGATCTGTTTGATGGTACATCTCCTTGTTCTTTCCCTGAATTTCAGGCTACATTTAATTGCCCCCGATCTTTTTTACATAAATTTTCTCTACTTATGGAAGCACTTGTAACCACCTTTTATTCTCTCCCCTCTGACAATGTTCCCGTGACTCAAGATTCACTTCTTAAAATCTTAGCATTAAGTCCAAAAGGTTCCTTAATATATAAATTCTTTTCCAACACAAACCCAGAACGAGATAAGACTAGAGTGGAGCTTGCTTGGGAATCGGACTTGGGCTTTCAATGGAGTACTGATATATGGAATAAGATCTGGGCTCGCTCGCTGAGGATTTCAAGATCCGCTTCTACTACTCAATCTATGTTTTTTCTATATCACAGATTATATTTTACTCCTGTTTCCATAGCTACTTTCACACACACACACAATATGAAATGCTGGTCCTGTGATTTTCCGTCAGCAGATCTCTCCCATCTTCTCTTTTCATGTCCTTCTGTTCTCTCTTTTTGGTCCCAAATTTGGGTTCGTTTATCAAAGATCTTCCATTTCCACACTCCACTATCCATTGTTCTTCTTTTTATGGGAAGTCTCTCAGAATACATTCCTTTATCTTCCTATGAAAAAGGGCTGTTTGACCTGATGCTGGCTCTAGCATTTCAACAAATTACAACGAATTGGAAATGTTTGACTAAACTTTCAACTAGGGCATGGTGGAATACTGTATGTCAATATCATAGACTAGATGTAGCTTTTGCCTCCCAATGCAATTTACATGTAAATAGAGATGTTTTTTGGTTACCACTAACTAATTATTTGAATATAGTAACAACTAATAATGTTTCTCATCATCGTTCCGAAAATTTTCAACCCCCTTGAATTCCCTCCTCTTTGTGTTATCTTTCCCCTTCTTTTACTATCTGGTAATATATGTATTTCAACAATTATTTGCTCTTTATATTTTGAAGTTTTTATGAGCATAGGTTTGTAGTAGGTTTTAATGTTTTTGGATTATATAGACATCTTATACCCCATCTTCTTTTCCTCCCCTTCTTTCCTTTCCTTTAATTTCCCAAAAAATATAAATAGCTTTATTTTTCTCTGTTTTATTGCCTACCTTATCTTAATTACATGTTATTCCATTATTGTTAATCTCTAGGCCTTTAATGTATGTTATTGACTTGTTATATTTAAATAAAGCTTCTTAAACATAAAAAAAAAAAAATACTGGTTTGGTATTTCGAAGGGATGCCTAGAGCATGCCCATCCAAATATCAAATCCGTATGGGATTGCAATCCCATTTTAGGAGTAAATAAAAGTTTACTGATTCGTAAGTTCTGCATTGATATATAATCTTGTACTTCTAGACACACAGACCTCTGCGACACGGGCTGCATCTTGTTCCATACCCGCAGCATAAGTTTGTCTTCTTAGCTTTTTACTAGAAGAATGAGCACTTCATTTACCTAGGATGCCTTGAAAAAGTCCCAGGCTTACCGGAAATACATAGATAAATCGTAGCTGGCTGAGAGAAAACTTTGTTCAATAATTGTATAATAAATAAATACTCTCCAAATGTGAGTGGACTGTAATGAATGAAATATGTCATGGGAACGTAGAGGTGAAAATGTATCAATCAAGATAGGTTATAAAACATATAATAACTGTATTTGCAAAGTTAAATGGTATACATGAGCTCTTTTCGTACTATTGTTGATGCAGTTTAAAAAAAAAAGAAATTAACAATTAAATAATATTACTTTTGAGCACTTGCACACTCATTCTCAAAGATGATTGTGTCCACTTAGGACCTCAATTTGAGTAGCCCGGTATCTGGGGAGGTAATACCGCCCCCCAGTAAATTCCAATACAGTAGGATGTGTTATCTCAGGGGTTTCTTATTATCTCCTCATTGCAAACTACGCAAGTCAGAATAGGGAATTACACACTAAGGGGCAGATTTACAGGCCCTTGCGCCACTTTTGCGTCATTTTTAACATGGGAAAAGTGACGCAAAAGTGGCGCAAGGGCCTTGTAAATCTGCCCCTAATACTGCACGTTTTACCGCACCCAAAGCTTAAGAGTGGCAGCACTGACTCTTGTGTTTTTTTTCTCTCTGTACAGATTTCACCAGGTAATTTCATCGGGCAAAATTTGTCAAGGGGAAAACTGCTGGGTGAAAAAGTTGCACACATTTGGCATAACGCTGACTCGGGCAAACTCGTGTTTTCCTCAACTCAGGATTATCGTAACACTCTGAATTAAGTATTCAGAAAGCTTATTCTTCTGTCCTCCACTCCTAACAGTTTTGCATATATAATGCACAGCAATGCCAGAAGCAACACTGGGAAGATTATAATGGTGCATCTTCTATCTATGTTAGGGGATGTCTCCTCTACGAACCGTACTCTTCAATGCCCGATCGTCCCTCCCATTCACAAATTGGGGCCATCTTAGAGTCAGGCGATACATGGTCACCTCCAAACTTCCATGCATTGGGAAACTTGTCATATCCTGAAGATAAAAGAGTCCCACAGAGCAGGAAAGTAGCATTGTCCATGTCACCAGACCACCAGCAAGAGGGGAAGTTTAATGAAAGCACCATGAGCAGGTATGCCCCAGATAATGCTAGCGAGATGTGCAAAATCTCACACAATCATCAACATAATCAGGTACTTGCAAGATCAGTTGAAGCTGTACTGGGACTCTGTACAATATATAAGTTAGAGTAGGAGAGGGGACAAGTCTCAATATGGCACCCTTGAACTAGCCCAACAACGAAACATCTCTCTACTCTATTTTTGGTTCAGAAGACGCATAGGAATGGGCAGTTTAAACAAAGGCCTAGAAAAGGCAATAAATATCCAGGGCAAACCTGCAGGAGTAAAACACACGCCTTCTCCCAGGAAAGAAAAATCAATACATAATAATTCATGTGCCAGAGACAAAACAAAAATAGTTATTGTTAAAATAAACAAAGGGTATTTAATCCAACAACAAACTACCGGAATGTTCGACTGTCACAAATACTTAAAAAGAGGGAGAGGAGATATAAATGTGATTAGTTTTAAAGGAATGTGTCGATAGGGTCACACGGACATAGACTATTGATTGTATGAACAGTGAAAAGGAAGGTTTAAGGGGTTGAAAAATCTTTATAGGCCTCATTCTGAGGCAATCCTGTTTCAAGTAAGAATAGGAGTGTGTTTCCAAAGCGGGTTTCAGAGCTTTGCATTAATTATCACACATACACAGTTTTCCCCCAGACGCATTTTACCAGGAAGATTGCGATTGCTTTTAATAAAGTATTTGGAAAAAATGCATTTTCCTTAAAAGAACTCAGGACGCGTTAAAAAAAAATGGCAAATTAAACAAACCTTTTTTAGGAGCAGGCAGTGGACCCATGCACCCATTGTCCCTGCTCCTAATAAACGTTTTTGTGAACATTCACAAAGGGAAAGGAGTCCCTTAGGGACCAGTTCTCGTTTGTGAATAGCTTACCACTTCCATTGAGGAGGTGGTAAAATGTTAGGGCCTTATTTATGAAGGCCTTGCGCCGCCGGTGCGTCACTTTTAAAATGGGGAAAAGTGACGTACGGGCGGTGCAAGGCCTTCATAAATAACGCCATTAATGTTTTGCGACTGGATTTCAGTCATGAAACATGAATACATCCCTTAAGAAATGGAAGGGACGGCAATTCCAAAAACCTTTTTGGTATCTTCCCAAACCCAAACAGCAATTCGGTAAGTTTCGGTAACATCTGATTGAGATAGAAAAATGCAATTTTTCGGCCAGAAGGGCTCTAATTTTATGACTCGGAGCCTTCCCGACTACAAAATAGCTTAGTACATGAAGGCCCCTATGTCTTAACATGCTACTAAAAACATATCTGAAAGGTTAGATGTTGGGCAACAGGATAGAAAGCATAACGTTGTTGTGCAGCCAACCAGGAGCTTTTCGTACAATTGAACCAATACATGGAAAGATATTTCTTCTATTTATTCACAGCAGAATCTGCTACCAAACCATATGCAGATATCCAAAATGATTCCTCACCAATGAAAGTTACTACATTCATAATATATGCTCTCTGGAGTGCGTCGTGTAATTGAAAATGAGGAATGCTTTCCCCATTATTTCATTCTACTTTGCTTTTCCCTTTATACTTATCCTTCTATCTTACTTGAAAACGATAATAATACTCAGTTGCCAAATCCCAGTTGCCACACTGGAATGTACTACTGCAGAGATGAAGCCTTGTTTAATTCTGGAGCAGTGGCTGCAGGAAAAACAAATATATCAACTTATTATGGTTTATTTACTTTGGGACAAGGAAGCAAGTTGGGATTTGGTTCTATAAGTACTGTATTTTTGTCATGTGAAAGACAGCCAAAAAGTGTGATTATTCATTCCTACCGAGGCATAGCAGATTCTTTTGAATTGGGTTTAATATTACAATTTACAACTTAATCTTAACAATGAATGAATGAATAACATATACAAAGCACACTGTTACCCAACCATAGGCACCCTGGTGCTAGTATGGCTGATCCACTGAAGAAAACTACGAAAAGCAGAGCACTATTTAGCGCTAAAAAGCCATGGCTTCAGACGTTTTCTAAATTTGAGGAGAGAAGCTGTTTTTCTCATCGCATATGGCAAATTCCATTGCTTGGCGATGAGGAAGGAAAAAGGACATTCACCCAGACACTGACGTCTTATGCGTGGAACTTGAAAAAGTAGTGAAGATGCAGATGGCAAACCACAGATGGGTTGATAAGACAGAAGTATTTTCCTCAAATAAGCAGGGCCTATCCTGTAATAAGCCATATCTTGAATGCAAGGTGCTTTAAATACACAACGTGTTTTGATCCAGAAAGATTAAAGTCCTTTGAGTTCAATACCATCCTTACTGCCACATTTTTTATCAGCGGGAGCCTTTTTTTTTGTTTGTTTCCAATTCTTTATTGGAAGTTTAAAACAAAGAAGTGTATAGAGGAAGGAGGGACAGGAAATGTAGGAAACCCACTTCTGTATATAGTCCACCACAATGGGGGTACACTGTGCAGAGACCCTGACTGGTTTACAGAGGCAAAAGTAGATAATACTAACACTCTAATTTGCAGTAGTGTGGGCGAGCAGTTAGGCTTATCAGGGGGTAGTGCTAAGCATTTGTTGTACACACCAAGTTAATAAATGATTACACACAATCAAGGAATGAAGTTGAGACCAAAGGCCACATGTATCAATATTGGAAATAGCGATTACCTAATATGATTTTCTGCGAATCGCAATTAATTATTCGCTATTCCTAATGCATGAAACTCCATGAGTTTCATTTAGCAATTCATAGTGGGTTGCAAATCGACCTACCTCTAGGAATATTAATGAGACAGGACGCAATTTGCGACCCATTGGGAACGCTAAAATCACGTGGATGGCGGCCTGCTGGGGCTGGCAGACCACCAAGTCCGTAATTGCTTTTAAATAAAGCAATCATTTTATTTTAAATGCAGCAATTTTCCTTAAAGTAAAAAGTGTTGCATTTAAAAAAGAAAAATGAAGTTTTCTTTTCCTTTTTTTAGGAGCTGGCAGTGGGCCGTAGAACCACTTCCTGCTCTGAAGAAATGTTTTCACTACCATTCCCAAAGGGGTCCCTTGGGGACCGCTTCCCCTTTGCGAATGGGTTAACACCTACTTGAAGTAGCTGGTAAAATGCAAATGTTTTGCAGTTGCATTTTGATGAAAAAGCATTCCTACATACTGCTGCGATTCGGTATTAGGAAGGGACTCCCTGAACACACCCCTCCTTATACCGAAACAGTATGTATTCACAATTCCAAATTGTGATTTGGTAACATATTACAGAATCGCAAATTGAAACTTATACATACCAAAATGCATTTTCCCGGTCGCAAGCAGCCGGATTCTGAGAATCAGGTCGTTTACGACCGTTAAAAAGCATGATACATGTGGCCGCAAATTAGAAAAATAGTACTTCTTTTTATGTAAATATTTAGACCAAGAACTTAGGTACAAGGTTAATCCTTTTCACAATATGATAAATTACTGTAAAATGCAATGAACACAGTTCATTTCCTATGGAAGGAAAAAGGCAAGTGGGAAAGGCAATGCAATACAGTTATTGTATGGTTACCCTTTTAGAAATCAGAAGGTTCGGGCCAAGGTCCAAAGTGCCAAGGCCAAGTTCTCGGTAACTTCCCAGATTTCTCGGGAAACAAGGCAAAAGGGGTCTCTGTAGTTGGTTTGCCACGAAGACCAGGAGCCACCTGAAAAGGCAAAGCAAAGGGGGACTTGCAGGCAAGTCTGAAGGCTCTCAAGGGAGAGTAGAGGTCATAAGGGCCCTGGGACCTCGGGAGTACAGCTGGTTTGAAGATGCCCCAGGCAGCCACGGTGCAGTAAAGATGTGCAGCTGGGCAAAGGAGTGCAAAGAGGAACCTTGCAGTCAGGGGCTGGCACCTTTGAATGCCGATTTTGGAGCTGCTGTGCGACTGCTGAGGTGAGTCGCTGGAGTTGTGAAGTCCTTCATCAGGTGCTGGTTTTCTGTAAAGTTGGAGTCTGCCTGGACTTGGTTTTGTAGGTTTTTTCAACAAGGGGTAAGGTACCCCGGGTGTAGATGCCTTGCAGCTCCGGTGGGTCCTGGGGCCTCAAGACTTGTTGCAGAGGCCGAGCTGACCCTCCAGAGCAAGTGTACCTTCAGATGGCACTCGGAGACGTTGGTTGGGCTGGGGAGCTGGACCAGACTTTGCTGTTTTTGGGGACCTGCGGCTGCAGGGAAATAGTACCTCTATCTCGAGGGAGTTCTTTTGCAATTTGCAAAATGGTGGTGACCCTTCAGAGTTTGCAGAGGCCACACAGCAACGAGCTGGAGGATGGAGGTTGTCAAGTTCTATGGTGGCAGGCAGGAGTTTGCAACCAAAGTCCACCACGAGGTCTGCAGTTCTCAGTCCAACAGTGTTCCTTCATTCGTCTTCTTCTTGTGTATGTGGAATCTAAGTTCAGGGTCTGGGCATGCCACCTAAATACTTAATTTAGAGGTGTTAAGAAGGGAGTGGCAGGTAGTGGCCAATGGCCCCCTTACCTGGGGTGTCTACACCCTCTATTACACCCACCTCCTGTGGGAGGGGGTCATAGCCATAGCCCTGATTGGAAAAGTCCCACCATCCTCAAGATAGTGGGCACTGAAAATGTGTTTCACCCTGCCTCCAGCACCTGAGGGGTTGAGCTGGCAGAGGGGGCACACCTCCTATTCTTTCTAAATATATTGCGCACCCGAATTGCATTGTCTAAAATAAATAAATACTGAAAAGAAAGTGCGCCTTCGTCCTTGGGCGTATCTGTGGTTGATGTTTTATGGCAGTCCTGCCGTGAGGGCGCAGCACCACTGAGCAAAGTAGCGGGTCTGAGTGGCTTGTACTGGAACAGCCACGAGAAGGAACTTTCAGCAACGATTAACATTAAGAATGGCAATTCAGACATGTTTGTTCAGGTTGGCTCACTGAAGAGCGTAGAGCATGCCATCAAAGAACTGCCGATCCCAGCATGCAATGGAATCATCCCATCGGAGAGACCCACTGAAGGGTAATATCAATGGCAGGTGAAACAGCAAGTAGAATGTGACGGTTTCAACTTGAAGAAACACTCACCTGCCAAATCCTGTGATCAAGGACAATGATGTCCAAAACACGTAAGGTGGCATGGACATTAATTAATTGCACACCGGAATTGCATTGTCTAAAATAAATCAATACTGAAAAGAGAGTGCGCCTTCGTCCTTGGGTGAATCTGTGGTTGATGTTTTACGGTGGTCCTGCCGTGAGGGCGCACCACTGCTGAGCAAAGTAGCGGTTCTCTGTGGCTTGTACTGGAACAGCCATGAGAAGAACTTTCAGTGACGATTAACATTAAGAATGGCAATTCTGGCATGTTTGTTCAGGTTGGCTCACTGAAGAGCGTAGAGCATGCCATCAAAGAACTACCGATCCCAGCTTGCAATGGAATCATCCCATCGAGGAGACCCACTGAAGGGTAGTATCAATGGCTGGTGAAACAGCAAGTAGAATGTGACGGTTTCAACTTGAAGAAACACTTACCTGCCAAATCCTGTGATCAAGGACAATGATGTCCGAAACGCGTAAGGATGCATGGACATTAATTAATTGCACACCGGAATTGCATTGTCTAAAATAAATAAATACTGAAAAGAGAGTGCGCCTTCGTCCTTGGGCGAATCTGTGGTTGATGTTTTACGGCGGTCCTGCCGTGAGGGTGCACCACTGCTGAGCAAAGTAGCGGGTCTGAGTGGCTTGTACTGGAACAGCCACGAGAAGGAACTTTCAGCGACGATTAACATTAAGAATGGCAATTAGGGCATGTTTGTTCAGGTTGGCTCACTGAAGAGTGTAAAGCATGCCGTCAAAGAACTACCGATCCCAGCAAGCAATGGAATCATCCCATCGGGGAGACCCACTGAAGGGTAATATCAATGGCTGGTGAAACAGCAAGTAGAATGTGACAGTTTTAACTTGAAAAAACACTCACCTGCCCAATCCTGTGATCAAGCACAATGATGTCCAAAACACGTAAGGAGGCATGGACATTAATTAACTGCACACCGGAATTGCATTGTCTAAAATAAATAAATACTGAAAAGAGAGTGCACCTTTGTCCTTGGGCGAATCTGTGGGCGAATTCACAGAAAAACATAAAGGTTACAGGGACTTTATAGGTAGGCTGACATTTCTCTCATACAAAACCACAGAAATTCAACTGTGATAGTTAATGAGATAACTATAACTTGCACCCCTCAACACACTGCTTATGACCTTACATATTACATCACTCATAACATCACTGATGACATTTGTAACCTTTGTTTTTTTCAGTGAATTTCTAAGGTTTGTTTTATTCCATTTCCTAACTGTAATGTCCCTATAACCTTTGGCTTTTTCAGTGAATTTTTAAGGTTTTTTAAATGCTAATTCCTAACTATTACTTCCCTGTAACCTTTGGTTTTTTGAGTGAATTACTATGTTTTTTTAAGTAGTAGTCTCGTTTGTAGAGTGGTAGAGAAAGGGGACAGTGTCTCGACCAGCTCTCAGGAATCCCGCTGTGTAGGATTTACAGGAGGTACCAGGAGGTCTTCTTGGTCTCCAAGGTCCCTCAGGAGTAAAGTGGACTTCAACCCCCAACCAGTAGTGCACCACGAGCTGTGTTTTCAGAGTGGTGGAGAAAGGGGGCGTGGCCTCCGAAGGAGGTCCTTGGAGGTCCTCCTGTTACCTCCAGTAAGTCCAACAGAGTAGCATTGCTGAGAAGATTTTGGTGGCCAAGCCCCCTTTCTCCACCACTCTGCAAAAACCCTCCTGGAGTACTACTAGTTGGGGATGAAGTCCCCTTGGCTCTTGAGGGTCCTTGGGGCCAACTACCCCTCCTGTTACCTAAACTAAGTCCCACACAGCTGCATTGCTGAGAGGTCTTTGGAGGTCACGCCCTATCTCCCTCACTCTGAAAATACGCCTCCTGGCGCACTACTAGTTGGGGGATGAAGTCCACTTTACTCCTGAGGGTTCTTGGGTACCAAATACCCCTCCTGTTACTTCCAGTAAGTTCCACACAGCTGGATTGCTAAGAGGTTGTTAGAGGCCATGCCCTCTTTCTCCACCACTCTGCAAACGCACCCTGTGGTGCACTACTGGTTTGGGGAAGAAGTCCACTTTAGTCCTGAGGCCCTCAGAAGGCAAGGAGATGTCACCCCCCCCCACCATCAGTGCACCGAGAGGCATTTTTGCAGAGTCGTGGAGAAAGGGGGCATGGCCTCCAAGTTCTCTCAGCAATCCCACTGTCTGGGACTTAAAGGAGGTATCAGAATGGGTTCCTGGACCCCAAGAACCCTCAGCATCCAAGGGGACTTCATCCCCCAATCACCACTGTGCCAGGAGGTGCGTTTGCAGAGTAGTGGTGAAAGGAGCGTGGCCTCCAGCTACTTGCTGGAGGTTAAAAAAAAACATTTTAAGGGAGGCATGGCACCCCTTCCTTGAGCCATTTTTGGCCACGGGGACACCATCCCCAGGGCCTGTTTTTTTTTCAGAGGGTGAAGGGGGCCATGCATCCCCCTCTCGGGCCGATTTCGGCTCCAGGGACCCCATCCCCAGGGCCCAGACTTTTAAAAAACATTTTTTTAATTAATACTAGGGGAAGGGGGCCTTGAGGCCCCCCTCCCGGGGCCGATTTTGGCCGCAGGAACCCCATCCCCTGGAACCCAGCCTTTTACAGATGGGAGAGGGAGGCTGCGCAGCCCCCCTCCCCAGGTTAAATTGGGCCCCAGGGAGCCCATCCCATGAGGCCTGCCCATTTAAAGTGGGTGCCTCCAGGGCACCCACTCACCAATGAGACCGCAGGGGGAGCCTCAAGGCCCCTGCCGGCTCCCTGCCTCCTGCGGGAGCCAGCATTGCTTTTAAACACAGAGAGCTGCTAACATGCAGCTCCCTGTGTGTAAAAGCAATTCTGCTCTGCTTCTAGTAAGTGAGAGCATTTTCTTCTCTTGTTTACTAGAAGCGTACCAGCATTTGCTATGGCTTGGTGGGAGCGGTGCTCCTGCCAGGCCATAGCAAACAGCAATGTCCCAGGGGTGGGCACCCCGGGATATTGCAGGAGCCAGCCCTGAGGGTGACAGTCCCCAGGGAAATCTAGGGCTGTAGGAGCGGTCCATGCAGCCCCACCTCCCATCTTCTAATTTGCCCCGGGGTGGTGGTGGTCCCCAAGATTGCAGGGGGCCAGGCAGCCCCTCTGCATTTTTTAAATTTAAAGGCCCAGGGAGATGGCGGTCCTCCTACATTAAATTTTAACTCATGCCCCTCGGAGGTGGCGGTCCCCGGGGCAGCAGGGGGCCACACGGCCCCTCTGCATTTTTTTAATTAAAGCCCCGGGGAGGTGGCAGCCCCTGGGGGGGTTGGAGAGCCCCCCCATTTAAAATGAAATAAGCCTTGGGGAAGTGGCGGTCTCCGGGGCAGTGTGGGAGGCCATATGGGCCTCCCCTGCATTAATACGTTAAGAAGCCCCAGGGAGGTGGTGGTCCCCGGGGCATAATAAGCCCCAGGAGGGGGGCCCATGTGCCCCCCTCCACCCCTATTAAAATATTCCCCCGGGACCTGGCCCACCCTGGAACCGATAATAAACAAAGCGCGGGAGAACACCCTTTGGTTTTTTTTGGGTGGATCCACGGATCCTGTCGAAAAGTTTAAAAAAATGCTTTTTCTGGTCCTGGGGGGCCCAGTGGAACCCCCCCCTCCGAGAGGCCTAAGGGGTCAGGGTGAATCTACCCTGCACCTGTTTCTTTTTTTTAACATTTGTTGTGGTGCTCTTTTTAACCGAGTCCCAGAATGGCTGCCAACACTTCTTGGTTGAAGTGTCGGCAGCCAATCAAATTTCAGTAGGGTCTTAGTAGGCTGTTGGGCTTCCAGATATCTATAGTTTTCAAACCTAAAATCTCTGAAACTATTGAATGGATTTGCACCAAATCACAAAAAGCACGCTTTCTGGACCAACATCTAGCTTTCTGCCAAATTTGGTGTAATTCCGTTCAGTGGTTCGGACTGTAGTCGTGTTCAAAAAATGAAAAATCCCCATAGACATAACATGGGGAAAATGCGTTTTGGGCCCCCCTTTTTTTCTCGGCCCCCACTTGATGAACAAAACAAAAAATGGTTTTCCTATGGAAACTTTGGTCCTAACTATTACTACCTACCGGTGCCCGCCAGTAGGCAACAATATATACAGATGAAATGATTGCGCTCAGAGACAGGGAGCTGCATGTTTAGCAACCACCTGTCTGTGAGAGCAATGCTGGCTCTTGCAGGAGGCGGGGAGCTGGCAATGGCCACTGGGGACTTGAGGCTGCACCTGTAGTCCCTGGGGAAAAGAGAAGAAAGAGGCAAAATAAAGGTGAGAAACGAGTAGAAAGAGGCAGAATAAAGGTCAGAAATGAGCAGTAAGAGAAAAAATAGAGGTCTGAGACGAGCAGCAAGAGGCAAAATAGAGATCAGCAACGAGCAGAAGGAGACAAAATAAAGTTCAGAAATTAGCAGAAAGAGGCAAAATAAAGGCCAGCAACGAGTAGAAAGAGGCAAAATAGAGATCAGAAATGAGTGGAAAGAGGCAAAATAAGGTGATCAACGAGCAGATGGAGGCAGAATATAGGCCAGAAACAAGCAGAAAGAGGCAAAATAGAGGTCAGAAACTAGCAGAAAGTGTCAAAATAGAAGTCAGAAATGAGCCGAAAGAGGCAAAATAAAGGCCAGCAATGAGCAGAAAAGGGCAAACTAAAGGTCAGAAAGTAGAAAAAAGGAAAAATGGAGGTCAGCAATGAGCAGAGAGAAGCAAGTTTAAGGTCAGAAATTAGCAGAAAGAGGCAAAATACAGGTCATAAACAGGTAGAAAGAGGCAAAATAAAGGTCAGAAACGAGCAGAAAGAGACAAAAAAAAGGCCAGCAACGAGCAGAAAGAGGCAAAATAGAGATCGGAAATGAGCAGAGAGATGCAAAAAAAAGGCCAGTAACAAGCAGAAAGAGGCCAAATAGAGATCAGAAACAAGCAGAAAGAAGCAAAATAAAAGTCAGAAACGAGCAGAAAGAGGCAAAATAAATGTCAGAACAAGCAGGAAGAGGCAAAATAAAGGTCAGAAGTGAGCAGAAAAAAGGTTGAAAATGAGCAGAGAAGGAGCAGAACCTAGTCAGGCACTCATCCACCCATTCACAGACATATCCATAGACATAACATGGGGAAAACGCATGTTGGGCCCCCCTTTTTTTTTTAGCCCCCACTTGAAGGATCACCCCGAAACACAGAAGCTGAACCAAAAAGGGGAACTTTTTTGAAAATTTCATAAAGATTCGTCAAGCGGCACCAAAGTTATTAGCAAAACAAAAAATGCTTTTCCAATGGAAACTTTGGCCCTAAATATAATTACTTACTGGCGACCGCCAGTAGGCAACATTATATACAGATTAAATGATTGCTCTCACAGTCAGGGAGCTGCATGTTTAGCAGCTCCCTGTCTGTGAGAGCAATGCTGGCTCTCGCAGGAGCTGGGGAGCTGGCAACAACTGCAGGGGAATTGAGGCTCCCCTGTAGTCCCTGGGGAAAAGAGCAGAAAGAGGCAAAATAAAGGTGAGACACGAGCAGATAGAGGCAAAATATAGGTCAGAAACAAGCAGAAAGAGGCAAAATAAAGGTGAGAAACAAGCAGAAAGAAATGAAATAGAGGTCAGAAATGAGCAGAAAGAGGCAAAATAGAGGTCAGAAGTGAGCAGCAAGAGGCAGAATAAAGGTGAGAAATTAGCAGAAAGAGGCAGAATCAAGGTCAGAAATGAGCAGAAAGAGCAAACATAGAGGTCAGAGATGAGCAGCAAGAGGCAAAATAGAGATCCGCAACGAGCAGAAAGAGGCAAAATAAAGAACAGCAATGAGCAGAAAGAGGCAAAATAGAGGTCACAAATGAGCAGAAAGAGGCAAATTAAAGGTCAGAAATGAGAAGAAAGACAAAATAGAGGTCAGAAATGAGCAGAAAGAGGCAAAATAAAGGCCAGCAACAAGCAGAAAAGGCAAAATAGAGGTCAGAAAAGAGCAGATAGAGGCAAATTAAAGATCAGAAATGAGAAGAAAGGCAAAATAGAGGTCAGTAACAAGCAGAAAGAGGCAAGATAAAGGTCAGAAACTAGCAGAAAGAGGCAAAATAGAGGTCAGAAACAGGCAGAAAGAGGCAAAATAAAGGTCAGAAACCAGCAGAAAGAGGCAAAAAAAAAAGGCCAGTAGCAAGCAGAAAAAGGCTAAATAGAGATCAGAATCAAGCAGAAAGAAGCCAAATAAAGGTCAGAAACGAGCAGAAAAAGGCAAAATAGAGGTCAGAAACAAGCAGAAAGAGGCAAAATAAAAGTCAGAAATGAGCAGGAAGAGGCAAAGTAAAGGTCAGAAGTGAGCAGAAAAAAGCTGAAAATGAGCAAAGGAGCAGAACCTACTCAGGCACTCATCCAACCATTCACAGAACAACTCAGACACCCTCACAGACTCATTCAGACACTCATGCACATACTCACAGATGAACTCAGACACATACACCCACTCACAGACCCAGTCAGACACTCATGCAACTGCTTACAAAATCACTCATACTATCTCTCACCAACTCACAGACCTAATCAGAGACTCATGCATTGACTTAAAGACCCACTCAGAGACTTACACACCCACTCACAGTCCTACTCAGAGACTCACAAACCCACTCACAAATCTACTCAGACACTCATGCACTCACTCACAGACTAAAAGACACACTCATGGAGGCACTCACAAACCTACTCAGGCACTCATCTACCCATTCACAGAACAACACAGTTACCCTCACAGACCCACTCAGACACTCCTGCACACACTCACAGATGAACTCAGACATATACACCCACTCACAGACCCAGTCAGACACTCATGAAACTTCTTACAAAATCACTCATACTCTCTTTCACCCACTCACAGACCTAATCAGAGACTCATGCACTGACTCACAGACCCACTCAGAGACTTACACACCCACTCACAGACCCACTCAGATACTCATGCACCCACTCACAAATCTACTCAGACACTTCTGCACTCACTCGCAGACTGAAAGACATACTCATGGAGGCACTCACAAACCCACTCAGACACTCTCACACCCATTCACAGACCCACTCAGTCACATACACACCTACTCACATACCCACTGAGACACTCATGCACTCACTCACACACTCACTCTCAAAGGCTAAAGGTTACAGTTAGGAAATAACACTAAAATAGTGTAGAAATTAACTGAAAGAAACAAAGGTTACAGGGGCGTTATAGTTAGGAAATAGAATAACAAAAACCTTAGAAATTCACTGAAAAAACCAAGGTTACAGGGACGTACATTTGCTCATACAAAGCTATAGAAATTCAGCACTTATTGTTACATGAGCTAACTATCCCCTTTGCCCCCACAGTGCACTGCTTATGACCTCACATATTACATCACTCCTGAGATGATCAGTGACATCACTGATGGCATCACTGATGACATCTCAAATAATATCACTGATATCATCCACAGAACCACTCACACACCCACTCACACACACCCCCATACAACCTCTCATACCCCTCTCACAAACCCACACAACCATTCATGTACCAATTCACAGACCCATAAAAGTACTCACACAACCACTCACTCACTCATAGACATGCAGCTCCCCTTATGGAAAAGCAATTCTGCTTTGCTTCATTGTAGCGAGAGCAGGTTTCCCTTCTCTCGCTTCAATGAAGCAAAGCAGTTTGCAATGGCAGGACGGGAGCCGCGAGGCTCCCGTCCTGCCATTGCAAACAGCAGTGTCCCGGGGGTAGGCATCCCGGGACACTGCAGGAGCCGGCCCTGGGGGGTGGCGGTCCCCAGGGCCATCAAGGGCGCAGCCCCCCTCCCATCCTGTTTACAGCCCCGGGGAGGTGGTGGTCCCCGGGGCTCGGGGGTCCTAAACGGACCCCCACATTTTATTATTTAGTGCCCCGGGGAGGTGGTGGTCCCTGGGGCATGTGGGGGGGCTCGAGCCCCCCCCACAGGTTATTTAAAAAAAAAAAAAAAGAAGCCTGGGGGGGTGGCGGTCCCCGGGGCTGCGGGAGGGCCCAGAGCCCTCCCGCAGCATTTTAATTGAAAGCCCCGGGGGTGGCGGTCCCCGGGGTTTGGGGGCCCTTAGAGGCCCCCACATACATTTTCATTAACCCTGCATGCCCCCGGGACTTGGCCCACCCGGGGGCCAAATCACAAAGAAGGTCGGGAGCCTGCGGTTCGTTTTTTTTTTTTATCGGCAGGATCCACGCACCCCGCACGTTTTCTGCCGATTTTTAAAAAAATATATATATTTTTGGGGCCCTGGGGGTCCTTGTGGGACCCCCTGAGCAGGCCTAGGAGGTCAGGGTGTTTCTACCCTGCCCCCTTTTTGCGTTTTATGCAGTTGTTTTTCTGCTTTCTTGTTCCTCAGTTCTACTGAGGAACAAGATGGCTGCCAACACTTCCTGGTTTGGAGTGTTGACAGCCAATTAGCATGCAGCTCGTGATCGGGAGGGTGTGCGGATCCAACGCGGCCATAAATATTGAAACTTTTATTTTTGATTTTCTCCAAAACTGCTGAACGGATTTACACCATTTTTAAAAAAGGGTGCTTTCTGAACCAAGCACTACCTTTTTGCCAAATTTGGTGTAATTCCGTTCAGCAGTTTTGGCTGTAGCTTTGCATAAAGTTTCCTATGGGAAATTGATTTTTTCACTCTTATTTTTTGAATTTCTTCGCAACTACTGAACGGATTTACACCATTTAAAAAAAGGTCACTTTCTGAACCAAGCGCTACCTTTTTGCAAAATTTGGTGTAATTCCGTTCAGCAGTTCAGGCTGTAGCCGTGGCTAAAATTTCCTATGGGAATTAACATGGAGAAAACGTGTTTTGGGACCCCCTTTTTCTCGGCCGCCGCTTGATGAATCACCCCGAAACTTTCAAGACAGGAGCGGACCGGAGCGCCCCACTAGTTTTGAAAATTTCGCGATGATTCGTCAAACGACGCCAAACTTATTGGGAATAGAATGTTGCGGATTTCCTATGGATAAAGGTCCTAACTATAACTATCTACTGGCGACCGCCAGTAGATAGACCGCCAGTAGATAATTATCTACTGGCGGTCGCCAGTAGATAGTTATAGTTAGGACCTAGTTTCCATAGGAAAAGTGTTTTTTCTTTTCCCAATAACTTTGGCGCCGGATGACGAATCTTCGCGAAAAGTTCAAAACTAGTGGGGCGCTCCGGCCAGCTCCTATCCTGAAAGTTTCGGGGTGATTCATCAAGTGGGGCCCGAGAAAAAAGGGGGGTCCCAAAACACGTTTTCCCCATGTTATTTCCCATTTGAAACTTTAGACACGGCTACAGCCCGAACTGCTGAACGGAATTACACCAAATTTGGCAAAAGGTAGCCCTTGGTTCAGAAAGCACCCTTTTTAAATGGTGTAAATCCCTTCAGTAGTTCCTGAGAAATTCAAAAATAGAGGTCAAAAATCTATTTCCCATAGGAAACTTTAGACACGTTTACAGCCAAAACTGCTGAACGGAATTACACCAAATTTGGCAAAAAGGTAGTGCTTGGTTCAGAAAGCGCCCTTTTTTTAAATGGTGTAAATCCGTTCAGTAGTTTTCGAGATATTAAACGAAAAAAATCTTTATATATCTGGGCGGGACCTAACTACACAAGCATGAGCTTGGCTCTAATTGGCTGCCAACACTTCAATCCAGGAAGTGTTGGCAGCCATCATGGTGCAATGCTTTTTAGGTCTCGCCTAGCGATGCAGCACATGCGCTACTCACTACACAAACACCATTGCACTGCCCTAAACCCTAAAACACTACCCCAGCATGACCCCCTACACTGCACGAACACCACTGCACTGCCCTAAACCTTAAAACACTACCCCAGCGTGACCCCCTACACTGCCCGAACACCACTGCACTGCCCTAAACCACTATCCCCAGCACGACCCCCTACACTGCCCGAACACCACTGCACTGCCCTAAACTCTGAAACACCACCCCCAGCATGACCCCCTACACTGCCCGAACACCACTGCACTGCCCTAAACCCTGAAACACCACCCCCTGCACGACCCCCTACACTGCCCGAACACCACTGCACTGCCCTAAACCCTGAAACACCACCCCCAGCACGACCCCCTACACTGCCCGAACACCACTGTACTGCCCTAAACCCTAAACACCACCCCCAGCATGACCCCCTACTCTGCCCGAACACCACTGCTATGCCCTAAACCCTGAAACACTACCCCCAGCACGAACCCCTACACTGCCCAAACACCACTGCTCTGCCCTAAACCCTGAAACACCACCCCCAGCACGTCCCCCTACACTGCCCGAACACCACTGCACTTCCAAAAACCCTGAAACACTACCCCCAGCACGACCCCCTACACTGCCCGAACACCACTGCACTGCCCAAAACCCTGAAACACTACTCCCTGCATGACCCCCTACACTGCCCGAACACCACTGCACTGCCCTAAACCCTGAAACACCAGCCCCAGCACGACCCCCTACACTGCCCGAACACCACCGCATTGCCCTAAACGCTGAAACACCACCCCCAGCATGACCCCCTACACTGCCCGAACACCACTGCACTGCCCTAAACCCTGAAACACCAGCCCCAGCACGACCCCCTACACTGCCTGAACACCACTGCACAGCCCTAACCCCTGAAACACCACCCCCAGCATGACCCCCTACACTGCCCGAACACCACTGCACTGCCCTAAACCCTGAAACACTACCCCCAGCATGACCCCCTACACTGCCCGAACAAACCTGCACTGCCCTAAACCCTGAAACACCACCCCCAGCACGACCCCCTACACTGCCCGAACACCACTGCACTGCCCTAAACCCTGAAACACTACCCCCAGCAAGACCCCCTACACTGCCCGAACACCACTGCACTGCCCTAAACCCTGAAACATCACCCCCAGCAAGACCCCCTACACTGCCTGAACACCACTGCCCTAAACCCTGAAACACCACCCCCAGCAAGACCCCCTACACTGCCCGAACACCACTGCACTGCCCTAAACCCTGAAACACCACCCCCAGCACGACCCCCTACACTGCCCGAACACCACTGCTCTGCCCAAAACCCTGAAATACTCGCCCCAGCACGACCCCCTACACTGACCGAACACCACTGCACTGCCCTAAACCCTGAAACACTAGCCCAAGCACGACCCCCTACACTGCACGAACACCACTGCACTGCCCTAAACCCTGAAACACCAGCCCCAGCACGACCCCATACACTGCCCGAACACCACTGCACTGCCCTAAAGCCTGAAACACCAGCCCCAGCACGACCCCCTACAGTGCCCGAAAACCACTGCTCTGCCCAAAACCCTGAAACACTAGCCCCAGCACGACCCCCTACACTGCCCGAACACCACTGCACTGCCCTAAACCCTGAAACACCATCCCCAGCATGACCCCCTACACTGCCCGAACACCACTGCTCTGCCCAAAACCCTGAAACACTAGCCCCAGCACGACCCCCTACACTGCCCGAACACCACTGCACTGCCCTAAACCCTGAAACACTAGCCCAAGCACGACCCCCCACACTGCACGAACACCACTGCACTGCCCTAAACCCTGAAACACCAGTCCCAGCATGACCCCCTACACTGCCCGAACACCACTGCACTGCTCTAAACCCTGAAACATCACCCCCAGCAAGACCCCCTACACTGCCTGAACACCACTGCCCTAAACCCTGAAACACCACCTCCAGCAAGACCCCCTACACTGCCCAAACACCACTGCACTGCCCTAAACCCTGAAACACCACCCCCAGCACGAACCCCTACACTGCCCGAACACCACTGCTCTGCCCAAAACCCTGAAACACCAGCCCCAGCACGAACCCCTACACTGCCCGAACACCACTGCACTGCCCTAAACCCTGAAACACCAGCCCCAGCAAGACCCCCTACACTGCTCGAACACCACTGCCCCTAAACCCTGAAACACCAACCCCTGCAAGACCCCTACACTGCCCGAACACCACTGCACTGCCCTAAACCCTGAAACACCACCCTCTGCACGACCCCTACACTGCCCGAACACCACTGCACTACCCTAAACCCTGAAACACCACCCCCTGCATGACCCCCTACAAAGCCCAAACACCACTGCACTGCCTTAAACCCTGAATTACTACCCCCAGCACGACCCCCTACACTGCCCGAACACCACTGCACTGCCCTAAACCCTAAACACCACCCCCAGCACGACCCCCTACTCTGCCCGAACACAACTGCTCTGCCCTAAACCCTGAAACACTACCCCCAGCATGACCCCCTACACTTCCCAAACACCACTGCTCAGCCCTAAACCCTGAAACACCACCCCCAGCACGTCCACCTACACTGCCCAAACACCACTGCACTTCCCAAAACCCTGAAACACTACCCCCAGCATGACCCCCTACACTGCCCGAACACCACTGCACTGCCCAAAACCCTGAAACACTACTCCCTGCATGACCCCCTACACTGCACGAACACCACTGCACTGCCCTAAACCCTGAAACACCAGCCCCAGCATGACCCCTACACTGCCCGAACACCACTGCCCTAAACCCTGAAACACCACCCCCAGCAAGACCCCCTACACTGCCCAAACACCACTGCACTGCCCTAAACCCTGAAACACTACCCCCAGCAAGACCCCCTATACTGCCCGAACACCACTGCACTGCCCTAAACCCTGAAATACCACCCCCAGCACGTCCCCCTACACTGCCCGAACACCACTGCACTTCCGAAAACCCTGAAACACTACCCCCAGAACGACCCCCTACACTGCCCGAACACCACTGCACTGCCCAAAACCCTCAAACACTACTCCCTGCATTACCCCCTACACTGCCCGAACACCACTGCACTGCCCTAAACCCTGAAACACCAGCCCCAGCATGACCCCCTACACTGCCCGAACACCACTGCACTGCCCTAAACCCTGAAATACCATCCCCAGCACGACCCCCTACACTGCCCGAACACCACTGCAGTGCCCTAAACCCTGAAACACCAGCCCCAGCACGACCCCCTACACTACCCGAACACCACTGCACTGCCCTAAACCTTGAAACACCAGCCCGACCCCCTACACTGCCCGAACACCACTGCACTGCCCTTAACCCTGAAACACCAGCCCCAGCACGACCCCCTACACTGCCCGAACACCACTGCACTGCCCGAAACCCTGAAACACCAGCCCCAGCACGACTCCCTACACTGCCCGAACACCACTGCACTGCCCTAAACCATGAAGCACCAGCCCCAGCACGACCCGCTACACTGCCCGAACACCACTGCACTGCCCTAAACCCTAAAACACCACCCCCCTGCATGACCCCCTACTCTGCCCGAACACTACTGCACTGCCCTAAACCCTGAAACACCGCCCCTGCACGACCCCCTATACTGCCCAAACACCACTGCCCTAAACCATGAAACACCACCCCCAGCACGACCCCCTACACTGCCCGAACACCACTGCACTGCCCTAAACCCTGAAACACCAGCCCCAGCACGACCCCCTACACTGCCCGAACACCACTGCACTGCCCTAAACCCTGAAACACCAGCCCCAGCACGACCCCCTACACGGCCCGAACACCACTGCACTGCCCTTAACCCTGAAACACCAGCCGCATCACGACCCCCTACACTGCCCGAACACCACTGCACTGCCCGAAACCCTGAAACACCAGCCCCAGCACGACTCCCTACACTGCCCGAACACCACTGCACTGCCCTAAACCCTGAAACACCCCCCCCAGCACGACCCCCTACACTGCCCGAACATCACTGCACTGCCCTAAACCCTGAAACACCACCCCCAGCACGACCCCCTACACTGCCCGAACACCACTGCACTGCCCTAAACCCTGAAACACCACCCCAGCACGACCCCCTACACTGCCCGAACACCACTGCACTGCCCTAAACCCTAAAACACCCCCCCAGCACGACCCCCTACACTACCCGAACACCACTGCACTATCCTAAACCCTAAAACACTCCCCCCAGCACGAACCACTACACTACCCGAACACCACTGCACTACCCTAAACCCTAAAACATTCCCCGCAGCACGACCCCCTACACTACCCGAACACCACTGCACTGCCCTAAACCCTAAAACACTCCCCCAGCACGACCCCCTACACTGCCCGAACACCACTGCACTGCCCTAAACCCTGAAACACCAGCCCCAGCAAGAGCCCCCTACACTGCCCGAACACCACTGCCCTAAACCCTGAAACACCACCACCTGCAAGACCCCCTACACTGCCTGAACACCACTGCACTGCCCTAAACCCTGAAACACCACCCCCAGCACAACCCCCTACACTGCCCAAACACCACTGCACTGCCCTAAACCCTGAAACACCACCCCCTGCATGACCCCCTACACTGCCCGAACACCACTGCACTGCCCTAAACCCTGAAACACCACCCCCTGCATGACCCCCTACAAAGCCCGAACACCACTGCACTGCCCTAAACCCTGAATTACTACCCCCAGCACGACCCCCTACACTGCCTGAACACCACTGCACTGCCCTAAACCCTAAACACCACCCCCAGCGCGACCCCCTACTCTGCCCGAACACCACTGCTCTGCCCTAAACCCTGAAACACTACCCCCAGCACGACCCCCTATACTGCCCAAACACCACTGCTCAGCCCTAAACCCTGAAACACCACCCCCAGCACGTCCCCCTACACTGCCCGAACACCACTGCACTTCCCAAAACCCTGAAACACTACCCCCAGCACGACCCCCTACACTGCCCGAACACCACTGCACTGCCCTAAACCCTGAAACACCAGCCCCAGCATGACCCCCTACACTGCCCGAACACCACTGCCCTAAACCCTGAAACACCACCCCCAGCAAGACCCCCTACACTGCCCCAACACCACTGCACTGCCCTAAAACCTGAAACACCACCCCCAGCATGACCCCCTACACTGCCCAAACACCACTGCACTGCCCTAAACCCTGAAACACTACTCCCAGCAAGACCCCCTATACTGCCCGAACACCACTGCACTGCCCTAAACCCTGAAACATCACCCCCAGCAAGACCCCCTACAGTGCCTGAACACCCACTGCCCTAAACCCTGAAACACCACCCCCAGCAATACCCCCTACACTGCCCGAACACCACTGCACTGCACTAAACCCTGAAACACCACCCCCAGCACGACCCCCTACACTGCCTGAACACCACTGTTCTGCCCAAAACCCTGAAATACTAGCCCCAGCATGACCCCCTACACTGCCCGAACACCACTGCACTGCCCTAAACCCTGAAACACTAGCCCCAGCATGACCCCCTACACTGCCCGAACACCACTGCACTGCCCTAAACCCTGAAACACCAGCCCCAGCACGACACCCTCCACTGCCCGAACACCACTGCCCTAAACCCTGATACACCAGCCCCAGCACGACCCCCTACACTGCCCGAACACCACTGCACTGCCCTAAAGCATGAAACACCACCCCCTGCATGACCCCCTACACTGCCCGAACACCACTGCACTGCCCTAAACCCTGAAACAACACCCCCAGCACGACCCCCTACACCCCCCGAACACCACTGCACTGCCCTAAACCCTGAAACACCACCTCCAGCAAGACCCCCCACACTGCCCGAACACCACTGCCCTAAACCCTGAAACACCACCCCCAGCAAGACCCCCTACACTGTCCAAACACCACTGCACTGCCCTAAAACCTGAAACACCACCCCCAGCACGAACCCCTACACTGCCCGAACACCACTGCTCTGCCCAAAACCCTGAAACACCAACCCCAGCACGAACCCCTTTACTGCCCGAACACCACTGCACTGCCCTAAACCCTGAAACACCAGCCCCAGCAAGACCCCCTACACTGCCCAAATACCACTGCAGTGCCCTAAACCCTGAAACACCACCTCCATCAAGACCCCCTACACTGCCCGAACACCACTACCCTAAACCCTGAAACACCACCCCCAGCAAGACCTCCTACACTGCCCAAACACCACTGCAGTGCCCTAAACCCTGAAACACCACCCCCAGCACGAACCCCTACACTGCCCGAACACCACTGCTCTGCCCAAAACCCTGAAACACCAGCCCCAGCACGAACCCCTACACTGCCCGAACACCACTGCACTGCCCTAAACCCTGAAACACCAGCCCCAGCAAGTCCCCCTACACTGCCCGAACACCACTGCCCTAAACCCTGAAACACCACCCCCTGCAAGACCCCCTACACTGCCCGAACGCCACTGCACTGCCCTAAACCCTGAAACACCACCCCCTGCACGACCCCCTACACTGCCCGAACACCACTGCACTGCCCTAAACCCTGAAACACCACCCCCTGCACGACCCCCTACACTGCCCGAACACCACTGCACTGCCCTAAACCCTGAAACACCACCCCCAGCAAGACCCCCTATACTTCCCGAACACCACTGCACTGCCCTAAACCCTGAAACACCACCCCCAGCAAGACCCCCTACACTGCCTGAACACCACTACCCTAAACCCTGAAACACCACCCCCAGCAATACCCCCTACACTGCCCGAACACCACTGTTCTGCCCAAAACCCTGAAACACTAGCCCCAGCATGACCCCCTACACTGCCCGAACACCACTGCCCTGCCCTAAACCCTGAAACACTAGCCCCAGCATGACCCCTACACTGCCCGAACACCACTGCTCTTCCCTAAACCCTGAAACACCAGCCCCAGCACGACCTCCTACACTGCCCGAACACCACTGCTCTGCCCTAAACCCTGAAACACCAGCCCCAGCACGACCCCCTAAACTGCACGAACACCACTGCACTGCCCTAAACCCTGAAACACCAGCCCCAGCACGACACCCTACACTGCCCGAACACCACTGCACTGCCCTAAACCCTGATACACCAGCCCCAGCACGACCCCCTACACTGCCCGAACACCACTGCACTGCCCTAAAGCCTGAAACACCACCCCCTGCACGACCCCCTACACTGCCAGAACACCACTGCACTGCCCTAAACCCTGAAACACCACCCCCAGCACGACCCCCTACACTGCCCGGACACCACTGCACTGCCCTAAACCCTGAAACACTAGCCCCAGCAAGACACCCTACACTGCCCGAACACCACTGCACTTCCCTAAACCCTGAAAAACCACCTCCAGCAAGACCCCCTACACTGCCCGAACACCACTGCCCTAAACCCTGAAACACCACCCCCAGCAAGACCCCCTACACTGTCCAAACACCACTGCACTGCCCTAAACCCTGAAACACCACCCCAAGCATGAACCCCTACACTGCCCGAACACCACTGCTCTGCCCAAAACCCTGAAACACCAACCCCAGCACAAACCCCTACACTGCCCGAACACCACTGCACTGCCCTAAACCCTGAAACACCAGCCCCAGCAAGACCCCCTACACTGCCCAAACACCACTGCCCTAAACCCTGAAACACCACCCCCTGCAAGACCCCCTACACTGACCGAACGCCACTGCACTGCCCGAAACCCTGAAACACCATCCCCTGCACGACCCCCTACACTGCCCGAACACCACTGCACTGCCCTAAACCCTGAAACACCACTCCCTGCATGACCCCCTACACTGCCCGAAATCCACTGCACTGCCCTAAACCCTGAAACACCACCCCCAGCACGACCCCCTACACTGCCCGAACACCACTGCACTGCCGTAAACCCTAAACACCACCCCCAGCATGACCCCCTACTCTGCCCGAACACCACTGCTATGCCCTAAACCCTGAAACACTACCCCAGCACGAACCCCTACACTGCCCAAACACCACTGCTCTGCCCTAAACCCTGAAACACCACCCCCAGCACGTCCCCCTACACTGCCCGAACACCACTGCACTTCCGAAAACCCTGAAACACTACCCCCAGCAACGACCCCCTACACTGCCCGAACACCACTGCACTGCCCTAAACCCTCAAACACTACTCCCTGCATTACCCCCTACACTGCCCGAACACCACTGCACTGCCCTAAACCCTGAAACACCAGCCCCAGCATGACCCCCTACACTGCCCGAACACCACTGCACTGCCCTAAACCCTGAAACACCATCCCCAGCACGACCCCCTACACTGCCCGAACACCACTGCACTGCCCTAAACCCTGAAACACCAGCCCCAGCACGACCCCCTACACTGCCCGAACACCACTGCACTGCCCTAAACCCTGAAACACCAGCCCCAGCACGACCCCTACACTGCCCGAACACCACTGCACTGCCCTAAACCCTGAAACACCACCCCCAGCACGACCCCCTACACTGCCCGAACACCACTGCACTGCCCTAAACCCTGAAACACCACCTCCAGCAAGACCCCCTACACTGCCCGAACACCACTGCACTGCCCTAAACCCTGAAACACCACCCCCAGCAAGACCCCCTACACTGCCCGAACACTACTGTACTGCCCTAAACCCTGAAACACCACCCCCAGCACGAACCCCTACACTGCCCGAACACCACTGCTCTGCCCTAAACCCTGAAACACCAACCCCAGCACGACCCCCTATACTGCCCGAACACCACTGCACTACCCTAAACCCTGAAACACCACCCCCAGCAAGACCCCCTACACTGCCCGAACACCACTGCACTGCCCTAAACCCTGAAACACCACCTCCATCAAGACCCCCTACACTGCCCGAACACCACTGCACTGCCCTAAACCCTGAAACACCACCCCCAGCAAGACCTCCTACACTGCCCGAACACCACTGCACTGCCCTAAACCCTGAAACACCACCCCCAGCACGAACCCCCTACACTGCCCGAACACCACTGCTCTGCCCTAAACCCTGAAACACCAGCCCCAGCACGAACCCCTACACTGCCCGAACACCACTGCACTGCCCTAAACCCTGAAACACCAGCCCCAGCACGTCCCCCTACACTGCCCGAACACCACTGCACTGCCCTAAACCCTGAAACACCACCCCCTGCAAGACCCCCTACACTGCCCGAACACCACTGCACTGCCCTAAACCCTGAAACACCACCCCCAGCACGACCCCCTACACTGCCCGAACACCACTGCACTGCCCTAAACCCTGAAACACCACCCCCAGCACGACCCCCTACACTGCCCGAACACCACTGCACTGCCCTAAACCCTGAAACACCACCCCCAGCAAGACCCCCTACACTGCCCGAACACCACTGCACTGCCCTAAACCCTGAAACACCACCCCCAGCAAGACCCCCTACACTGCCCGAACACCACTGCACTGCCCTAAACCCTGAAACACCACCCCCAGCACGACCCCCTACACTGCCCGAACACCACTGCTCTGCCCTAAACCCTGAAACACTAGCCCCAGCATGACCCCCTACACTGCCCGAACACCACTGCCCTGCCCTAAACCCTGAAACACCAGCCCCAGCATGACCCCCTACACTGCCCGAACACCACTGCACTGCCCTAAACCCTGAAACACCAGCCCCAGCACGACCCCCTACACTGCCCGAACACCACTGCTCTGCCCTAAACCCTGAAACACCAGCCCCAGCACGACCCCCTACACTGCCCGAACACCACTGCACTGCCCTAAACCCTGAAACACCAGCCCCAGCACGACACCCTACACTGCCCGAACACCACTGCACTGCCCTAAACCCTGAAACACCAGCCCCAGCACGACCCCCTACACTGCCCGAACACCACTGCACTGCCCTAAACCCTGAAACACCACCCCCAGCACGACCCCCTACACTGCCCGAACACCACTGCACTGCCCTAAACCCTGAAACACCACCCCCAGCACGACCCCCTACACTGCCCGAACACCACTGCACTGCCCTAAACCCTGAAACACCAGCCCCAGCAAGACACCCTACACTGCCCGAACACCACTGCACTGCCCTAAACCCTGAAACACCACCCCCAGCAAGACCCCCTACACTGCCCGAACACCACTGCACTGCCCTAAACCCTGAAACACCAGCCCCAGCACGACCCCCTACACTGCCCAAACACCACTGCACTGCCCTAAACCCTGAAACACCACCCCAAGCATGACCCCCTACACTGCCCGAACACCACTGCACTGCCCTAAACCCTGAAACACCAACCCCAGCACGACCCCCTACACTGCCCGAACACCACTGCACTGCCCTAAACCCTGAAACACCAGCCCCAGCAAGACCCCCTACACTGCCCGAACACCACTGCACTGCCCTAAACCCTGAAACACCACCCCCTGCAAGACCCCCTACACTGCCCGAACACCACTGCACTGCCCTAAACCCTGAAACACCATCCCCAGCACGACCCCCTACACTGCCCGAACACCACTGCACTGCCCTAAACCCTGAAACACCACTCCCTGCATGACCCCCTACACTGCCCGAACACCACTGCACTGCCCTAAACCCTGAAACACCACCCCCAGCACGACCCCCTACACTGCCCGAACACCACTGCACTGCCGTAAACCCTGAAACACCACCCCCAGCATGACCCCCTACACTGCCCGAACACCACTGCTACTGCCCTAAACCCTGAAACACTAGCCCCAGCACGAACCCCTACACTGCCCAAACACCACTGCACTGCCCTAAACCCTGAAACACCACCCCCAGCACGACCCCCTACACTGCCCGAACACCACTGCACTGCCGTAAACCCTGAAACACTACCCCCAGCACGACCCCCTACACTGCCCGAACACCACTGCACTGCCCTAAACCCTGAAACACCACTCCCTGCATGACCCCCTACACTGCCCGAACACCACTGCACTGCCCTAAACCCTGAAACACCAGCCCCACCATGACCCCCTACACTGCCCGAACACCACTGCACTGCCCTAAACCCTGAAACACCATCCCCAGCACGACCCCCTACACTGCCCGAACACCACTGCACTGCCCTAAACCCTGAAACACCAGCCCCAGCACGACCCCCTACACTGCCCGAACACCACTGCACTGCCCTAAACCCTGAAACACCAGCCCCAGCACGACCCCTACACTGCCCGAACACCACTGCACTGCCCTAAACCCTGAAACACCAGCCCCAGCACGACCCCCTACACTGCCCAAACACCACTGCACTGCCCTAAACCCTGAAACACCAGCCCCAGCACGACCCCCTACACTGCCCGAACACCACTGCACTGCCCTAAACCCTGAAACACCAGCCCCAGCACGATCCCCTACACTGCCCGAACACCACTGCACTGCCCTAAACCCTAAAACACCACCCCCAGCATGACCCCCTACACTGCCCGAACACCACTGCACTGCCCTAAACCCTGAAACACCGCCCCTGCACGACCCCCTACACTGCCCGAACACCACTGCACTGCCCTAAACCATGAAACACCACCCCCAGCACGACCCCCTACACTGCCCGAACACCACTGCACTGCCCTAAACCCTGAAACACCAGCCCCAGCACGACCCCCTACACTGCCCGAACACCACTGCACTGCCCTAAACCCTGAAACACCAGCCCCAGCACGACCCCCTACACTGCCCGAACACCACTGCACTGCCCTTAACCCTGAAACACCAGCCCCAGCACGACCCCCTACACTGCCCGAACACCACTGCACTGCCCTAAACCCTGAAACACCAGCCCCAGCACGACCCCCTACACTGCCCGAACACCACTGCACTGCCCTAAACCCTGAAACACCAGCCCCAGCACGACCCCCTACACTGCCCGAACACCACTGCACTGCCCTAAACCCTGAAACACCACCCCCAGCACGACCCCCTACACTGCCCGAACACCACTGCACTGCCCTAAACCCTGAAACACCACCCCCTGCACGACCCCCTACACTGCCCGAACACCACTGCACTGCCCTAAACCCTGAAACACCACCCCCTGCATGACCCCCTACACTGCCCGAACACCACTGCACTGCCCTAAACCCTGAAACACTACCCCCAGCACGACCCCCTACACTGCCCGAACACCACTGCACTGCCCTAAACCCTGAAACACCACCCCCAGCACGACCCCCTACACTGCCCGAACACCACTGCTCTGCCCTAAACCCTGAAACACCACCCCCAGCACGACCCCCTACACTGCCCAAACACCACTGCTCAGCCCTAAACCCTGAAACACCACCCCAGCACGACCCCCTACACTGCCCGAACACCACTGCACTGCCCTAAACCCTGAAACACCACCCCCAGCACGACCCCCTACACTGCCCGAACACCACTGCACTGCCCAAAACCCTGAAACACTACTGTAGGAGAGTAGGATCTGCTTCACATGGGTACCCCCACTTTTTGCTGATGCTTCACTGTTTTTCGACATTAGTCTGGCTGGGGCCCTGCTAATCAGAACCCCAGCCTAGCTGCTTCCTCTCTAAAATGGTTTCCATGTGCCTTAGGCACATCACTGATTGGGATCTGGAGTGCCCTTATAAGTCCCTAGTATATGGTATACTATGTACCAAGGGCATAGGTACCTCAGAGGCCTGCCAGGGGCTGCAGCATGTATTATGCCACCCCTGGAAGGCCATCCAAACTGACACCACAGGTCTGCTACTGCAGCCTGGGTAAGGTGGTGCATGCACTCCTTACTGTGATATAGGTTACCTATATCACGAAATACATACACACATATAAACCTATAAGTCACTCCTAAGGCAGGCCTTATCAATCCTAAAGGCAGAGTGCGTGGTTCCTATGTGAGAGGGTGCCCCTGCATGAGCAGGGCCCCTCTGCAGCGTTCGGAGACCATCTCTGATGCTGTTTGTAGTGCAGCCTGACCATATACTCTTAAGCGCATTATATCCTCGCGGTAAAATGCTAACTTTGGAATGGCTGCACCTAAACATGTCGTGTTTGGTGTCAAACATCTTGGAATACTACCCCCCGCCAATCCTGGCGGCGGGGGTAGCATTCCACCCTTCTAGAGGGAAAGACATGTTAACTCTGACTAGTCCGGTAACTTCTTTCCAGAGCCCTGGCATCACAAAATGGATGCTGCTGCCACAGACACGAGTCTGGCCTCCTGCTGCTGGACGAAACTCCGGCAGGGGAGGCCTGGACACTAGGTTTCCTGTCCCAGGGAGGTGTGACCACCTCCCCAGACAGGATAATGTGTATTGGGGCTGGGCGGGAGCACTTTCGGGTGCTTTGAAGTCCTGCACTGGGGGCACATTTGGTGTCCCTAGGCATACCCCAGTTCAAACCGGATCAGGGGCTTGCAGCCCCTGCTTTGGCGCGAACTGGACAAAGGGAAAGGGGTGTAGCCACCCCTCTGCCCTGACCCACCCATAGGTGGGGCCACAGAGTAGTCCAACCCCTATTTTTAGAATAAAGGTAGGAACCCAGTCCTTAGGACTTTAGATTATACCTGGACGAAACTCTGAAACTGAATCCTGGACCTTCGACGCTCTACTCACAAGATTAGAGGACTGAAGAATCTCCCTTGGGGTCAAGGAGTGACTCCCCTGCTTGGCAGGCACCAAAGAAGCATCTGTCCGGTTCGCATTTCTGAAGCTCCTGTCGGACGCCGAAGTCATCGCATCACCAGAGGTGGATTCTCAGACTTCCCCGAGGCTACCCTGAGTCCCCAGCAAAGCTGAGGCCCGTGGCTATCGTGGGTGACTTGAGACCGTGACCCCTGGACACCGAGCACATTTGCAAGTGCATCCTCTTCTGGGTCTCCCAAGAAGTCGTGCTTTGGGCTCCGAGTAGCCCTAGCCTCCAGCACCACCTGCACCGAAGATCACTGGCCCCCACTCCACGAGTGTCCTGTAAGCCAGATCCACGTGCGGCGTCACGAGGCTCCTTCGCGGTCGCTAGCCCGTTGGCTAGTAGCCCTTAACGAAGGCCAATCCTTTTCTTACTTGGCATCCTGGTTGCTCCAGGCCTGCCCTCACTTACCCTCGCTGGGTGAGTTCCACAGACCTTGCTGGTCTGCACCATCGACGATCTACATCTTCACCGAGACTTGCCGTTGCCAAGGCTTGTTGGGTCCAATCTGGTCGCCGACACCTCAGCACTCGACAGACATCGTGTACCAGCCCGAATCCTGCTCCTGGTCACCGACAACGCCTCCTGGACCTCGTGGCTGAAGAGTCAAGACGACCGTCAACGCACCTGAAGCACTCGACATCGGTGGGCATCTGTCCATCGCCTTCCTGGTCACTGGCTAGTGACCCAGACTCTGTCCCCTCTGCTTTCAGGTTCTTCAGAACTCCGATCCACTCTTGGATCCACCCGGACACTTTTCTCTTGGCCGCCAGCAGCACTTTGCAGCAGATCGCCATTCGAATCGACGACGAAACCCGACCCCGAAAGGCACCTATGCACCCGGCTTCCCTGGGTGAGGTAACACGAGTACTCCGGTGCTCCCGTGGGTAGAGACTCTTCAAAGTCCTAGATCTCAAAGGGTTTTGTCCTAGTCCTCTTTTAAGTGTCCCTTTTCTCTATTTTCCCGATCCCGACTTTCTCCATAGAAGTCAACGGCGTATCGCGGTTGTGTATTTACACTGCACGCGTCTCCCGTGGGTCCCCTGTGTCACTACCTTGGGTGGTTCCTTGTGGTCCAAGCACTTCTAGAGGCTCTAGGCCTAGTGTCTAGTTCAGTCGTGGTTCGCATACCACTTTATTGGTATATGGTTTGGTACGCCCCTAGGGCCCAAACGTGTATTTGTGCTATTACTGTGATTTAATAACTTATAACTTATGTATTTCGAACTCTAGCCTCATAAAGAGACTAGAGGGGTGTGTTTAGCAATAAATACATATATTTTGAATATATACCTGGTGTGGTGCTCTTTCATTTGGTCACTCAAGAGATTATAGACTGGTAAAACAAGCTGCTTTACATTCCTTCAAGACTTAGCCTGAAGGCTGCTCTCCATAGCTACCACTAGGATAGCTTTCAATAAGGTTGTCTTTAACCTATCTCCAATAAGGGGTTGTTTGGACTGGTGCAAGGTGCCCACTATAATTAGTGGACAGCATATACCAGGCCAACTTCTCACATTGGTGTGCAGCGTGTGGGATTCCAGCTTGCTATTGTTTTACCAGATAATCTCAATTGAATTGATCAACTGAAAACCACTAAAGGTACCTAAGGTACATATAATTTAAGCTTAGAATACAGTAAGTTCTACTGAACTTAGAGTTGTGTGTTAAGGGATAGCACAACCCTTTCTACAACTCAAGAGAGTTTAGTAGGCCACACTAGAGTAGGTAGTGCATACACCACACCACACTAGTAATGTCTTTAAGGGCAGGATCCAAAGAATCCTTGCAGGAAGCCATTGAGCTTCCACCCTCCAAGTATGATACACTCCCATTCTTGGAATTGAGAGCTTTATGTAACTTGAGAAAAATAAGGACAGGCCAAAGCCCCACCACCCAACACCTCAAGGAGTTGTTGGTGGCTTATGACCTTAGTAAGCCTGTAGGGACTGAAGGGGTAGGAGCTGAGGGTGGGGCAGAAGAAGAGGACGAGGCCAGGGGTACCAATACCCCCAGCCCCCTCTGAAACTGGCCAGGAGGGTGACAATGACCCTGACCTGGATAACCCAATCCCTCCTGTGGATGATGATGAGGATGATCAAGATGATGCCCTCTTTGTCCCCCCAGGAAGGATTAAGAGTGTGCCCAGGAAGTCTAGATCTCCTTCTCAGGAGTCTAACCACTCTGGCACCTCTATAGGGAGCTCTGTCTCCTCTCACAGGAGGGAATCCTCTCATGAGAGGAGAACCAGACTGGTCCAGTATGAGGAAACTCAGCTGGAGATCAGAAAAAAGCAATTGGCTTTAGATAGGGAATCCCTAGATCTCCTTAGAGAGAGAAGAAAGTTGGGACTAGAGTCCCATGGTGGCAGCCATGTCCCTAGAGACAGGGAAAGGTCCTATGACCATAGGAACCTGAGCAAGATTGTCCCTCCCTACCAGAGTGGGGATGATATCCACAAATGGATAACTGCATTAGAGAGGGCCTGTAAAGTACAGAAGGTCCCTCAGGAGCAGTGGGCAGCAATCTTGTGGCTCTCCTTTGCTGACAAAGGTAGAGATAAGCTCCTCACTGTTAGAGAGGAGGATGCTGATAATTACAAGGTCTTGAAGAGTGCTCTTATTGATGGGTTTGGCCTAACCACTGAACAGTACAGGTTGAAGTTCAGAGACACCCAAAAAGCACAGACTCAAGACTGGGTAGACTATGTGGATTGTTCTGCCAAGGCTCTGGAAGGCTGGTTGATGGGCAGTAAGGTGTGTGACTTCTCAGGATTGTACAATCTGATAATGAGGGAGCAGATTCTTAATAACTGTCAAAATCAGCTGTTGCATCAATACCTGGTAGACTCTGATCTGACCTCTCCCCAAGAATTGGGAAAGAAGGCAGACAAATGGGTCAGAACCAGGGTGAAGCAGAAGGTACAGAACCAAGGTGGGGAAACCAAGAAGCAAGATGCTAAGAACTCTGACAAGGGTGGGGAGAAGGGTAAAGATCAAAAGTCTTCATCAGGCCCCCAAAAATCTTCTTCTGGTGGGGATTCACAGTCTACCAAAGGGAAAGGCCAAAGAAAACCATGGTGCAAGGTCTGTAAGCAAAAGACCCACTGGACCAGTGATTGCACCAAGTCCAAAGACTCCAGTCCAGCACCCACCAATGCCCCTAAGGCACCTGTTCCCCCTAGTACAGTTGGTGGAAGTGCTCCAGCAAAGGGTTTAGTAGGGTTCACCCTGGGAACTGAGTTGGGCTCTGACTTAGTCAGGGAACTGACTCAGGCTGTGTTAGTCTGTGATGGAGGCATGGATGTGACCTCCACTGTGAGTCCCAGTAATCTGGGCAAGTACAGACAACAGCCTTTAATCAATGGACGTGAGGCTTTGGCATTTAGGGACACAGGGGCAAGTGTCACAATGGTGACACAAGACCTTGTGCTTCCTGGGCAAGTTATGCTTGGTGAGATGTACCAAGTGACCAATGCTAGCAATGTCAGAACAGACCATACTCTGGCAGTTGTTAACTTCTCCTGGGGAGGGGTAACTGGCCTTAAGAAGGAGTAATACGTAACTGAACGAAAGG